>VWPU01002882.1:0-382518 GCA_013398955.1 Callaeas wilsoni
CCTGTCCAAACCGAGACAGTAATAAAATATTCTATGTCCAAATTAATATGAGGAAGTTTTAATTAACATAATGCATTCAAGATTTGCTAGAAGACATCAGCACAAAAAATACAAACTTCAGATTAAATTAGGTCACATTGGAAAAACAGCTCCTCTTTTAGAAGGTGTTCTGTTCATTCATATCTAAATTAGTTCTTAACAGAAACAGCTTTAGCCGTTATGAAAAAAATAGCTTTTTATCTCTTGCTTTTGTGGTTATGAAAAGATTTTGAAAATATGAAATAATCACAAAGCACTGCTGAGGACAAGAATAAAAATACCAGCAACAAAATCAAGAGCGGAGAAGAGAATTCAAATAATTTCTTACTCTCTGAGCAAAAGCTTGAGCATCAATTCCTCTTCTCCTGCCTTGGTGACGACAGTGGTGTGATGTCACGGAGCAGGGAGTAGCCCTGCGGAGACACGCGGTCTGGTCAAGCCATGCCCAGGAAGCCAATGTTGCAGTCCTGCCGCACAACAGACGCGAGCGCTTGGTTGTGAAGCTTGTGTGCGTCCAGCACAGCTCCCATGGGCCCGCAGCTCAGCAAGGCTGCGTGTGCCTCAGCGTCTGCTGTGCTCAGGCTCCTGTGAAGGGCTTTGTACTTTTTGTCTGGCCTGTTAGATGCTGTGTCTACAGCAGGCTCTATGTCTCTCCCAAGCCATGCACACAGTTTGGTTTGTTCGGGCTTTTCCCCGCATTTTAAATGAAGAGGATCAATGCAAACTTTCCTACAAGAGTCACCATTAGATACTTCTTAAAGAGGAAAAAAACCTAAGTGCAGGTATTATATACACAAGCAAAGCACAGAAAGAATAAAAAATGAATAGTATTTTTTACCAGTCTTGTTGAGAAAATCCCAACATTTAAAGGGAGGATTTTATATAAATTAAAATTAAAAAAAAAGGAGAATGAAGCTTCAAGTAGTAATAACCACAAGAAATAAAGGACAGTAAAATGAAGCTAGTAATCGTGATGGTGTTGTAATTATATTGCCTGTCATGCTTAAAGAATACGTAATTACCTACTGATAGGAGAACACCGTAAGAGGCAAATCTGTATAAATTGGGGTGGAATAAGGAAAAAAGATATCTATTTTTCTGAAAAAAACTTCATTTTTCAAACTTAATCACATATAACTTTAAGAGTAAAAATGTAGCTGGATACATCAAGTATTTCATAATTTAACCCTGCACATTGTTTGATAGGAGTTGAGCACAATTTTTATCATATAAAAATATAATTTTAATCTCCACTGTTCAGTTCAAGCAACAGCTTTCTTCTCTTGGAAGGACCTTACATTTTGGGACCTAAATCATATATTTTATGTACATTAGGTTTGTGATCAGAAATCTATGAATGACTTTCTATTAGATCACCTGACTTGGGATATTATAACTGATGGTTTATTCCTACTTTACCTGATACTGAGATGATAATGCCAGAGTCTAGGTGGAAACTTATTCAGTCACTACAATGTAGACTGATCAAAAGAATTCATATACTTTATTTCTGAATTAGAACAATCTCTGTCATACTTTAGATCACTGTAACAAAGCAAAAGCAGAAGAGGAAAGAGAGGTCCTACAGAGCCTATGTGATGTGCAATTGTATTTTTTAACTCACTGTAATTATCTTGAAAATATAGTTCTCCACTGACCTGTCAGGGCTCCATAGCCTGTCAAGTATCACGAGTCTCATCAAGTGACCCTGAGGCGAGCTCAGCTGGTCAGAGCATGGTCCCAATAACGCCAAGGTCATGGGTTCGATCCCTGTATGGGCCATTCACTTAAGAGTTGGACTTGAACATCCTTCTGGGTGCCTTCCAACTCAGATTATTCTCTGAAGTATCAGACTAATCTAAATGAAAATTTATTGAAACAGAATGTTTGCTTCTTGGTAAAGTTCTTTCCAAGTGTCAGATTTGTATCCACACAAACAAAAATAGTCAGATCTTGTCACACTAGCCTGTTGGAAATCCAGAAAAAAAGCCAAAGAAATTCATTGTGCTTTGATAAATCTATTATTCTGAGACTGTAGATCAATTTTAACTCCTATTGGCCAGATTTTTGCCAAATTTCTCCATAACCCCGAACATCTCCATGATTGCTCATGTAAAGTATGTTGTATAGAGTCTGGAAAACACCATTCCTGGTTCACTTTGAGTTTGATTCAGTGAAAGACCACAGGTAAGCTTCAGACAAACAGCATGCGACTTTGGTTGAATTTAGGTGTCTTCAAAAACACTGCTGGGCTATCTAGGCAACTTATCACATTGAGTATCTTCCTTGCCAAATTTTTTTAAATTAAGTTTCTAACATTAAGGACATGCATTTTTAGACAGTTTTCATATGGAAACATATGCACTAATATATGTACCTGCTTCAGGCCTATTGCAATGTTTTAGCATGTATGTGCCTGTTTCATAGACAGACAACCTCAGAGTAACACCGTCTGATAGAACACTTTAAGAGCACTTTTGGCATTCATTTCATTCAAAGAGATCAATGGAAAAGAAGCTGGAGTTCACTTGCTAATATGGTTCTACAGGAAGGCACTTAAACCCAACATCATTTTCACCCTGATAGAAAATAAGTTTTATTTCTCTTATTGATGTACAGCTCTAACGGACCCATAGTTCTGAGGTGAGAAGAATAACAAACATTAGTAAGTCTCAGCTAATCAATTCAGGTAGTACTGGTCTGTTTTCTACAGTATAGACATTAAATTAGAATTTCAAAAAGACAAAGACAAACAAAAGAACAAAACTGAAAAAAAACAATCAGAACACCTGGATGAATACCAACTTATATCAGTATCTCACCCATTTTGGTTCTCTCAAATAATTGGGAAACACTGTGAAATATGATCAGCCAATAGCTAGAAAATGACCTTATCTTTTTTTTTAATTAACATTGCTTCATTATGAGGTTTCTCTTGATAAAATCGAATGAAGATGTTATACCTGTCTTTAATACAATATAGATCCAGTCTTCAAGGTTTTTTCCAGTCTTCTTTCCCAACTTTTTAATGGAATAATTATTTTTAAAATTTGCTTTAAATCATGCAAGATACTGAGTGTTTTATCAGACTGTAACTAAATTCTCTCTAGAAAATCACGTCTTCTGTGGCCTAAGGCAATATTCAAGTTTTTTACTAATCTTTCATCATTCTGTTTTGTATTTTTTTTTAATGTTTTCATTTGTTTTAAAGAGTTTTTTCTATCTGTAGATCTTTTGTGTTTTATTTATTTATGTGCTACACTGTGAGAATGTGATATTCTTACATGAATGTATGAATGTTTAGGTTCCTCAGCTTTCATCTATTTCTTAGATATTTTCATCTTGCTTTTGATATCATTCCCTTAACCTCTCTGTTTTCTAAGATGTAACCTCAATGTTTTTGAAGAATTTTAACTCAGGCTTTCTGCTCTAGGGACATAAAACCATTTTTTTCTGAGGACATACTAAGGCATCAATCTGTATTCATTACTGTGCCTCACTGATGTCACGGATTTGGAGTAGAACTGACTGATTTTTATTATTGGATTTCTTAACATAGTTTTAAGTTCTAAATCCTACACTCTCAAATATATCCTTTCTGATATATACAATTTTCTTTGATCTTTTGAAATGCCCCTTGAAGTAATAATAAACTTTTTCTTCAAGATTGTCAATGAAAAAAGTTGGTTTAGTGAGCTGGTTCACTGAGTTCTGCTTTTTGCTTTTTAACAGTTTGAAACTAGATTCTTTATTAATCCAGCCATAATCCAAGATGGACCTTTTTTTCTCAAGTGCTTTGATATTAATGATCTCAATTATTTTATGAGTAAAATCTAATAGATTTTCAATGGGAAGTGCATGGCTTGCTAACCCAGTTGCATCTATGCTTTATGAAGTCATAAATTGAGCAAAAAAGGAGCAGCATTACTGTTCTGCTCTTTAATACCGTTCAGAGACACAGTAGCGGAGAACAGCTTGTTTTCCTCTATCTCTCAGAACTGGTTTTCGTGGTGGCTTCTGTCCTGCTGCCTAGCCTTACATCCTGTCTTCCTTTTGACCAGTGACATATACAGCACATTTCTTGTCCAATAGTCACAACGACATGCTTAGAATTTGATGTTACAGTCATCCTGTGTTCGAGTGTGATTGCTGCTTTTTCCTAATAGCAGTATTCTGGAGAGGGCTATAGCTCTTTCTTCCCTCGCCTTTCATACCTACTAATAAGGATAGCAACAATAACTGCTAATAATTCACTATGGCCAGTCTTGGTGGTTGAGAATATCTTATTCGAACTTGAATTTGACAAGTGAAATTCTGCAGAAGATAAATAAAAAACTAAGGCAACAGAACAACCAAAACAAACCAACCACACCTGAACAACAACAACAACAACAAACCCCACCAAACCCCCATATGTTATTTTTCACAATAGAAGTACTACTCTATGCAAGAATTCATGTCCTGGCATCACTGTGCCAAAGGATTTGAACAAGAAAATATAGTTAATTCCTTTTTGAGATGAATTCCCTCCTCTTTCTGGCATTAGTTATATAGGATTTAGAGAGCATAATTCTATGCATGTGTTTTTTAGAGGAAAGAAAACAGACCCAACAAAATAACAATGAGTCAATAATTTGTTTAAACTAAAAAGAGGAGAGCATAATCAGTGCTTTAGGAGTATGAGTTGTTTCACTGCATTAGTTGTCCAGTTTGATGAAATACCAGACCTAGGCTCCATTTGTCTGCACTGTGAAGTGAAACATTTTCGTTGTGTTTAAGGAACAATTCTACCACAGATTTCCCTTGTGGAGAAGATCAGTTTTCAAAGAAAGCTGAGTAATCTGTATTTATTGGCTGTGGTATTCACCTCCTTAAACTCCTTTGGGATATAGAATAAACCATAATCAAGATAAAGCACCAGTTAATTTATCCAGGAGATAGCCATCTCTAAAGCAGTTTCTTCACAATCTTTGCCTTCTACACTGAGCTTTGTAGAGGATACAATTAATCCTCTAACATAACTGAGAGTAACAGCTAATATCCTGACAACACAGTCTTGTGTTTAAAACTCTGTGCTTGCCCTGACATATATAAACATGCAACTAACAATGGCTTTGTATGGTTTTAGACACTTTGGGGAGATGGAAGTCCTTCCATTTGCAAAGTAAATTGCGGAACTTGTCAGCTCACAATAGGCGCGTTGAAGTTTTCTCTCAGTTTTAAAAGATAGCATCGACTAAAAAAGTAGTCTCTTTTATGTACAAAGAATCTTTTCAAGTCTGTATTTCATTAATCAATGCTGTCAAAAAACATTTGATAACTGAATCCTTCAGCTTCTGAGTGTTTCATTTAACTTGGCCTCATATTCAGAAGATAGACGCTCCCTCTTTTCCAAAACTCAATCCTTCCTTGGAGTCTCTGTTTGGGAATTGAAAGTATTAGGAATGTGAAGTGTCTTCCAAGTTTAGCTGCTTAGAAGCTAAGTATCTAGTTCGAAGCAGTCATCCAGCTCCCTCTGTAGCTGGCAGGAAGAGATAAGTGTAAGCTAAAGCAGTGATATGAAAGCTGGAAAAATACAAAATCTAATTAATGGGCTGTGCAAGTGACATAACGAAGAAGCTGGGTGTGTGATTGACAATCTGACAGAAAATAGACTAAAAAGCAGGATGTCTTTAGCCCATCAAAAGTCTGCAAAAGTGTTCTCAAACACCTCTACTCAAACACCACCTACTATTGCAAGTAGGAAGATGCACAGAACTAGTAATGCGTGCATATGATCTTTAAAGATACAGAGCGTGAAATAAACATTTTTTGCTACTAATTGCTACTGTTGCTAATGTTTGCATGCATATGGATAAAGCAACGTAAAAAAAACTAAAAGTGTGTCCAGACTGATAATCAGTCGTACAACATAGGCTGCAATAGAGGGGAATCATTGCAGCGAAATTCTGGGAGATGGAGGACCTGGTGTGTCCAGAGATACCGTTTGCCCCAGGGAGCTGAGACTGGTCCATGTGAGAAATCTGCTGGGGGTTAGCAGAAAAAAGGAGGGTACAGCAAATAAACCCCCCCCCCCCACTTTAGAAAGCTGATTCATCCAAAATAGCTGGGAAAATTACTCTTTGCAAGTGGTGATCTCCCACTGAGTACAGACTGAGACTAATTAACCCGTTTCAATTAGAATATTCACTTTTGGTGAGTGAGTGCAACACATTCCAGGTGCAGTGCAGTGAACCTTGGATGTCAGCAGAATTTGTGTTATTGTCTGCAAAGCTGTGACATTAACCATGCAGATGAGGAAACAGCTTTAAAACTGAAATCAACATTTAAGTCTGGCACACAAACCTCTAATGACCAAAATTAGTTCTGCAGGACAGATACCTGGACCCTCAGTCAGTAGCCATGTACAGATGGTGGTAGATAGGCAGGAACAAACAGTGCTTTGAAGAAAACTAGAGACTTCTTTTGACATTTTGGTCTTTTACACTGTACTACATGGAACTTACACTGAAGGTGAATTCAGTATTTACACTTTCAATGATTACTGCATAAAATCAAAAGAGAAGCAAAGAAAAAGGCTATTATAACTTACCATCTCTGAATGTTAGGTATTTAATAGATATATTATTATCAGATAGACAATAATTTGACTTTCACTTTATGATAGAATGTTTCCTGACTTGCACAGACTTCTTTAACCAGTGTACTTCATTAATTACCTTTCAGTTCACTAACACCTCCATCATCCCAAAGCTGGCCCATCTGCTCTTCCTGATGTTACTTGTGAGACGAAGTGGAAAAATTTATTTCAAATAGGACTGCAGAGTAAATCATTTGTTGGGCTTCTATTGAAAGTGAAGGCCAAATATTAAAATCTCTGCATAAATTTAAATTAAAAGTAAGCAAGTTCTTATCATTATTTGGATAGTCAGTGCAATTTCAAGACTTGATTAAAATAAAAATCTCCCATCACTATTGGTATGTTTTATGTAATGTTTGTCTTTCACTTTTTTTATTTAATAAATACAGACTCTACAGGCTCTCAGATGTCAACAAAAAAGAACAATATTGTTCAATAATAGAGCAAAACTGAATACAGTTTGGTATATAAAATAACAGCAAAATCAATGGTTATGTTTCCAGGATAACATATTTTAAAAGGCATAATATAAGCCATAAAAGAAATTGGTTTGTGTCTCATCTTAGTTTTAAAAAAAAAGGCAAGGAAAAAGTTAACAGACTTTATTACTATCATATTTCCATAATTTTTCTTAAAACCCATTGATCCTTGAATAAATTCCCTACTTTGTTACTCCTGTTGTAGAATGGTATATTCTCATACAGTAAGTAGATTCATTCAGTAGTGAAACACTGGTGAAAGAGGCACTTTCAGTGACATCTAATTTATATACCTCTGGACAGTTCTCAAGTATATGACAAGACAAGTTCCAGTATATGCCAACAGTGTCATTCCTGAGAGCTTTCTTTGTTGTATGAATTTGATTTCTCCTTTGAAGCCTGCTAGCAGGGAACAGGGAATTAAGCAAAACAAACTGAAAAATATTCCTGTAAATAATAACTTGAAAAAATATGTGTTTGTAAATGAACAAAATTATACTAGTGTGGAGCAGTGATTCATAGACTTGTCTTTAGAATAGGAATTTGTTAAGTGACATGGAGATGGGCTCTTGGCTGTCTTGGCTGTGCAGGTGAGTTTGGTTTGGACGGAGTTCCTATTCTTCCATAGTGTTCAGGCAGGAAGTGACTAATATTAGTGACTAGATCAGATTTAGATGCATACTTTATGTAAATAGCTAGATGATATGCAGCCTGCTCCATATCTACATTTATATATAGCACTCATTCTACTAGTATCCATTTTAATTTCCATCTATAAATACGAAATAATGTGAAATGAATCCTGTCATGTTAGATGGTTAACATGAATCCTATCATGTTAGGTGGTTAACATGAAACATGAAAGATCAGAGGCATGATGGTGGGCCGCAAATCCTCTATACCTCAGTCAGGAAAAGAAGCTACTGCCCCAGTGGTAGGGGTGGTCAAGTCTCACGGGACAGAGGTCATCCAGCAGCAGGAGTCAGTGGGGACACTCTCTGTGTCACCCCACAGACAAGGAGCATTGCCAAGGGCCACAGAGCTTGGTGAGAGAAGTAGAGTGGAGTATTTGAGGACCAAAGAGTACGTGTTATGGGATATTTACATATGGAAAGAGAAAGGTAAAGATGTTTGGGAGAGGAGAAAGTGTATTTCTTGCATTCACACCTGCCTCCCAAGCTAGTTGTCAAAACTTCTCTACTATTGCACACATTTCCCAGGAAGATATGTCCCAATCTCCTTGATTGTTTCATTCGTTAATGAGGACTATTCCTCAGCTCTGCAAAAAAGAAATAGGGTTGCCCTAAGCTGTCTTCCACCTTTCCAGATAGGGAACAATGTATATCCTGTCTTCTCACTGCTCTCTATTTCATAGAACTGTTAAAGTTGGAAAAGACCTCCAAGACCATCAAATCCGACTTAGTCCCACTGTGTTCACTACTAAACCATGTCCACGAATGTCGCATCTGCATGTTTTATAAACACTTCCAGGTGGTGAGTCCACCACTTTCAGGGGCAGATTGTTCCAATGCTTGACAATCCTTTTTATAGAGATATTTTTCATGATATCCAACTTAGACCTCTCCTGGTCCAAATTGATGTAATTTCCTCATTCTCTCAGTGCCTTCCTGGAAGAAGAAGCCAACTCTCACCTCACCCCAATCATCTTTCAGGCAGTTATACAGAGTGATAAGGTCTCCTCTGAGCCTCCTTTTCCAGGCTAAAAACCCCAGCTCCCTCAGCTGCTCCTTATAGGATTTGTGCTCCAGAACCTTCACCAGCTTTGTTGCTCTTCACTGGACTTGCTCCAGCACCAAAATGCCCTTGTAGTGAGAGAACCTAAATCGAACCCAGGATTCAAGGTGTGGCCTCACCAGTGCTCAGTACAGGGGGACGATCACTAACCTAGTCCTGCTGGCCTTACTATTTCTGATTAAAGCCCAGATGCCATTGGCCTTTTTGGCCATCTGGGCACATGCTGGCACATAGTCAGCTGCCTGTGCACCAGCACCCCCTGGTCCTTTTCCACTGAGTTGCTTTCCAGCCACTCTGCCCCCAGCTTGTAGCACTGCTTGGGGTTACTGTGACCCAAGAGCAGGACCTGGCACTTGGCCTTGGTGAACCTCACACAATTGCCTTCAGCCCAGCTATTCAGGGGCTTCCTGCCTTCCAGCAAATCAACACTCCCACTGAACTTGATGTTGACTGCGAAATTGCTGAGGGTGCACTTGATCCTCTCGTCCAACTCATTAATAAGGATATTAAACAGAGCTGATCCCCACACAGAGCTTTGGGGAACCCCACGAGGGAACAGCCCCCTGCTGAATTTAACTCCATTCACCACCAGTCTCTGGGCCAGGCCTTCCAACCAGTTTTTAACCCAGTAAAGAGTGCACCTGTCCAGGCCATGAGCAGCCAGTTTCTCCTTGAGAATGTCTGTGGGGAACAGTGTCAAAGGCTTAGCAAAATCTAGGTAGAGAACATCTACAGGCTTTCCCTCATCTACTAAGCCTCACCACTCACCCATTTCAGTTCATTATGCAGGACTCCACAGACAGAAATGCGATAGAGACAGGACACATTTTTGCATTAATCAGATCTTTATATTCTCCTGGAGTTTAATGGTCTCAGTTGGAGTTTCTAAGGTTACATTCAGCTCAGGTGAAGCAAAGGAGAAAATGTGTTCAGTATTAATCTGTGTCACCTAGACTTTGAAGAACTTCGCACAGTCTTAGAAAAAACATGCTAACAGCATCTACTTCTTTACAGAATTCCTTTCATGTTATGCTGCTGGACGTTTTTTTTGGTCACTTAATATACTGTGAATATACTGACCGTTAGCTGCAAGATTGCAACAGTTTTAAAGACACAATAAATTTTAAGCTCTGAACTAGTATGAAGTATCCTTTTAAATGCTAAGAGCATGAAACGCTGTGTAGGAAAGCAAAAGAGCTCAAGGTAACGGTAGCTACCTTTCTAAAACAGAAAAATACCAGAATTCACAGAGCTGAATCTTGGCTTTTTAATTTCACCAGGGAGCAAGTTCACAACTTTCCAACCTGACACTTCACACTGCCAAAACTGCCACATGGGCTTTCTTAGAAGTATCAAAGAGAAAGAGAGGAAGAGGGAAAAAAAAAGATTTTAGTTAGGAGGTAGATATGCCCTTTGACCTGAGTGGCTAGCAAAGGAAACTTGAGGTTGCTGTGGTTAGAAACAACTAGTGATGGAGTTTTTGCTTCCTTACAAAGAATTCCTAAAGAGGTATTCTTTGAGCACAGTAGGAAATACACAGTAGAAGCATAGATTATGAGTTATTAAAAAAAGACCTTCAGAAACTATTTCCTTCTTAAACTAGCTGTTATGAAGACTGTGTGTTTCACATCTGAGAAAGAAAAGTTCAAATATGTGTCTAGCACTCATAGCAATTTGAAAATTGCTTATCCTAAAACCCATCAGAAAATTTGAATCAGTCAAAAGGGAAAAAATAAAACAGACCAAAAGGACAGAACCATATTCATTTAAATGAAATTTTACATAGGAAAAGAAGCAGTAACTCAGTTCTTACTGTTTATATTCATAACTGCGGCACTTGGTTCATTATTTCTGTCTTTAGTCTCTGCAGGTCTCATGTACTTCAGCAAACCTGTGCTGCATTCCCTCACCTTGACATTTCCTTGCCACATCCCATTAGACAGATTGCAATGCTTAGAGCTTGTGCTGAATGCAGAGCGGCTCCATGTGATCCTTCTGCCATGCTAGAGCTTTGGGGAGCTGGAGCAGGTGACAGATCTGTATTGCTTGGTGAGGTGAGCACTGGACTGCTCATAGGTTTTCATCTTAGTGGGACTTTCAGGTATTCCAGAAACATCCCAGGAACAATCTTGTGTGCACACAACATGGGCAGTGATAAGAAGAGGCAACAAAATAAAATGTGACACTGTAATATACCCCTAAGTCCTGACTTGCAAGTCAGATTTTGCACTGAGCACCTTGATTCTTGGCTGTGAAGCCAATTAATAAGTACAAAGGAAATACTTTCATAACACTTTTTTATATTAATTCTTTAGCACTTCTGAGGTAATAGTACCTTGTCTTCAGAACAAGGAGTCATCCACAGACCATTAACATGACTGGCATGGTGGTATTTGATTGAAGCCTGGACTTGAAAGACCTTGGAGATCTTTTCCAGCTATAATGATTCTGTGATTCTAAAATTGTACATTGAGTATTAGTGAACTAGACCTCACTGTATCTTTCTGTATCCTGATGCACATATAATTTCTGTGTATTTCAATTTAAATTAAAATATTTAACAATGTAACATTACACTGTATGTTTTCCGTGTATATACATGCGCTCTATCAAATCAGGGCTGAGACCAATAGCATGAGATTCAGCAAGACCAGGTTCCAGGTCCTACGCTTTGGCCACAGCAATCTCATGCAGTGCTACAGGTGGAGGGCTGAGTGATTGGGGAGCTGCTCAACAGAAAAGGATCTAGGGGTGCCGGTTGACGGTGGCTGAACATGAGCCAGCGTGTGCCCAGTCGGTCAAGAAGGCAAATGGAATCCTGCCCTGATCAGCAACAGTGTGGTTAGTAGGACCAGGGAAGAGATTGTTGCCCTGTACTCGGCACTGGTGAGGCTGCACCCCAAGTGCTGTGCCCAGTTCTGGGCCCCTCACTACAAGAAGGACACTGAGGGGCTGGAGCGTGTCCAGAGAAGGGCAACGGAGCTGGTGAAGGGTCTGGAGCACAAGTCCTGTGAGGGGTGGCTGAGGGAGCTGGGATTGTTTAGCCAGGAGAAAAGGAGGCTTATTACTTTCTATAATTACCTGAAAGGAAGTTGTAGCTAGGTGGGGGTTGACCTCTTGTCTCAGGCAACCATCTACAGGATGAGAAGACATAGCTGCACCTGGGGAGGTTTAGATTGGATATTAGGAGGAATTTCTTCACAGAAAGTGTAAGTAGACTTTGGAATGGGAGGTAGTGGAGGCACCATCCCAGGAGGTGTTTAAGGAAAGACTGGACATGGCACTTAGTGCCATGGTCTAGTTGACATGGTGGTGTTCAGTAGTAGATTTGACTCGATCTCAGAGGTTTTTCCATCCTAATTGAATCTATGATTCTGTGATTCCTTGAAGGGCATTGAAATCTATGGTATATATAAGGAAACTGACATTAAAATACAAAGTCCTTGTGATCCAAATTAAATTTTGTATTGATCTTTAAACGGGATGAAACACGTCAGCATTGGTTTTTACATGCGTTGTATACCACTGCTGGTATGATCTTCTGTGCAATGGCAGATGACACTTTTGATCTTATTTTTTATTCTGTTGTTATGTTGGTTTCCATACCAGAAACCATGATCTGGTAAACTTACTGTTGCATATTTAAACTTATAATGGAACACAATTTAGCTAATTTCTCATTTAATTTTCTACAGGATGCACCATTTACCTAAAAAAACCAATAAACTTTGTCGTCATTCTCTCTCTGAGTCAAAAACTCAGTATAATGCAACTGAACTGAAACTTTCTCTAATTTTTTCAAAATGGCAGATTGGTTGGTTGGTATTTTTGGTGGTTTTGGTTCTTTTGGTGTTTTTTCTCCCTTTTTTCTTTTTTTTTTTTTTCCTGCTACAGAAAGCAGCATGGATGCGCAATATCTAAACGTGTCACTAAAAGCATAAACTGATTTAGACAATCCAACTGGAAATTTTGCAACTGATTCTACTTGATTTGGATCAAAAGTAACTTTAGAAAGACAAATAAAGGCTTTATGGCTGGCTTTTTATTTTTACCTGGAAAATCAGAAAACCTTGCATTTACTTTTTAATGGGACAAATTTGTTTATAAATAATTTCTACAGCCAAAATAGATCAGCATTTTGAAACAGAAAATTTTATATAAATTTTTTTATTTATAAATCTGAAGGATTCTGGAAATTATAGATACCAGATACATAAATTAATCTTGTCAAAAGAATTCCTGAGGCTTATCTTTTGAAACAGAGAAGAAATAGATACCAAATCACACACAAAGACCTTATGCTTCTAGATGTCCTCACTAGTGTATTAAATTTTAGTAATGTTAAATCTAAGTCCAATGAGGCAAAACCTGTTTCTTTCTACAGAGCTCCAAACAGCAACCAAATTGGAAAAGGCAAGAGAATTACACTGTCTTTTATCAATCTAGTTTACACTGCCTTTGTTCTCTATATTTAAACTGCTATCTAATCCGTTCCTAAACACGATATCTACTTGCTAAAGCTAAAGTTCTAGGTGAAGCAGGTTCAATGCCAGCCCAACTTGTTCTTGCTTAACTTCCTATGCCACACAGCAATATATAACAGTACAGGTAGGTGGGTAGGTGGGACATCTGCTCTGAGGAATGCATCATAGTAGAAACTACCTCAGGCTATCTTTCAATTCATGTTGTTTTCAGCTTGTCTTATTTTTCATTCATACGATGTTGCAGATGCCAAACAAGCTTATTCTTATCAGACAGAATACACAAAATGTAACATTAATTCACTGCCAAACTGAAAGATTTATAAAACATTTGATGAAGAGGTGATGGAGCAAATGTATTTGCATTGAGGTAGTTATCCCAAAACACAGGACTGTTGACATGGAATTTAAAGATCTTACTAAATGCTATAAAGGTCATGTTATCAGTGGCTTCATGAACATTTACAAAGACATGCCTAGGTAAGGTATCTGTCTCAATCAGACAGTGGAACTCCTTTACACCCACTGCTGTTACTGAGCTTAATGTTAATCAAATATGTTTTGGCAGACGGGGGCCAACAACATGATCTGCTATGTGGGGAGATGAAACTGGATATTCTTATGCTGAAGAAACCTCTCATGTAACTTTAACTTACAGCTGTATTGCTGAAATAAACTTATAACTGCCTATGGAGAATTCAGACAGTACAGTGTTGAAAACCCTGTGGCTGCAAGAAAATTGATGCTTTTTTCTTGAGGAAAGGATTTGTATGGTATGCAATAAATACGACACAGAACTATGCACTGAACAAGAGAAAAAGAACGTATTCAGTAGCCATTCATTATTTCAAGCGTTGTTATTAGCTCATTGAATCAATGATAAGACCTTTAGGAAAAAAGCAACATTTTGTTTTCCAAGAAGGAATATGAGAATTAAAAACAATCTTAATTCTGTCAGCCTTAATCCTGCATTTTCAGAGCTTCTTGATTTAGACTTGAGAGACTAATAATGTTCTCAAGCTTACCTTTATGTTATATATAAAATGTAGGGTGGGAGTTGATGGTTTAACTTCCTAACAATCGCTTTGCAGATTGCATACAATAAAGGAACTCTAAATATTTTATTATTCCTTAATAATCTAAGCACAGTATAAACTTGATTCTCATATTGATTCTTGGCAATTTAATATTTCAGTTAATAATGAATGTGACAGGCTTAAAATATTCATGTATTAATAAAACAGAAAATATTAATGCATTGGCCAATCTGACCAATGCATTGAAACACTTAAGATAAAGTTGTAATTAAGTAATGGATACTTGCATACCTTATTCTATTGTATGAAGCATGTAAGAAACAACAGAAAAATTCAGTTCTTGCATGTCAGAATTAAAGAAAACTTGGGCTTTACAATTTAAATGATCAATTGAATTATTTTTGATATTTTCTATGTTAGTGATATAAAAGTTTATTATGAACATCAGTTCTGATGTCCTCTTTTCAGTATAAAATTTGATCATTTAACTTTTAGTAAGATCCATCTGCACATATATGTAAAATGGAATTCCGTATCTGCATAACAGATATATGATGATATTTCAAAAAGATCTGAACAAATTGAAATACATAGCTAGATTATTATGGAGTGCTGTATTTAAAGATTAGTTGCCAAAATAAATAAATACATAAACAAACAAATAAACAAATATAATCTGTTAACAGTATTCAATTTTTGTCCTGAGTGTTACTTTTTATGAGTATCTCTGCTGAGTTATAATTTTTTCTTTTTGAAAGTCATGTCATATTAGTTACCGATAGCAATATTAAGCATGTCTTAAAATGCCTGCTGATTAGAAATGGTCTTCTGAATTGCACTTGCTCTTCATCAGGGACTGTCAAATACAGAAACTTTTCTGTGTCGGCAATTTCTTCTAAGGCCTGAATTATTTATTGAATTTTTTTTCCCTATGGAATAGAATCCTGCATGTTATTATTCTCTTTTGTGTTTTTCATTTCTTAAAGTAACTAAGTCAGGCACCTTTTTCAGTAATGTTAACATGCCATCTGTTCATGCTTATAGGATAAGCAGGTGAAAAAATGTCAGCTAATTAATTTTAAATATTGAGGGTTCCTAGTGGATGCAATTTATTTTTTTTTTTTTACTAATTCTTAGAATTCTTTAAGTATAAAGCAATTTAATTGTTTTATTTCCATTACCTTATTTAATACTTCACTTTTTCTTGCATTTTAGAATAAAATATTTAATGAGTATAATGACCACAACCATTATTTCTGCAATTATGTAGCGTTCCATTTCACTTGCTTTGGCATTCTTTTATTGTGTGTCAAATACATAATCTGCTTTCCACTTAAGGATCATCTTGAAAAGTAGAAACAATATCTATACCTAAAACGCTAACTAACATTATTGGCAAGATTCAAAAATATATATACAATTCATATGCATATAAATTTATGTATATATTTCTAGACATGCATATAATAATTATACAGATATTATTACATAGATGTTGATGAAGGGAAAAGTGTGCTTAACAGATTGCCTTCTAAAACGAGAAAAACTGGATGGATAGATGAGAGAAGAGCAGTAATTTCACTGATGACCAAACCTGGGAAGAGTGATCAACACCCCAGGGCTCTCTGCAGCCCTGCAGAAGGACCTCAACAGATTTGATAAATGGACAGAGGAGAACTGTCTGAAATTCAGCAAAGGCAAATGCAGGGTCCTGCACCTAGGGAAGAATAATCCCTGCAGCAGCACAGGCTCGGGGCTGACCTGCTGGGAAGCAGCTCTGTGGAGAAGGACTTTGGGATCCTGGTGGACAACAAGCTCTCCATGAGCCAGCAGTGCCCTTGTGGCCAGGAAGGCCAGTGGAACCCTGGGGTGCATTGGGAAGAGCATTTCCCGCAGTTCAAGGGAGATGGTCCTGTCTCGCTACTCAGCCCTGGTGAGGCCACATCTGGAGTGCTGCCGCCGGTTCTGGGCTCCTCAGTGCATGACAGACATGGAGCTCCTGGAGTGGGTCCCACAGAGGGTGACAAACATGATTAAGGAACAGGAGCATCTCTCTTAGGGGGAAAGGCTGAGAGAGCTGTGTCTGTTCAGTCTTGAGAAGAGATGTCTGCGAGGGGACCTCATCAATGTCTGTCAGTATCTGAAGAAAGGTTGTCAAGAGGATGGAGGCAGGCTCTTCTCATACCATGAGAATGCACTATGTTGCACAATGTGTTATATTTATACAGTTATTACAAATGAAACTCCTGAATATACTACATGCAGTGTATTAATTTATTGCAAAAACCTGAATCAAACATTAAATAAATCTTTGGAACCCAATATGTAAACTTCAATAAGAATGTAAGATCCTAGAAATCTATAATTATTTCTGAAATATTTGATCCCCATATGATAAAATTAGCTTCTCATCAGTTCACTATTGCAGTACTTCTGTTTCTAAGATGTTATTGATCTGTGGAAGTATGAGAAACTTTATTGATATGGATTTCCATGGCAAAAAATTTTCTTCTAGCTGTTATTATTTCACATCAAGATCTCTCCCTGCAGGTAGAGTGAAATTGTGCAAAGAAATACCCCACTTGTGAATTTTGACACCGCTGCCTTTTAAAAGAAAGTGTAAGAATTTCTATTTTAAACTGACAATATCTGGAATTATTCTTAAAAGAAAAATATTTAATAAATGCAAACATTTCAGCTTTTGTTTATTTGTTTTTATAAAAGCAGTAAAAAACTGTTAAACAAGAATACTTTTTTATCTGATATATGTTTCAATGAAATATGTTCCCCTCAAAAACATGCAATTCTTGCAGAGCTGAGCAGTTTTTCACACCCAAATCCCCACTGATGCCTGTAGCCAAAGAAGTGTAAGAATAAACTACAAAAGTCCATCTCAGGCAGTCAGGTATAATTTCTCCATATTTCTCTCACATTTGGAACAGCTCATGCAGCAACAAAATGTTAGGCATAATATTTACATTTATTTGAGCTTTATTATTCCTGACCAGGGCTTTCAGAATATTACATAATCTAGTTAGAGCTACCTATTTATTGGATATAGGTAGTGGCATCTTTTGGAGGTTTCTGGGATGAAGGAGGAAAGTAGGATTTGGAATAATGTAAATAAAAAGGATTTCTGCATCCACATGTAATTTCCTAATGGAAGGAAAAGCAAAATATTGAATGCAAGGAACAAAGCTGTAAAAAGATGAGGCAAAATATCAAAAACATCAAGGACTGTGGGTCAATATTATTTTTAAAATAATATATATTTCCAAGGTTACCAAAAATTTCTCTTGTTCACTTTGCATGAAACCATACAAGTGTTTCATAAGGCCACATTGGTCACAGATACATGCTGTAAGAGAACCATGGAACAGAAAGAACCCTCCCGTGTTCAGCTATTTGTCAGGAACGGCATATTTGCTGACATTTGCTGCTGGAGCATGGTTTTTTCCATACTATTATCTTACGATATCAGCCCTAAATAAAATCACATATACCATGCAGCTCACTATGAAACCTGCTGCATACTGAGCAACTTAAAACCCTTTCATGCTGATGAATGTGCAAGAATGGTTCAATATCTGAGTTTATTGCTTATTGAGGTCTTGGAAACAGGACCTATTATATTCTGATGGTTATTCTGATCTCCCTTTTCACTGCAGCTGAATGTTACCAAAAAAAAAAAAAAAAAAAATCTCAAAAGTAAATAGAAATCACATCTGTTTTATTTTATAAAGATTCTCTCCTATGTTAGCTAACAGCTATGAGCATGGATGTACAGTTTGATCCAAGATCTTCATATTAGATATTGCTATCATCAAAGGGGATGGTGGTGTGATGATATATGCAACCTTACATTTGAAACATAAAATATTATGTTTTTAATATTCAAACAGTTGTGATAGAGTTTTCTGTCCTCCACAACCTGTGGAGGAAATCTGTATTAATACTTTTAATACAGATTTATTGACTGTTAAATAACTTTAAAAATGCTAGTAGCCTTTTTCAGGAACACAAAAGAAGCTGTCAATAACCATGCAAGCACTTAACCCTAATCAATATTCTGTTGTGTAAGAAATATTTTCATTTGCTGAGGTAGACAAGATCCAAATCTCAATATGTGTTCTTTGAATCATATAAACATGTAAATTTATAACTTCATGTGCTAGATCAGTGAGAATAATGCATGGTTTTCGTTGTCTTTGTGCTTTTCAGATGATAGGGGCTCTCCACTCGTCTTCTATTATCTAACCCAGTACTGACTCCCAGACCTAGAGTGTTGAGGAATATTGTGCTAGTCATTATATGGAATAGTTTTTAAATGTTAATTTCCTAATTAAAATACAAAGCTTTCTAAAAACCAAATCTTTGTGTTCTTATCCCCAAAGAATATTGTGCCATCAGTTACAGAATTTCTGACAGACACTTTGTGTGGTGAGATACTATTTGGAATGCATCAGCATTTACATTATTCAGAAGAATTTAGCAGATTCCTGTAATGTTATATAGAAGAGCCCAACATAGCTTCAAAAGTGATACAATTAGAGTGTTTTCCAAATGTAACACTATATGAAGTTCTTTGTAATTTTCCAGCCTTAGCTACATATGAACGACAATTTTGCACAGGCAATAATTCTCTTCATAGAAAGGATTATATGTCTGCATAAATCTTTGTAAAAGCCCTTTAGTGATATTTTGAGGAATAATCTAAGTAGAAAAGCATCTAGACTAAGTGGAAGTATTAGTCCAGTTATGTCTAAAAATTATTCTATTGATCATGAGCCAAAATTGAACAACACAATGATAATGCCACCACATTTGGATGAGAATCTATTTTCTTGGCAGGCTATCCAAGAGTTTGTGGAAATAAAGTCATTAATCCCATTTAATCTTGCTGATGTCATACACATGCCAAAATTTTTTTTCACCTTATTTTTAATGAGAAGAAAGAACCCGAACAGTGAGACACACAATTCTAGGACACGGAATAATTATTTTCTGGTACATTGGGATATAGATTTTTATGCCAGACTTTAATACATAAAACTTATCCTGAAGTAAAAAGTTTTGGGAACCTCACTTCAACAGCTTGGCTATTTTGAACAGTGAAGAAGAAAGAGCAGAAACTATGTGCTACTTAACACATCTTTAGAAATTTTCTGCATAAAATCATCAACATCAGAGGAATTGTTACCTCTTATCTGTGTCAACATCAAGAGGCAGTATGACAGGAGACCAAATAATTAAGAGAACTGGACACTCCAAATAAGTCAGTGATAAATTGAAGATATTAAATAATGTAGTGACTACATGTATGGTGAATCATTGTTTTCTACAGTGGAATTTTTTAGGCAGAACAAGGTCTCTTCTAGATAAGATTTCTCTGGGGACTCTGATTTGAGGGAGTTTTCTATGACCATGGTCAAGGGATCCAAAATAATCGATGAGGCTGAATCAGACTAAGAGATTTCTGGAATGCTTGAGGGTACTTCTGGCATAGTAAGATCACAGTAAGACACTGGAGGCTACCTAGTCCACACTCCTGATCTGTGCAGGACAGTCTCCAGTACTAGACCAGTCAGCTATGCCTCTGTCTAGATAAATGTTAAAGTCTCCAATAATGGGCATCCACAGCCTATTTGAGAAATCTCAGTACAGTCTGCACTAATTTACAAGTGAAGACTATTTTCTTAATATCCAGTCAAACTTTCTGAGGCACTATGTGGCTCTTACCCCTTGTTGTAGTACCTACTACAACTGAGAAGAGCATGTCTGCTCAGTCCTGGAGCAGCCTTCAGGTAATCACAGGCTGCTGTTGAATCATGAGTTAGACACTGTACTGCCGGACTAACAAACCTCATAATACCTTAACCCCTTCCCATAGATCACACGCCCCACCCAGAACAGCAGCCTTGTCTCCACTTTCCCACAGACCTCTGGGGATTCAAAACTGGACTCAACATTCAGTGTTCAGCCTTACTAGCTGTGAGCAGAGACAGATGATAACTTCACTGCATCTGCCAGTCATGCTGCTTCTGTTGTAGCTTAGTGTGAGGTTTTGCTTCCCTTTAGGTGGTATGTGAACTATTGAATTCCATATCTTCCTAAACAGCTTAATAATTAATTTTCTGTGAATAGGAAAACCTAATTTTTTCAGAGTCCGAGATCATAGTTTTGACTGAAGCAAAATATAAAGAGAAGTATCAAAGATTCTTCATTGCATTTGTATCAGTGATGCATTAAGATCGAGTTAAGACAGAGAACACTACTATAATCCAAAAGCTCCAGCAACCAGCAACAGACGTTAATTTTGTAAGGGTATTGTGGTTTTTGAAATTAACTGTCTCTCATGAGGACTTAACAATAAGCAAATGAAAAGAAAAATATATCTGGTCACAGTCTGGACATTTCCTCTTAGACAGGTAAAGCACAGTTCTTTGAAAAGGAACTCCATGAACGCTTTTGTTGTGGAATATAGGATATTTTATGCAGCTCTTTTCAGCAGAAAAAGTTAATAAAAAAGAGATGTTAATTTAAAGTCTTTAAAATCATAGCTGTCCAGCTCACTAGAACTGTACTTTGTAAACCACACTTTGCAAACTCTACAGTAATTAAAAACCCATGCCCATATGCATTTTTAATCAGGCAAAATTTTTATAATTAAAATATTAGTATTTATGGTTATTTCAGTCAATATAATCACCATTTTCTTAGACAGAAATTAAATTTTTTATCAAAAATCTAGTTTCCAAAACATCCATATCATATAAGTTTTTATCTACTTTTCTTTAGAAGCAGTTGCCTTGCTTCTAAAATAAAATAATTCATATTGTGGCATATATTTTTCCTTTTTTAAAAAAAAGTACACAGAGAATAAATTACATTTACATTCTGTTTTCTCAAAATAAAATACGTTCCTTCTTCTTTAAATTGAGTATGTTGAACACTATTACAACTATATCTTAGAAATTATAATTGGATTTTTTGTATGAATGTCTCCATGCAGCGTTAAAAAGATACATTTTGTTAAAACAAGAAAATGTGAAAAATAAAGTGCTATCTGAATTCCAAAGATTTATCTTTATATGACAGAATTGTAAGCTGCAGTCAAGAATTAAACAGGGAATATATACATGTGATATCAATATAAAACTAAATAAATAATATGGACAGCAATGCAACAGGAATTGTAGCAGAATGGAGTCCTTCCTCTCACTTGCCTTCACTTTTCAGCACTAAGCTCTCCTAAAGACAAAGTTCAAGGGAATTGCTTCTTGAAGCTAATTCCGGGTCAGAGATTCATGTGTTGTAGCTATGTTACAGCGTAGCACTGTGCTCTTATTTAGCTCTTATTAGCCAGCTTTCCATCTGTTCCTTTTTTTCCTATGCTTTCTTGGATTCTCTGACGAGGTTTCAAAGAAAGTAGATTCATTGCTCCTCAAGGACAGAATTTACATGTTACTTTATTGATGAACAATTTAAGAGTCTGGTTGGATGCCACTGGGCATCAATTACAATTCTTGCAAGGACCTGGCACGAATTTACTCACGATTAATGAGATGTCAGCAAACTTGAAAGAAATGCATTGATGTCCAATAGCAAAGTAATCAGAGCCTCACAAGGCCAGGTAATATGAACATCTTTCAGAGAGGTTTCATCTATCTTAAATGTCATGAATAGATTCAGTACACTTCACAAAGGGAAAGGAGGGTGCAAGATAGAAGTACAATACTGTGACCATCCAAATTCTAAATTAAATGAAAATATGGTGAATCTATGAGAGCAAAACCATAACTTTTGGGGTATGCCTTTGTAGTTGTGTGTGTATAGGTAAGTACATATACATATCTGTATGTGTGTGTATATATATATGCATAGATATACACAATCAGTATAAACTTGAATCTAAAATTGTCAACTTTTAAAATTTTTTGCTCACTTTTTTCTGGATTAGGCAGAAGGGAAGTTTTAAATGTCTAGGCTTTGCATTTTGCATCCCGCTGTTTTTGGCTTTTTCTTTCTCTGGCAGAACCTAGTGCTGAGAGTTAAGTGCCTGGGTTTCATAGGGTACTTGTGAGGAGGGAAAACAAAAACAAGACAAACAACATGAAAATTTTGACAGCAATTATTACAAAATTTCAAATGCAAATCTGCTTCTGAAATGCTACTTTTCCCCAGACTGTAAACCAGTGACTCTGGGCTTTGGAAGTGGCTTTGCTATGTATAAGCATCAGAACACACGTTCTGGAAGCCATTCATGAATTATGTATTATCAGATTTTAAACAGTGAAGCAATGATAACAATATGCAAGTTTACATACCAGCTAGGATTAAAGCGAGACTTTTAAATTCTCTTCAACCCAAGAAAATCTCGTCTAAGTAACCTTACCAGTGACATCTGCATGGCATTCTCCTGCTTCATGACTCTGAGGGATCAGAAGATTTAAGACACCTGGTTTCTAACTTACTCCAAACTGTAAGAAGGGAATTGAATCACTGACATTCTTCCTATTGCAGCTATCTGATCAAACTCAACTGAGAAAAACTGCATGAATTTTAGGAGCCAGACAGCAGAAATACATGTGTACTACTACAGCAGATACATTATCAATTTGGAAGTATTGCCACTCTTACATTTTTGTGAGCAGGGAAACTTGAGCCAAGTATTACCTGCTGTGAGCAGATGAGGGAGATTCTAGGTAACTTAATGATTACAATTATTTTTTACTTAGCTATAATCACAATCATTTTCATATAATTGAAACTCATTTCTCAGAGAGAGCTTTTTATTTGCACTTATGTGAACTAGTTGAAAAAGTATTCTGTTTTTGAAAGAACTGCTTTGAATGGCTCATCCAAAAAATATTGCTCTGTCCTAGAAAACTTTCTAAACAAAGCTGATGGAACAAAAGTGCATGAGTAATTAAGTCCATCCAGATAGATTCTTAGTATAAAAGACCAAATATATTTGATATAGCATAATTTCACTGTGAGCAATGGTAACAGAAATATCAAATTGAGAATGTTATTGAAGTGTTTACAAAAATGAGGGGGAGTTTAGAAACCAAGGCAATATTTTTCCATTGCTACTCTTCAAATGCTACATATGTCTAAAAGTGAAAATAAGTAATGGTGCATGAAAATTTCCTTACGAACTACAGCTTTTAGTTTCCTCCAATTAGGATGGAACTAAGGAAGAGATCCTTTGCATTTGTTGGAGCATCAGCTTAAAATGAGTACTCCAAACTTCTTTATCTGCTTGATACAATTTGTTTAACAAATCAAATATGTAATTGATTAGACTAGAGTACGTATTGCATTGTGGAGCATCATGTAAAAATTCTTTGATATTTACTATTCCTATAATGAAATTTTAACTAACTCTCACTGCCTCAGGATATTAACAAGAATATGATAGTAATTCTCAATAGGATTTTCCTAGCAAACAATTTTTGATGACATATTAAATTAAACATCCTAAATGGGGATTTGATTACTCTTAAATTAACATTTTTTTTTAATTTATGATAACTTGATATCAATTAAGATACATGCTTGAAAATTTAGATATATGTCCACTGTTGTATAGTGCAACTAAATAAATAGATGTTTTTATAAAAAATTGGTGGTTAGTTATTTTTGGATAATAAACTCAGAAAGATATAACTTTTGAAATTAAGATGAACATGTGTTTGTTTTCAAAAATGTACACTGAGCAAAATATTTCACATAATTACTTCAAAAATTTAGAAGTTGCTCATTGTGATGGATGCACTCGACACCTTAAACCAACTAACCATACCTTGCTGCAGTTTCCAAAGGGAGTAAAGCCCTGGGCTGCAGCTCCTAGCTGTTCCTCCTCTAGGAAACTCCCAAAGGAACAGAGTGATCCACAGTTTTTCCAAGAGTCACTTGTCAAGGACCAAAGAAAATTGTGGGAACAAGGAGTCTCATGCATTCCTTTTCCACTGTATGTATTTTGACCACAAGCCAATCACTTCTTTTCCAGAAACATAGCAGCTACATCAAGAGTTTAGAAAGCAGGGGGATACTCTGGATCTTGTGACTCAATGGGAGATTCTCCCTCATATGTTTTGTCTCCAGTCTCTGTGTAAATCATTCTACCTTGATTCTAAGCCAATTTTCCTTTGTGTGTTTTTTTCACGAAGTGAGCAATAGAGTGAACCTTGCCACTGAGGCACTTTAAAGTGGCACTTTAAAAAATTCAAATTAAAACCACTTTTGCTAATACCTTTCACAGTGATTCCTTGAATGACTTAAATCTCTCTTTCACTACAGTCATGGATCCAAACTGAAAAACTCCAGAGGAATGTAAAATATTTCGTTTAAGAAAAACACCAAATTATTTCTGTAGTCTTTGTTTCCCAGATATTACTGATAACAAAACTCATGGTACCTCAGCTAGACTTTCTTTTCTGTTATGGTCAGCTAAGGCCTGACAGACCAGTAATGCCTTTCTCTTCATGGCCATTCCAAATTTCAGCTCAAAAGGGAACAAATTTTGACTCTACATAGATGAGTACAATACCATCTCAAATTGTGCCATTTAATCCCTAACTTAAAATCCTTCCAAAGTGACAACTAATTCCCTCTGAATCAAAACATCCTTGGCATACATTTCCTTAATTAAAATATTGATTTTTTTGTTGTTTTTTTTTCATTTCCATTACTTATTGTCTCTATGGACATGTAAAAAGGTGATGAAATATAATGTGCTTGCACTTGTTTGAGAGAAGAAAAAACATCAGCAACACACTGCAAAGTTATTGTCAGTGCAACTCAGCCAGCAACTGTGGGGAGAGGGAGTAAGAGCACAAAGATATTTGAGCAAGAATTACCTCTTGTGGAGAGAATTAAGGGAAATAGCAGGGAAAACTATAAATGAAGAACAACAAAAACCCTGAAAACTTCTTTTGCCCACATGTTTCCAGGAATCACTTGCAGAATATATATGGTTATATCACAGGAATTAATTAGTCTAATGGATCTGATGGGAAGCAGTAAAAAACCCCACAATATCGGCAATACTGCTCTGGTTTATTTTATTGAATTTCACACTCTGAGCAAAAAGTATAAAGATAGAAAATGTATCTCCTGAAATATACAGGGCTCCAGAAGAGCAGCAGTCATATGGGTAATTGGTGTTGTTAATATGTATGCTACGGATCCTGCATTCTGCTCCTCTAGAAACATTGAAAAATAAAGCTAATTTTGGGCATTTGGGTGCATTGCTACCAGTGCATTCAGATAAAAAAAAAATCATTTCCTCTTGTGCTGCCTCACTGGATGTCTGAATAAAAACCATTAACGTTCCCCTCCCTCCTCACGAGTCTAGACAACTCATGCCTCAAGAGAGAGAGAACCAGAAGAAAAGGACATTATTTCATAGTAGAGAGAGAAGTTACTTGTAATAAATCACATGTATAAAACTCCTATTTGTAACTTTGCTAGTTATAATCAGTAACCAATTCTACTAGCCTTGAACTTTTAGCCTTGAACCCTTACCTCTCTCTCTCTCACACACACACATACAAGGCTGCAGAGAACAATTTCACATCTGAAAATACAACAGGAATGAGAGTGCTGCCAGCCATCTTTGACCTCAGGTTCTCTCTTTCTGGTGCTAGTTTATGGATAGACCTCCTTCACCTGAATATTTGTACTTATACAGCTTTGAGGGCTTATCATCCCTCTGTTCTGTTTGTGTTTGCCATAACTGACACTTCATGATACATCTTCGATAAACAGAAAAGGTAGTGAGGCAGATGTAACCTCACACGGAAAAGATACCTTAAAACAATTAAAATCTATTCAGCATTTTCAGAGAAAGATAGGAAGAAGAAAAAGCAGAAAACAAAACTTTGTAGTCCTGGTAAAAATGTTTACTTCTTATCAATATTTCCTGATTCAAGAGAAGTGAGCAGCATGTTTATTCATGCAGTCTGACTAACACTCAAAAATCTCTTGTGAGAAATGCATCTTTATTTCTATTTCCCCAGCTAATAAGGGAGCTATACAGATAATCCTGGTTGTTTCCCAGGGCATATGCACTAAGAAAGGACATCTAGTGCAAGGTAGGAGTCAGCATTCCTTGTCAGCAAGATCTAAAAACGACAGACGAGCAAAGAGAGTCTAGACCATCAGACTAGAGCATTTGGTGACAATTTTAAAAAATTGTCTCATGGTCCCTTCCCATAGAATTTCTGCTGTTATGTCATTAACATGCGTTTATCTCCGACACTTCTTCAAACACAGAGCGAGAATCAATATAGTTTTTAATCATCTGCTTTTTCACCACATGCTTGAAAAAAATATCCTTCTCTGAAATTTCAAATGCTTCTGTGCAACAACTTTGGAAGTATTAGATTTACAGTTGTACTCAATGGTCTTAAGGATCTTTTGCAGCCTAAATGATTCTGTGATTCTGTGGACCTCCTAATAGTCACAAATGTCTAGGCAGTGTGTATATAACATTACCTAAAACACTGAAGATGCAAGTGATGCAACACAAAATTTGTTCTTTAATAGATGTTCCACAACTTTGAATTTGAAAGCCTTGCCTTGATTTGAAATGTCTTTCAGGGAACTACTGTAAACACCAGCAGCTGGCGTTACAGCAGATATCTTTCTTGCAGTTTGTTAATAAACCATAACACCTATATCCTCTTTTTCTACTTGCTCATAGAGTTTTAGAGGAGGTGAAGGGTGAACTGAAGTTAAGAAATTCTATCCTTCTTGCAGTTGTAATATATAAATAACATCCAGAATATTGCTAAATAAATAATTAATATTACATTAGTTATTAACAATAACTTTAAATTTATTTGTTTAAAAAATTGTCTGAGTGTTTAATCATGAAAATATCACTTTTCTTGGTTTAGTTTGGGCAAATGAATTGAAAAGAACTTCACGATGTGAGAAATGTTGCCTTTGATATACATTTATGTGTGAAAAGTTCTCATCAACTTTCCCATTGTGTCATCTAGTTGTATTTTCCTTCTACTGTGCTGGTGTGTTGATTGTTTTCTGTGTTTGGGTTTTGATTCAGGCTGCAAGAGATTTTAATTATCATTGAAAACATTTTGTTCAGTCAATTTTATGTCTTGATAAGTGACCTATCAAAAGCAGAATTTCTTCATGAGTGTATGACTTTCCATGTAGCATTCTACTTTCAGGACTACAGTTTTAATTTAAGTGTGGCTGCTTCTTTCCTGGCCTTCATCCTTTGGGTGGAATTGGGGGAAGTTTTTCAGTTATTCTCTCTGGTCTGGTCAGTTGCTTGGGTAACCTCTGTTGTCATTCTGCCAAAACTGAACATCAGCATAGCCTTAATGTATCCTGCTCTCTTCCTATGGTGTACTGTTGCTACCTAGCCACATATTGGGATTTTCTTATGGTGCTAGGATTTGCTATGGGCTTCTGAAGGATTTCTGATATGTGATTTAACTGCTCTCTAACTTTTTCTGGTACAAATTGTTGGCTGGAATGTTAGAGAAAAGGACTTGGTCATCCTTTCTGCTCATGTAGTCCTACACCAAATTAAATTGGCCTAATTCAATGAGATTTTCCCTGAATATAAAGATTCAGAAACAAACAAACAAGCAAACAAAAAAGTTGAAGGTCAGGATTTAAAATCATATATTGAATGCTGAGTGGATACTGTCTTAATAGCTGTGAAGAGGAAGGAGAGAGAAGCTCCAATAAACAATGAATTAAGATATTTCAGGCAGGCTCAAATAAAGGGAGCACATTTGAAACATATGTAAATAGTGGGGAAAAAAACCCCAGATTTTATTTATTTACTGTTATGATATTCAGTAGGAAAATTACACACATTTCTCTACAAAAGTATCAGCCATCCCACTTCCCTAATGCATATGCATTATGTGCCTTAAATAAACAACCATCTGATCCAACCATCTGAATGTGATTTAGCCCCAATAGACTTTCTAGGCACTCTGACACATATTTTCTGCTATGTTTGATAGAATTCAAGATGACTGTTCTTTTGGAAGTGACCTTTAATTTGAATCTGTCTACCACAGCCATGCTGTTCCATAATCATTATATCTTTACAAGCTTACTAGGTATTCTTATTTCCATCTTTGAATAAAATGAAGGAAAAAAATAATCTCTGAAATATTAACACATCTCTTCATGTTTTTATCATCTGAAATATTACTGTACTTTAACCATTAGGCTGAGAGCAAGGAATTTTTTTACATTAGGAGAACAGAAGCTACATATTAAAGACAGAAGATACAGAAAGAAGTGTAACGAAAATTTCACAATACATTTCTTCTTTTTAACAGTTCCCCCGACTAGGCTGCAAGTTCTTTTTCTGGGATGAACAGATTATCAGAAAAAGGCATATTATTTGTTTCTTCTCTTCTTCCCTCATTTTTATTGCCCTAATAAACCAACTATTACATTATTACCTTTTAGAATGTATACGTATCATGCTACTAAGACTCTGGAAATAATTTTTCTGGTAACTGATTTACAGAAGTTGAATACCACTCCCAAGCCAAAGTAAATTGGTTCTCAAAACCACCGTATATGAAGGGTAATATTCTGGCCTCTGGAAGAGCTTTTATGAAGTTTGTTGGATCAATTTTGCACCCTTTAAAAACTTAATTTCAGAGAGCAGATGCTCAGTTGTTTCTGCAAATGATCAGAAATGTCACTTTTGAGAAGCTTGTTCTTAATACTCAGTATATTATAAAAACAAAAGAAAAAATAAAATTAAAAAAAAGTGCTTCAGACTCATTTTACCCCCAGTAAATGCACACTTTCATTAACTTTTGGAAACCTATTATACTCTAAAGCAATCCAGGCCAGTAGGTCTGATTTCCTGCTTCTGGCTCTGAATCCTTCCTGTGAAATATTTAGGGTTTGTGAGAATCATTGATGCAGCAGTGAGATTTGCTGCAAGAAGGTTGATAGCATACCTCTACCTGCCTTAGTGGCATAACTCATTGCATCCTGGATAGTAGAACTGATCCAGGGAAGTTCTATATGGATTCTATTCTGAAGAGTGAAAGGCAAGACTATAAGACCTAGGAGAGATATCGCATTCAGCTCTGTTAAAACCACTGCATGCTGTTTTTAGGATCAGGAATTTTGACGATCGATCGCATTCTAAAGAATATTGCTACAGTTTTCATGAATGCTACCACAGAGGAAGTATTTGAATAATATTTGTACAGGAAGTGTTTTAGGAGTCTGAGAGAATAACCATATAGCATGGCTTATTACAAGACCGATATTGATATTTCTTTTCCCAGGTGCTGGTCAGGTTAGAGAAATAGACTGCCATACACTGTGGTTTAACTATTCAACTTGACAATACTTTAGAAACAGTAAATATACTTATATAAGGCAGAAATTACTTCCTGAAAGGCTTCAAGCTCAAGACACGCTAGGAAACAGTGTTATAAAATTTCCCTATCTCAAACAGATTTCTATTAAACAGAGAAAAGAAAGGCTGGTAGGGGTATTATGACTAAGATCACAGAGTCGGCCTGGTTTCTAATCACCAGATTCAGGTCATGACCCATAGTGTACTATTCTGTCTTGCTGACCAGAAACAGCAGTTGAACGAGCTATATTTTCTAATGGCTTAATAGAATATAAACTTTTGTAATCTTATCTGAGAAACTGAATGTTGAATGCAATATGTATTTTGAAAAAGCCTTGCATGAAAAAATATTGAGCAACATTTTCTGCCTTCTCCATTATGTTTGCTTATCATATGTTATCTTAGAGCAGATGAAAAAGCTTTGATTCTCTGGTTTACAATATTAAAAAATTCTTCTATGTCCTTTCCTCTTTCAGTAACACCTTCTTGCCTGCTTTTGGATGTCACAGGCAAGGACTTTGTTGATGGAGTGATTAAATGACGTGCAGTTTGTCCTTAGCAGTGAAGGTGATAATTACATAGAGAACAGCTTCTAAGGAGTCAGGATGTTCCCATGGAAGAGGTCTCAGAATAAAAACATCAGCTGTGTTGCTGTCAGTAACACTGGGCCTCTCTTCATTACTGCCCCATCACTCTTCTGAAATTGATCCCATTTCATCCACTTTAATGAAGTTTAACAAAAAATGTTGCTGAAGAATTTCAATGTCGCCTTCTCTTTCAGTAGCAGACTTTCTCCAGAGCACTGAAAATAGCACCTTCTGTTCAATAAAGTAAGCAAAGTGAAAGTGTTACCAAAAGTTAAGTTCTAAAGTTTTCTTTTATTAACCAGAATGTTTACAAAGATTTTTTTAAAAATAATTTTCTTTCACAATAAAAGATTTTTTTATTCTACTTAGTGATTCTAAGAATGTATCTTAAGCTGTATGAGAAAAAATTACATTTATGGCCCAGTCATATGATTCGTTGAGCATAGAATATTTTATTTTTTCTGGTGTTGATTATCTTTGCTGTAGGAGAGGTAATGTTGTCTGCATGTCAAGAAGGAAAAGTAAAGTTGAACTGAAGTGAATGGTTTTTTCTTTTACTTAGGTTGTATTTTTCAGCTATTCCAGAATGGAAGAAATAAAATTCAAGAACACATCAAAATCTTGAGGTAGCATCCTCACAAAGTCAGAACAGGGGGAAGGCCACAAAGATTTGCTTGATTTTCTCAGATAATAAGGTGTTCTTTAATGTCATCTACCAGACATTTGCCTCTGAACAAACAGTTATTGTGAAAATTTCTTTCAGATAAAATCCCAATATCTTCATGAGGCACAGCCCAGACTGTAGAATGACAAATTGTTCAATGCAGTGCAAATGCAACACTGCTCAAAGCAAAATCCCTTTAGCAGTTCCCAGTGTTGTTCAGCTTATCTGCTACAGTACCATATGCTGGACAAACAACAACATTCAATGCATCTGTTAAATCATATGCCAACAGCAACTATCTCCAGCAAAATTACTAATACACCACTCATATGACAATAGCCTTATTATGTCCACATATTTTTATACCATAAATGAGAAAACTGAGAAATTAGAATTAACGTGTAATTTCTGAACTCATAAACACGTGCTAATGAACTGAAGAGCCCTATAAATCATGCAAGCAATGTAGTTTCTCATGCTATACTCCCTTCCTTTAGGAACTCTTAATTTTGTTTCACAAGAATACTAGTATTTTTTGGAGAGGAAAGGAGCGAAAAAATAAATTTTTGTCAGTTTCAAATCATGCTTTCTTTTTTTTTTTTTGTTTCTCCATATTGTTCTTAAAACCCTAGTACTGGACTAGGTGCTGTATAAAGATATAAGATTTTGAAAAGCGTAGACAAGAAACTTTGTCAAAATGTTTAAATAGTTAAGAAGACAATGACATGCTTATCCTAGAAAATCTTTGTTTATGTACAATCTGGCTGGTGAGGGAAATTTTCAAGCCCAAATGGTCTCATGCTGATTCTTCATTACCTATATTGGGCTACAAAGGGAAAAAAAAGAGAAGAGAAGAGAGAGAAGAGAAGAGAAGAGAAGAGAAGAGAAGAGAAGAGAAGAGAAGAGAAGAGAAGAGAAGAGAAGAGAAGAGAAGAGAAGAGAAGAGAAGAGAAGAGAAGAGAAGAGAAAAGAAGAGAAGAGGAGAGAAGGCCTCTTTCTCTGTGCAAATATGATCTGCCCATTAGACATCTATCTTATAAAATATTTATAATCAGTTCTGTCTTGGGATCTTGAGATTTGCTCTCTACCAGTGATATTTGATAAGAGGTATTGTATCATTTCAGTATTATCTCCAAGGATTAGACTGGGATAGCAGTATTTGCACAAATATAGTTTAAGCTTCTACAAATCATTTTACACCAGAAATCCACCACAGAATTGATATAGAACAGAACAAACAAGCCTGAGTAAACACAGAAATACATATAAACCATGATCTTTCCTCCCTGGCCTTGCTGAATATTTCCTTTACTGTTTGAAAATATGTGGAGTATATTTCTCCCCTCCTACTGTAAAAATTAGCTCATGAGATTTTGCAGTAATGACAACTACCTTGGAAAGAAAATCTGTTGCATTACTTTATAAAACTAAAATCACTATTTATGACACAGAAATAGTGAATGTCTTGCAGTCCCTGCAACTACCACAATCAGCCCTGTGCAGTTAGGTGCATTTGCCTGGTCAAATAAAAATTTTAATTCCACCAGAAGCTATAAAATATGGTTTAGACATGAAATGGTTAAACTGTGACAGAAGTTCTCTGTACATGCACTCATCCTGAGAAGTACACAAGGGGATGATTGGCTTAGCTTGACCCTCTGATGGTATTAGGGATTTAAATTAAATCTGTTGAGAGGGTGGTAATGGTAAAAGCTTCTGTGTTTGGTACTTTAATCTGTCATTTCAGAAAAAAAAAACCCCAAACCCAAGGAATATATAGACAAAAATAAATTTATTTTAATTGTAAAACCCTAAAAATGTAAGATCTATTATTTCATAAATCCTTCAACGTTGATCCTGGATTTCGGCACAAAGTTTTTTAGATGAAACTGATAATCTTCATGATATGTCTAAAATGAAAATCCTTGGTTTATCTTCACAAATATGATGTCTATAATACCAACGTAAACAACAAATTATTTAATTGAAATTGAGTATGACCTGTGAAGAACCAATGCAATTTCATTTTTAGCAAAATTTTTAGTCACTTGTTTGGATTATCCATCTGTCTTCCTCACTCCAAAGATTTTACCTTTAGTAGAAATCTAAAAAATCTTAGCATTAAAATTTTAATTTAATGGCATCAATTTTTTTTTTTAGAATCAAAGATCTTCTGTCCTGATAATTCTCTGATGTACCTTAAATTGTTCTGAATAGTCTTTATTCATCACTTTGGAATAATTTTTTTCTGAAGACTTTAACCAGCCTACAAAGTATAAGACATTATCCTTAATCAAGGCAAATGGAAAAGTTTTAGAATGCCTCAGGCTCTGCAGGTCATGTCAGAGTTTTATTGCTCCTTCAGATGTGTCATTTCCTAAATCCAAATGAGGAGATACAGAGTCTATTTCCAATTCTGATTCTAATACAAGAACTTTAATAATCTGAAGCAATATTCCATAGAGCCACAACACAGGGAAAGAAATTCCTAACTGCTGTGAAACCTTCTCTACCTCATAGCACAACCCACATTTTCATGCAGCGTTATTCTCTTTTCCAATTTAAAGTGACATCCTCGGAGAGCTGTGTTAGAAAGCAGCAGTGGGAGCAAATGCCATTATGAGAGAAATCCTTCCCTGAATTGGGTTGACACTGGCTGAAACAGGCAGCAAGCCAGCAGTCCCACATCATTAGTTGAAACTCACAGCTTTCTCTCATCGCTGAAGTATAGGCAGCAGGATAAACTGAAGCAGCCTAAATCATAAACACATATTTTGAAAATGGAACTTAGATAACCAGGAAAAAAAAATCAATCTTTTTTAACACTCTTCCTGGTTTTCTCATATGATTTATACTCCTCTTTTAAGTTTCAGAAAGCTCCTCTTTATGAAAAACGTTTGTAAGACATAGTGGTCCTAGGTAGCCTCTAAATGAATTCTGTCTTTTGTCTTTGGTGCTAGACTTTTCAGAGAAAGACAGAGTCTTGGTTTTATCCCAGAACACATTTAAATGTTTTTATCCATAGCTGAAAATAAACAAAATACCTCTACTTATTTCCTGAACTTTTCTACATGCTGAGCTACTGCTCAAAGAATTTGCAGCTGTTAATTCACTAGAAATTTGCAGATATCTTTCAGGATTGAAAAAAAGTAAATTCAGGAGGACACGACTGAATTCCCAAAGTTAATACCTGTGTTTAGAGGAAGAGAAATCCTTATATTTCTTAGAGTTTTGTGCAAAAGAGGTTGCACTTTGAACTGTCTTTGACTGTATCATTTGTTACCAGAACACAAAAATCTTATTGGCCCACAATTCCCTATCAGAATTAATTTTTTGCTGAAAATCCATGCTACATAAACAACCTTAAAACTGGGCTGTTGACACTAATATCTTCATAATTAAAGGATCTGTTTGGCCTCTTTCCTAATATGGATGTATAAATGTATATCTGTGAAAGATTTTTCACTGGTCTACCTTAATTTTAAAAAGTCCAAGAAATAGAGCAGATTGCTGAGTAATTTAACAGAAAAAGCAACAGCAGTGCAGTTTTCATTGAAGTCTGTGTTTTTGCATACATAAAATCCTTCAGCCATTGTTAATAATATGAAGAAATGACTTCAAATTATTTAGGTTTTTTTTAACTGGAGCGCCACATTCCTTTAGTCCTCTGTCAAAATGTTGGGATCACTACAAACAACACTTTTGCGGGATGTTCATTCCCCTTTGCATCTATATAAGAAACAAACAAGCAAGACTTTCAGTACGAGGAAAGAGAACATAGTGTCAATGTGGCAAAGTAAAATAGCAAAGAGTCTGTGCAAACAGTACATGAAAAATTACCCTTGAGGTCCCACAATGGTGTTTGGAAATTGCTCAGATCCAGCAATGTGCCAAGGGCTGCTTCACTGACCTATTTTGGACTGTGGAAACAATCAACCCTGAGTTAAAGACAGGCCTGTGAGACACTGCAGTTCCTTCATAAAGAATGCATTTGTATCTGCATTCTTTTGTATGGCTTAGATATACTCCAGCTTGAGCCTTAAAGGTAGAAATTTTTAAGTGTGCATTTTTCATTTACAATCTAATCTACCTTCCAATTTTTATTACTGTAACATGTTTACAGAGACCTATATCTATCTCACAGATGGTGTCCAAGCAAGTATTTCCATTTGCCGACCTTTAAATCTGTGATGAAAGCAATGAAAGATTTTGGTCTATTAAGACTATTCCCCAGAATAGAAAAAAGAATATACTTCTCTTTTTTTTCCCTGATTTTTATCATTGATTGGAATTTAAAAGAAGTATATACAAACACACCCAAAGAGATTAACATAACAGTGGGAAATCTGCCAGTTTCATTTTAGTGGTTGCATTACAGTAGTACTTAAATGCTTTATTGGCAATGCCTGTACTAGTAAATTAAAATGCACAAGGGTATGGGAATAGACAATGCCGCAGAGTCACTGCTACTATTACCTTGGTAACTCAGATGTTTGCACAGACCATTGTTGAGCACAGTTCAGGGGACAACACTGACCAAACCAATTCCAAAAGGCAGTCTGAAGGCACTGTAGTTTCAGAGATTTAGCCATCTGGATGTGAGCTGTGAAGCGACACTTGTTCTCACAGCTAGAGAGTACTCCCCAGTTTGCTTCCTTTAATAATATAAATATAATTGTTACACACTTGGGTATGGGTGCAGCTAAACCAAATTGCACCTATCTTGAGAAGATAAATTTCCTAGTGTAAAAGGAGAGGAATAAAAGGAATCTCAGAAAAGATCCTTGGAACTTGTGCCAACACAGGGTTCCGCTGCCTCCTGTAGTCTGGACGTGGCAGAGATTAATGACAATTCTAATGCTGATAGTGGGCCATTAGCCTAACCAGTTAAGCTTTGATTCTGTGGTTCCAGATGATCTTACTGGGAGTATTGTTACATTCCTCATTATCTTTTTCCTTTTCCTTTTTACACGTTTGTGCTATGAGAGATAAGCATGGTGCAGACAACAAGACCAAACCAAAACAAAATTCCAACAAAATCAAAAAACAGCCCATGATAAAGACATAGGATATGAAGGAAGAGAAGCTTGTCTTGAGGAAAGAAGAAAAGTGAAGCAGGATCGACAGCACGAGACACTGGACTGAAATCCAAATAATAAAGAACTGAATCTCTTAATATCCTGTTTTTCAAGGGGTTTATAACCCTTTGCTTTTCCTACTGGAGACTGTAGAACAGTAAAGGATGTGTGAAAAGATCTCTGCTCCTAGGGAAGCCCTTCTGTAAAAAGATTCTTGCCGTGCTGAATGTTTTCTTTGTTGAAGAGGGAAATGTCATGGGGACTTATCTCTTCCAAGGTGAGCGTGTAACACTTCCAGAGAAAAGCACACATGACAGTTCATAAAAAGAGAAATTGAAGATTTATATACATTATACTTTGAGATTTGCCCAAAAAGATTTCTGCTTTATAAGTACGGACACTCTAAATTTCCTTGTTACTTTGGTTATTCATCTAGCCTACCGTTTTTCTGCTATGGTTTATATTTATGGTTCACCTCTAAATCTCCTAAATAAAAGATACTGCATCATCGCCTTCCATGTAGATGTGGTGTTTCTTGGAGGAAAAAAAGAGTCTCAAAAAACACAAACAAAAAAGGCCTTTTAAAAAACCTACTCCATTATTCTCCGCACTGTTCTGTTTCCTGTATTTTCCTTTCCCCATCTTGTTTATTTTCCATTTCTCTTCCCTCACTGTCTTTGTATCCCCAGTGACAACAAAATATTTCATTTTTTCAGTTTTATCTCTTCTCCTGGACTTCTGCTATAACTAGTTTCCTATAGTTGCTCTTCTCTCAATATTATACTTCCTGTATTGTTCTGTATCCCCCTCTGTCTTTACACTCTGCTTGATACTTCTCTCTACTCTGTGTAGCTGATATTTCTCTCTATATTTTTAATCTTAGCTTTCTCGTTTCCTCTCTCAATGTGTTCCTTCTCTTCTACCTCCATCTAAGGACCATATCTTTTTAGTAACAGCAGATAACATTCATTTTTTCGGGATATGTTGTGAGCAGAGCTTCATCTCTGGGATTTTTTGTGGTTTCAATTTATGTAAGGGAAATCTACTGTTTACTATGAGTAAAATCACACTGTTACATCTTCAGACATGTTAGAGCACATTCTGTTGGGGTTTTTTTTTGGTATGTTGTTTATACCAATGAATCTGCTTTTTAAAATTTCTGCACTATTTCAATAAAAATTAATTATCTATGAATAAACCTCCTGCATTTATGAAGCTTATTCTGTAGACTAGCATTGAGTGAGGTATACAGATCCTATCATCTGGTACATCTACAGGAAGGACATGCCAGCTGATCGACAGATTATAAACATCTGTAATCAATAAGTAAAGTAGTCTGAAGAACAGCTGTTCTCTTAGTTACCAAACTTTGGGTGACTTAGACTAAGTCTTTCATTTCTTATGTGATTGGCAAGGGTTGAAAACTGTCTCCAAAATCTTTACTCTCAAGCGTACTTTACCTGCATTCAGAAAGGATTTAGTTGCTTAGTGTTTCTAAAACATGGGCCATAGAAAAGACATGATAAAGAAGCCCCAGCTGTAAATCAGTCTCCCTTGGCTGTATAGGCCATGCAGGCAGTTGCTGCAATTAGTATTTGGGAATAGACTCATTTGGTTAAGCAGTACAGGTGTTCTGTAGAGATGAAGGCAAATCAGTCAAATTTCATCTGGGCATTTATAGCTAAGAATGAAAAGGTATAACCTTCACGAAAAGCAGCTTGGCACACAGGTCAAGGGAGGTGATTCTCCTGACTATTCCACTCTCATGAGACCCCACCTGGAGTGCTGCATCCAACTCTGGGGTCCCCAGCATCAGAAGGTTTTGAACTTGTTGAAGCAGGTCCAGAAAAGGGCCACAAAGATGATCAGAGACCGTCTCTCCTCCGAGGACAGGCTGAGAGAGGTGGCATTGTTCAGCCTGGAGAAGACAGGGACACCTCAGAGCCCCTTCCAGTACCTGAAAGGAGCTACAAGAGAGCTGGAGAGAGACTGTTCACAAAGGCCTGTAGTGACAGGACAAGGGTGTGGTTTAAACTGAAGGACAGTTAATTTAGGGTGGATATATGAGAGTGGTAAAACACTGGCACAGGTTGCCCAGAGAGGTGGTAGTTCCCCTCCAGAGAAACATTCAAGGTCAGGTTGGACAGGGTCTCAGCGATCTGATCTGGTTGAAGAAGTCTCTGCTTATTGCAGGGAGGTTGGACTAGATTACCTTTAAAGGGTCCCTTCCAACTCAAAGCATTCTATGATTTTATGAACATCAAGGACACTTTGGCTTTGTAAGTATAATCTAAACACAATACTTTATTTACTCATAAACATATATGTTTCATTAGGAATCTTAAAAGGCAGAGCATCATGATATTATATTATTTTAAGATTGCAGTTGATTTATAAATGGCTGATTTTCTTCTTCCTTCAGATGAAGCACATTGTATATATATACTATATTTTTATAGTAAAATATTTTTTCCTATTTTCTTTTACTAACCTTTCTCTTACTGAATATACATATATGATTATTAAAGACAAAATTTCACTTTGAAGTCATCCAGAAATAATGCATATAAAATAATCTTGTAAGAAGTATGTTAGATATATTTTGGATTTTCAGTCCAGATTTCCAGATTTCCATCACTGTCAGATTGACTAGAAGGTATTAGTCCTAGACTTGCCTCCACAATGATTAACACATAGTCTGCAGAAGAAGCTTTCCAATCTGGAACTCAAATATCAGATATCTTATTTATGGTGTTTGGGATAGAGAACATGGTAAAATGAATGTGTGGGAGCACGAGGTTACTTCTAGGTGCCTTTATTGTCTCAAGTCCTTACATTTACTACCTGTTTGATATTTAAACCTTAAGTAGATTTGTCTTTCCCAGACTTCCTGCTTAATAAGAATGTCCAGTCTTATGTCAAATTCTTCGAGAACTGCAAAAAGCAAAACTCAAGTAGTATTTGTAAAGGCAAAAGAGAAATTTTTAAATCTTTACCCTTTTCACAATAAATCCTTTTTTTCAGTGAGAACATGGTTTCCTCCAGTATCAGATGTGACAACAGAAATCATGTCAGTGCAGTTTTGTGCTACATTAGCACACTGACCTCCCTAATGGATAGGAATTCTGCCTTTGATGTTTAAAGGTCATTAGCTTCCTTCTAAGTTTCTATTTTTTCCCATGCTGCTCTTTTACATAAATGTTTAACCTTGAATTCATAGGTTGCTTTTTCATCATACATGAATATTTAACACTGAATTCAGTGCCTGTTATTTAATAACTAGAGGAAAGACTTTCAGCTATCAGCTTTAACCAATTGAAGGACAATTTTTGTCTTCATTTATCAAATCTCCAATTACTCCTCGCCCCTCCCATTTTAATTGGGAAATGGTATTGTTAATCAAAAATGTAAGTATAAAATATCTAAATAGCAAGGGTTAATAGGAAATAGCAGAGTGACTCTCTGTAGGGCAACTTGGCAAAGCCTTTCAGCAATATACTTTTACTCAGATCTCAAATAAAACAACAATAGTCAGCATTTAATGAATTTATATCACATTTTATGTCTTTCTACACATCACTTGATATTTTGTTGTCTGCTGTTGCTTTTAGAGATTTCCCTTGTTGATAATGTTTTTGTGTTGCTACCAGGTCTAATTTGGCTTTCAGCTAAGCTTTTGAATTTTTTATAATAAAGTAATTTACAGATGCTAGAAGATAAATTAGCACTGCAAATGCAGTTAAATTGCATAATCACACAGATTGATTTTGTGTTAGCCTTTGAGATGTATAGATACCTTGTGGCATCTCTGTCAAGAAAAGGCAGTGAAAGCAAAAACCGTTCAATTACTCTGGAAAACAAGGAAAAACATGTCAAAGGACAAGAGAAATAGTACAGCTGTTTGACTGAAATGCCTGCGGTTTAAAATGTTCAATATACAGGTAGCAGTCAATATTGACATTAACTGTCTCCCCATGCAGCATACACCACATAATACTCTTTCACATTTAGCTCAGTTTGTATGTACAGCAAAGGCTGGGATTTATTTGGTTGGTTGGTTGGTTTGTTTTGGCATTGTCATTGATTTGGAAGGAAAATAATAATAATGAAGACTTCAGTGTCTTTTGCGGATTTGTTATGTTCAGAGGAGACTTCTTGAAACAATTAGAGCATCCCAGGATTAATGTGATCAGGAGAGTACATCCAAGAACATGTGCAGAATACAAAATTATCCCTCTAGTGGATAAAAACATTTCAGTTAATGCAAGGAGCTTAGAAGTTTAGTATGGGAATAAGTGCAATTTAGCTGCTAACATCTTATGAGCAGAACATTGTCACTTGCAGGGCACTGAGTGGTAACCACAGCTTTGTTCCAGTATGTTGTGTGTTGCAGTCATGGGGATAGACATGCCAAGAATTTCAATTCATGAGGTGAGACTTTTACAGATGTTAGGTACCAAACCTGTGATCCAAACACATTGTCTTTAGCTGCTGGCTAAGGCAGCAAATATCCCTGTATTTATCACTGGAGAGAAAAAACTCCTTCCATTTGCAAGAAAAACATTCAAAATAATTAATTTTACTACCTTCAGAAAAGCAGGACTTTTTGTTGCATACTTACAGTCATAAAGCCACAAAGATAAATGCAGGACAAGTCCTGGTGATGTAGGGAATTGAACAACGCATAAGTGATCTGAAAACAGCTTGCAATTAATAACTTACTAATGCTCACTGCAAGTCACCATCACTGGTGACACTCAAATGTACTGATCTAGCAATCTTGGAGCTTATGTTTTTTTAATGTTGTCCTTTCAAAAGAAAATGCATGAGTTTATCGTGACAGGAAGGTAAATCACAACTTTGTATAGAGCCAATAACAGCAAAGAACACAAAAACAGGATAAGAAAAGTGGGAAAAAAGTTTTCAGGGCAAATATAAGATCTGATCAAAAACTTGTAAAGGAATAAATTCAAAAATAAATAGTATGGTAAATATATCTTCAAAAACAGGAAAGTGGAGGCAATCAAATGAGTAAGGCAATGCATGGGAAATGGAGAAATTCCTATGTACTGTAACCTACAGAATTAGGTTCATTTGGTTTTTCCTGGAACTATAATAGACTTCATATATAGAAATAACATTTTCAGCATGGAAATTTCATGGTTGGATGCGAATTAGATTTTGTCACACATTTGCACTCATTTATTTTGCTGCTTTTTTTAAAAAAATTATCTTTGCTTCTTTGTCTCGTATTTAATTCAGTAACAGTTATGGAGAAGAAATTTGGTTAATAATATACAAACATTCAGTGGCAACATATGTATTTAATAATACGTTTATGGATAATTGGCAGCAATGTATCTTGTGTAAGTTGTTGACAAGTTTCAGTAAAACTCATCTCAAAATAAAGAAAAATAAGCAATGTGACATTTGTACCTCTAACATTCTTATGTCAAATATGTTGATGGATTTGATTAAAGTTTTGAGTGTTTCTGAGCACACTAAGAAACAAATTACTTATAATTGAAATGATAGGGCAAAAGGAGCATGTTCTCTGTTATGCTATGCAAAAGGTAGTTTAAGAAAAACCCCAAAGAACTAAACACCTGAAACGTTAATATTTTCTCTCAAAAAATAGTTTAAAGAAACAGAGTACCTTGTCTAATTTAACTAATTTTTCCATCAAATAGGAATAAGTTTTTAAAAAATACTATGTAAGTATGAACTACGTAGTACCGTTTCAGCTACCATTAAGAAATAGATTCACACATATGTTAATATTCTGACCTAGAGCCTGAAATCAAATTGGAGAATTAGCTGCATCTTCAAGGTCAGTTTTAAAAGGATTCCTTCTGAGTCAGAACCTGTGCTGGGCCGATTTTTGTGTGTGAGGCAAAGGACAATCTATAATTAAGGGAAAGAAACCAGCAGTTTATAAGAAAAGTGCTTTATAAATACATGGATATAAGTTAGGGAGATATATAATTGTCAGTCAAGATAAGACTCAACATTTGAATGAGAGAGTTAGAGGTTTTTTTTCTACTTAATTTAATGCATCTACCCTTTTTAAAACAGTTAGAACCTAAAGTCAGATTGTTTCTGTTCTGCAGGGAAGCACTGACACAGACCAAATTGAACATACCCAAATGAAAGGGAGAGACAGTCACAGCCTCTGTGGTTGAACAGAGCAATGCAAGGAAAGACTGAAAGAGAAAATAATGTCTCTCAGGGTTACTGTTTCACTGTTTCCCTAGACTCTCTGCAAATGAATATTGTCTAATAAAATTAGTTTCCTGGGAAGGAAACTGAAATAAAGCTGGAATGAATAGAATCATAGAAATACAGAATCATAAATAATTTATGTTGGAATAAAACTCTAAGATCATGGATTCCAACCATTAACCCAGCACTTCCAAGTCCACCACTAAGCCATGTCCATAAGTGCTACATCCACGCGTCTTTTAAATACCTCCAGGGACACTGATGCACACTCAAAGAATCATAAAATCATAGAATCACAGAATGTTTTGGATTTAAGGGGTCATTCAAATATCGTGTAGTAAAAGTATCTTTACTCTGAGCCGGGGCATCTTTTACTAAATCAGGTTGATAAAACCCCATCTCCCATGAGCTTGAACACTGCCAATGACAAGGCATCCACAACATCTCTGAGCCACCTGTTCCAGTGTATCACCACCCTTACTGTAAAAAATTCCTTCCACTTATTAAATTGAAATCTACCCTCTTTGAGTTTAAAATCATTGCCTCTTGTCCTGTCACCACTGATGTTTAGAAAAAGCAACTCTTCAAAAACTGAAAGGCCATAATAAGATTTGTTATTGTTCTTCCCAACTCTCTCAGCCTTTCTTCACAGTAGTTATTCCAGCCCCCTGATTATTTTTGTGGCCCTCCTCTAGACCTGCTCTAATAAGTCCTCTTCCTTCTTTTCCTTAGGGACCCAGAGCTGGATGCAGTGCTCCAGGTGCGGTCTCATGAGAGCAGAGGGGCAGAATCACCTTCCTTGACCTCCTGCCCGCAGTTTTTTAATGCAGTCAAGAACATGGCTGACTTTCTGGGGTGTACCTGGAATGTGCATCAACAAGGAAGAGTCAACTCTGAACAGCTGATGGAAAATATAAAAAAAGTGAGGTAAAAAAGGAAACTAAAAAATAATCTAAAAAGATAGAAAGATATTTTACCACTTTTGAGGCAGGAAGGAATCACCCCTTCAGACTTAGTATTTGCAGCACTTAGTTAACCTTTCAGGTCTAAGCATCTAGAAAAATTGGTTCTCTTTTAAAAGTGCAGATTGGCAGGCATCCTCCAGAGAGATCATTATTCCTTTCATCTTGACTAGTTTTCTAGGCTGGCATGAATTGCCTTCCAGAGAGGCCTCTCTTTACTGAGAACAAGGGGCTTGGATAACTAGCATTAGGTAATAAAAAGCCTGTCTTATTTATTCTATTTATTTATAAGTAGCACTCTTTATTTCTGACAAAGCAAAAAAATTTATATAGAAATTATATATCTCACCATTGTAATGGGACAGAACTCTGTCTTCATGACAAGAATGGCATTATGTCACCTTTTAACATCATGCTCTATAAACAAGAATATATTCTACTTTCTTTGAAAAGTTTCCAGCTCAATGCATTGATAAAACACACTTGTTAGTGAATATGCAGTTGCAGAGAAAGTTCACAGAGTACATGAGGGATAAAGACTCTTAAAAAAGATGCCAAAAGAAGTTCCTCTACTAGTCCCGAAAAAATCCATTAAGTCATTTTGAAAAGCACCTCTACCTAGAAATATTTTATATCAGAAGACAGAGTGGTTTTGTAATATATTTGACAGTTTATAAGAAAACAAAAATATAAAGACTTGTGTTCTATTAAATCTTGATGTATTAAGAAAACCTTGGTAGAATTATGAAATCTGCCTATTTAAAGCCATTATTTGTCAATTGAAAACATATTTGGATTAAGTTTATTATATATCTCTTTGAAGCAAACTGTGTTCTACACTAATTTAATTACTGTTCTATTACTTGTGCTCTTGCTATTTTTCCATACATTAGAATTTTCTGTCTCGGTGCTGAAACAAAAGCAATTTAATATACAGTTTAAAGTTTTGCTAGTAGAACTTTATTTTTTTTAGTGATCAGTAAACATTAGTCCATCACTTCTGAAAGAACTTTTTCTCTGACCCATTGCATGTGCTCTGTTACTCCATTAATTTAATATTTCAGAGTAAAGAATATCTAGATAAATTAGCATCACTGGTTCCCATATAACCTTGCATTTTCCTTGAAGGAATCTTATGCAAGAACTGACCAAGCTGAGACTGGATGACCTGATCAAATCTGGCATAATGGCTACGTGAGTCATGATGAATGAGGGCTACACCTCCAAAATTCCTTCATAATCCTCTTGCAACATTCTTCCATCAAATACATTTGTGTATTAGAGATGATGTTCTGTGATAAACTTCCAGTCTGTTGCTGGATGAGGTATTTTTAGTTGCACTACCATTTTGCCAGTTTGATTTTAAAAAGATGGGTTTCCGTGAATCAGAAAATGCACTTCTGTCTATATTACCACTGAACAAAAACATGTGCTACAAAACTAAGCTCACTGCAAGAAAGAGAAGCATGTCAGGCATCTGACAGGGGAAAAAAATTATGCTTGGATGAGCCAAAAAGCACAAGAAAAATATGTAAGGAATGTTAAAGGAAATAAAAGGAATTTTAAAACACCTATATATTTGAAAAGTCCTGTGTAAATACAAAAGGAAGTAGAGAGAGCAACATAAACATTGAAGTACAGCTCCTTATTGGCATATGAGTGGTTCACACAAAACATGATTCAAGCCTAAAAATAACGTAAAGATTACCTCTGAGCTTTATTACAGCTGAATTGACAGGTTCTAGACTTGTTCCTTCCAGCTAAACTTCGTGTGCTCTAGTGTTCATAGCTGAGGCCAGGTTGATGCAATAATCAGGGGGTAAATGCTGAGACCGGTTCTTTGTGTCAGCCTAAATCCCTGTGTCAGAGAGAAGGAGTGAGGAGAAGACCTCTTCTGCACGTCTCTTATTTCTTCCAGTAAGGAGTGATGTGACCTGGCTCTCACTTTTCCCTGGTGAAATAGCTGTGTACAACAATCAGTAACAGGAATGTCATGAGCTGTGATACTCCCTCACACAGAATTATGTCAATAACAGATATCTGTATTCTGCTACGGAATTGCAAGAAAACCATTTTATGGGTTCAGACAAAAATATTAATCCTGAAAGACATCAGCTGAATTAAGAAATTAATGTAAATAATCCCATTTGACTCAAACCAAAAAGGTTAAAGACACCACAGAAGAAGAGTCCTGCTTTCTTTTTATCAGGCTTTTACCTGGAAAATAACTGGATAAGCAGTCTGAACCATCTGAGCCCTTTGCTCCTCTAGAAAAGTGCCTTCATCACCACTCTGTAAAGGTTTTCAGACAGAGAGGTTAATTACCTCTCTCTTCAGTCTTCCTAAAATTGTGCTTTCCAAATTTGATTTGAAATATTAAGACAATGAAGGATGCTCAGGCCATCTTATATGCAGTACCACTAAAAATACAAGGTGACCAGAAAACAGAACTGCTTTGCCATTTATAGTTTGCAGACTATTGGAAGATCTTTCCTGAATATTGGTTTACTGTTCCAAATGGATTTTTAGAAGAGATTGCAATATTTGCTCCTCCTGCAGAGGAGTGGGACATTAGGGTGTCTAGTGTGTCCTTAGTACATTATGGTGAGGATTCATGTGCAGATGTTTCGAAGTCCACAATGTAGACATTTATAGCTGACCTGCTTATCCAGTGCTTGCTTTATAAACAATGGAGAAAATAGTGCTGCTTTTAGGAAATGGTTCATCTGAGGACACCTGGAATCATTTAGATTCAGAATAATCTAAATCAGAATAATTTAGATTGAAAAAGACCCATAAGATCATCAAGTCAAACCATTAATCCAGCAATGTCAAGTCCACCCCTAAACCTCCCTCCAAGTACCACACCTACACATCTTTTAAATATCTCCGGGGTGGTAACTCAAACACCTCCCTGGCCAGCCTGTTCCAATGTGTGACAATCCTTTTTATGAAGAAATTTTTCCTAATATCCAATCTAAACTTCCCCTGGTGCCATTGACGTAATTTCCTCCTGTGCTATTACATGTTATTTAGAAAAGAGACTGGCATCCATCTTGCTACAACATTCCTTTCATGTAGTTGTAAAGCATGACAAGACTGAAAGAGTTTTGTCCTGAAATTACCTGTATTTCTTCATTGACTATAAGGACAAATTTAAACATCTGGCTCAGACCTTGTTCACTTCATAATTTAGGCCTGCTTTTAAAGAGATAAATCTGACCCAGCATCATTAATCCCCACTGCAGATATGTCAAAATTTAGGCCAAAATATATTATTTTAAATAATAAAATATTTTATTAGGACAGAAAAGCTACAGTAACTTTACATTTTTTGTAATTCATATAGATTTGATTAATATTTCTTATATTAAGAAGTGTGATGTCTTGAAACAGTGATTTTCTTAATGACAGATTATTAAAGGAAACATAACAATGAAAATAATTTGGCTTCCTAAAAGGGATTTGTCTTATAGCCTGCACAGCCCATCAAAACTATGATCACTAGAATGAACACTTCTATAAATTTCTTCTTTTTTTTTGTCAGTTTAGTGTTTTATTGAATAGAAGAAGGTAACAGTTTAACTTTTAAGTGAAAATTGGAAGGGATAATTTACCTTCTAAATAAGTAATTTAATGCTAAATGGTAGTATAGCTGAGGTACCTTGACCTTCTTGAAATTACAGGGACTTGTATTTAATTTTGGATGCATGTACATAAGTGACATTATTTATCATTAGCTTTTATTTCAGAAATGGTAGACTTTCTTATAAGTGGCTGTATGAATAAATAGCACAGATTATAGTAAACATACTGTCAAAAAATACATTATGCACACTATTGTATCAGAAATATGGCATCTCACTGTAGCAGGCTACAAATTGCTTAAATATAAATCAAGCACTTACTGAAAAGGAATAGAAAAAAACAGACTAATGTATGTAAATGAGAACTCCAAACACCATTTTGTTTCATCTCCTTTGTACAGAGCAAGTGACATCACAGATATATGCACTGGTTTATTGCAGGGTAGTTTTTAAACCTCATTTCATTAACAGATTTCATGAAGAGTATGACATTTGAGAAAAAAGAATTGATTTTCTTGCTTGTTTATGTTTTATGATAATCTATATGACCTGCCAGGAATAAATGCAGCTTTGATTATTTAATTCCCACTGAGAAGCATGCAGGCAGTTTTATGAAAAACTGATTGCTGTGTAGGGGTGAAGCAAAAAGAAAAGCATACAAGAAGGCCTTGAGCAGAAAGCTGGATATTAAGAAAGCTAAAATATGGAGAACATGAGTTGGTTCACCAAGAGGACAGAGAGGAGAGAAAAGAGTATTTTCACATAGCAGAAGTTTGTGGCATATAAAAGGAAAAAGAGAAAAAGAGCTCAGGACAACTTACAGTCTTCTCTGTCACAAGTTCTGAGTAGCTCCTCTTTGAGCTTCTGGAAACAGATCACATATTTCCAGAAATAGCAGGTTTTCAGTGAGTCTAATGTTATTATTTGCTACTCTATGCTATTTTAAAAATTGGAAGACTAACGTTTGTACTGTGAGCTGTGGGATTGTGCCATCAGTGCTTTATAAGACACAGAACCCTTTGGCAAGCTGCTTAGCACACCCCCAACTCATCACTGAAGCCAGACTTTGATGGAAAAATGCAATTAAATGGACAAGAGAAGGGAAGAGAGCAAGAAAAGTGATACCCGACATCTCCAGGATACTCTGGAACCACACGGAGTGACATTCAACAAATTCAGAGTAAAATCTTGCAAGTCTGAAATATAGTACCAGTTAGAATCTAAACTGGAGACACAGCTCCTACTCATTGCATGATCAGAAGGAAAATGGGGTAAGGAAGTACAGAAAGTTTAGCAGACTCATGAAAACCAGTGAGACAGACATGGCTGGAAAACTTAGAGGGTAACAAAGGGAAAGTATCACAAATATCTATTCTACTTCTTTATGAGGCATCCACTTTTGGCCTTTTTTGAAAACAGAATGCAAAACTTATACCAAAATTTGAAAAAAAAAGAAAAGCTGAATTAGCTGACTTAAAAATCAGTGAAAGAACTTTTATGCATAACTAGCAACAATATTTTTATATATAACTACAAACATCTAATAGTGTACAGCTTGCAGAAAACCTGCAAGAATTAGCAGTAGTTTCCTTCATATGAGGTCAGAACTAAATCCCTGCAATGTTAAGCAGATTAATTAGTTAAGCATTTAAAAAGTGACACAGATAGCAGGATAAGAAAACATATTGAAAGTGTCAAGAAATATTATACTTCAGTGGAAAAATAATTGCATTCTGGCAGAGCTGCAAGCTCAGTAAGATCTTTTTATCTATTTTACAAAACTCAGGATTGCACTGTTGGTATTAGCAAAAAGCCCTTTGCTTTACTTGCCCAATCTGAACAGTTATTTTGCATTAACTTATCATGTAACATGTAACATTGCTTGTTCACCCATTATTTAGAAGCTCTCTTGAGAAGACGTTAGGTGAGTAGAGGAGATAACCTATCGTTCAAAACACTTTTCTAGTCATATTGTTAAATAAAAGAAGGAACATAAAAATAATTAGAAAATTCTCACATTTTTGTCAGCAGATTGTCAGAGTCCAATACTACTTGACAAGGTTTATTTTTGATACTCCACATGGAGAGAGTTTAATGTTTAATACCAAGTTCATGTACATGTATATATTTGACATTTAGCATGAATTTGGCTTATCCAAGAGATGTATCTGTGTACTGATATCACAATGCGAGTACACTGAGCAGACTATAGCAATTGCAACAGGCACGATACAAATACGATTTTTGTTAATGACCTCTGTATGTTTGCTGTCACGACACTGGGTGTCCATAGCCACCGAGAAGAAATACATGGGCTGAAGCCAGCTCAAGCCCATTGCTCTCTTCAGAGTCCATTCCACGGGTTGGTTGGTTGGTTGGTTTTCACACTGGGCTGGGCTTGCCCATATATGCCATATATGCTCTTCTCTTGTGGATGGTGCTGCTCAGGGCCGGAAGTTGGACTCAATGATCCTCATGGGTCCCTTCCAACTCATCTAATTCTGTGATTCTCTGATTGTCTCATGCCAATCTGAGAAGACATTCACATCCTTTTGGTTAACACTGGAAAAATCATTTACACAGCAGATGCACCCCCTCAACTCTTAACACTTGTTGACCTAATCAACTAATACAACCATTTATATAAAACAAAGGTCACCCTGTCATTTGTTTGCGTTAAGCTAAGTCCAACTTTCCCTACAATATTTCTGATCTCTTCCTGTGCTTTTCTGGCTTGGAACTCAGCTTCATGAATACAACTCCTATACCAGTTTCCTCCAAGACTTCTTCCATTGTAGGCATTTGTTGCTCAGTCACAGAGACTTTTAACCTTAATCTTCTAGAGAAGGAAGCAGAATTTGCCTAAGTTAAAAACATACAATATTAATTGCAAGTGTGGCTGATGGAAACCTTTCCATAATATGTGGAGGGGTGTAGCCTTCACCCAAAAATCTAGAAATAAAGCAATAACTGAAGAAATAAAATGTTAAAATCCATCAGATAACCCATACTTCTAAGCAGATTCTGGATATTCTTTTTATTCTTGTTTTCTTTACCTACTCAACTACTTTATTGCTGAGAGTGGTCTGAGATTTTCCTGTGCTTCAACAGAATTTGTTTTAGTGAATTTGGCTATCAACAGGACTAGAGTTAGAATCTAAACTGGAGATACAGCTCCTACTTGTTGCATGACCAGAAGGAAAATGGGGTCAGGAAGTACAGAAAGTTAATAAACATTAAGAACATAGTACATAGTTAATGTACATTAGTTATGGTACATAGTACATAGCTAATAAACATTAACTATGTTTATTAGAAGTTATGCTATACAATTACATCTGAAAAACACCTGCATAATTATTTATGCACCATGCATAAGGTTTATCCAGAGGTTTTTTTTTTCTTAGCTAAATAAAACCTTCCCATATGTCCTTACAAAGTCAAAGATTTGCTGAGAACATCAGAATTTGAGAAAAACCATATATCAGCAAAAAATTTCTTGTTAGCCACAAAGCTGCAAGCTCAAACAACTTAGAGAGTAGAGGAGGATTCTAAGACCAAATTTTTATCAATGTGACACAAAGTGACACCAATATAAATTAGAATAACTCCAAAGATCCCCTATGGTGTTGTGCCAGATGTTCACCAGAATCTGGATCCACACTTAATACTTTAATAGAAACATTAAGGGAATGTATCAGTTACCACCAAGAACATCATATAAAATGTGTAGCCTTAGCTGCCTACAGAGCAAAAATCTGTTACTCTGGTATGCTAGCACAATTTTCAAAAGCATTTAGAGATACTCTGCATAGACTGTTTTTTTCATGCTTATTTTTGATATTGCATGGCAATATTTCAAAGCTGTATTGATTTCTATTGTTTCTGTTGTTGGTTAATATTACAGAAAGTCATCAAGAGTATTAGTGTAGAACTGAACAGAGATATTAGAATTTTTCCACAGAAACAAACGAACAAATCCTTTGTGATTTCATCTAGGAATATATGTATGCTAAAAGTTTTACCATTGAAATATCATAGCCACATAGCCTGATAGAATCCTTCATATGTATTTCCACACCTGTTGAAGAACTTTTAAAAACTATTAATGCCAAATTAAACTGCAGCTTTACAGTTAGGGAATTAAGACTGTTTTGCTCCTCCATTTTTTTTTTCCCCACGGGTTTCATCTCCAGTTTAAGTGTTTTCCCATTATAAACTTGTAATATGGATTTTATATTCTTAGTAATTGGGTTGATAGGAATTCTGTGCTCATAATCTGGAAATATAAGAGTTAGTGAAGAGAAAATTCCTCAAGGGGCATATTTTTCAACTGACCCTGTTCTAACACATAACATTTCTTAGGGTGTTAAACTTGCACCTGGCATCTGTGGGGTTTTTTAGTGTTAGTAGCTCATTTTGAATCTTTTTGCTCATCATTGCCTCAATCCGTACCAACCATACCAGTTCTGTTCTTATGTCAATAGTAAGGCATGACAGATTATGCTGAAGCTACCAGCATGCTCAGAATATTAGTAACCAGAAAAATCATATCCAATTAAGGTAAATGAAGCTCTTGGGCTCTAGCAAGAATACAGGGTGATGTCTAAAAATAAGCAACCATTTTCTAACCCAATGCCTATATTTCTGCCTGAATGAGTTACATTTTATAAATAGCTGGTATTTCAGTGAGAAATAAGAATGTTTAAATTCTTTCTGTCTACTGGAATTTGTGAAATAAGGGCTTGTGTGATGGACAACAAGTCATCTCATATCAAACATATGCAATTTAATATTGAAGGATGTTTTATTTCTCTGTGGAGTGGATGTTTTGATTAGCTGAATTTTCATGTCCTGGGAATTCTTGCAAAAAAAAAAATCAAGATGTCACTATTTCTGGATCTTTATTATTAGCAGGAGATATGGGGAAAACCCAGCAATTTACTCAAGAAAACTTTTCCAGTTACATATTCAAACATTTTAAATAATGTGTTTGGCTACGGTGGAGAGGACAAAAAGAAGTACTCTGAAGGAACACTGACACTGAGGTCAGGAAAGGCAGGCTGCAAGGAATGTTTGCTTACTGACTGTTTTGCTGGATCATAGGACCATTGAATGGTGTGGATTGGAAAGGGACCTCAAAGACCATCTGCTTCCAACCCCCCCTGCCTTGAGCAGGGACATCTTCTGCTAGACTAGGTTGCTCAGAGTCCTATCCAGCCTGGCCTTGTATGTCGCCAGGGATGGGACATCCACAACTTCTCTGGGCAACCTGTTCCTGTGCCTCACAACCCCTACAGCAAAGAATTTCTTTCTAATGTTTAAACTTAATCTCTTTCAGTTTGAAGCCATTCCACTACATGCCTTTGTAATAAGTTTCTCTCCATCTTTCTTGTAGTCTCCCTTCAGGTACTGGAAGTCTGCAGTTAGGTGACCCCGAAGCCTCCTCTTGACTGCAACCTAACAAACTACTGAAACCTGGTGCTTGAGATCCAAATTGAAATGAGGCCATTCTGACAGGATATGTGAACAAGGGGGAATTTCATTTACAAGTAGTCCTATTTTAATGTTTTACTTCCAATAGGTCATTTTCTCAGTTTTTGATCAGGTATAAGCTCTCTGCACCTGAAAAGTCTCAGGTTTTTCGGGTGTGTTCATTTTAAAAGAAAGGAACTTTCCTCAAAACTCTGGTCAAGTCAGGTATCTGTCTTCATGAATGGATGAACTTTTCAACCAGGATGAACCACTAGCATTGAGAAGAGGAGTATGGTACAGCAATGTGAAATTGCTTGTAGTTTCCAAGATTACGGATACTGACATGACTTTCTCCAAGGCAGCTACTGGAATGGGGCCTGGAATGGGGAAGAGCTCCTGTATTCACTGCTCAAAGCAAACATGCTCGAAGTAATTCGAAACTCCACATGCTGCTGAAAAACTAGTTAGGATAATTAAGATAAACTCAAGTATGCTTTCTCTCAGAGCTCCATTGCAGTTTTAAGCTATGAGGACTTTGAAACTAGCTTGCTGTACAGTTTTGCAGATTTGCAGTATAGATTTCTGTCATATTAAACCTTGTGACAGCATTACCTCTGTTTTCTGCTTTGTCCATCTTTTTTTGCACAGTGGTAGGTGATAGCAGAATCTCCTTGCTTCCTGCCGAGAAATATAATGACTACAGGAAGCAAAGAGTCTCCTAATGAGGTTTCAAAGAAAAGATAAACTAGAAAATGAAGTCATCTGTGTGTGACAGTGCAATCAACATTAGTTGTTTTTCAACATAACAGAATTTCTATTAAACAAATAACCATATTTGTCTATGCTTATTCCCAGAATATATCTGCTCTGCTCACTGTTTCACTGTGAATATTTTAATAATAACTAAATCAGCAATAAAAATGATGTGCCCCTGTTCTTGGGCGTCACTATGCCAGGGCACATGATGTCTAAGATTGTGAACCTGAACACAGCATTATGCACACAGCTTTCAGAGCAGAACTTTCTTTCAGTGACTGGCACCATCTACATGAACATACCTTTTACTCTCTCACAAACACATCTTTGGGTATGGGCTTGCCTTCTTACATACCCCTCTGCTTGGCTGCTACAAAGAATGTGTGTGTCTTTATGTTCAAGAATGGATTCAAAAAGAAATAATTCATCAGGTAGACTTCTAGCAGGGAGTTGATAGGTCTTTGGAACAATTGCCTATATTAGCCATGCACAAGGAATTTGTATAATATAAATCTGATTATTTGTATCTATCCTACAAAAAAAAGGATCAAAATGAATGACAGACACACAACTGTTACATATCCGTTTAACAGCAACAATCCTTTAACTTCATTAACTTTGACACATTCTTCATGTGCCTAATTCTCCATGCAACTTCTTTCCACTGGATGGAAAAAGAAGTCAGTTTCCTCTAACCATAAGTCATCCCTGGAAGTAAGTTATCAGTGAATGTTATTTTCCAATGGTTCATAGTGCCTGCATCTTACTAAGAAAAATTATTGTCTTAATATCATTGCAAATTACAACAGAAATATTATGCATACTAGAGTTGTGGTGAATGTTTTATTTAGAAAAACACTGAACCTAAAAAAACATATCATCACTTAAAAATTTACACCACAGTGTTCCATACATTCTTAAAAATTAAAGCTGTCTGTCCTGGCTGTATTTACTTATGAAAAATAGCTCGGTTTTAAATAAAGTCATAAAAATTGCATTCTTCTCATTTCTAGAGGTAATCAGCTATGACATTCAATGACATAAATCTTTGCTCTATTCATTTTCTTATCCTTCTAGGAAAATAGAAACGAAATGTTTATAAAGGTGATGATCAGAGCAGCTGTAATGTAATCTCCACCCTTTCTTTCAGCCATTTTAAAGCTGAATGCATGCTGAGTCTGGATGCTCTTTATAAGATATTCCGAGAAGTTTAAGAAAAATTATTTCACTCATATTAATTTTGTTTACCTGTTGTTTTACATTATTTTTTTGTATTTTTTTCAGCTGTATTAAATGAATTTCTGAAAAATATTGTCTTAAGTTTTCATAACATGTATAAGGTCATTTGGGCCTATCCCTACTCCAGCTGTAGCCTTTTGCTCTGAGTGGAAAAAGCCTCTGCAAAGAGGATTTAGACCACTGGCATTGACCTAATGAAATGCTTAAACGTGAGAAGGAAGACTGTAATATTAGCTTGCTTACTTTGAGAGATGGTGATGTCTCTATGCTTCTTAACGATAGGTAAAGAACATATACACAACGTGAATATGTTACATGAGGGAAAGAAAATCCATATATAAAGTTTTGTTTAGTTCAGTTTAGAAGACTGATGGTTCTTCATGTTGGAGAATGGATGGGTTATTGATGGTTTCTTTAACAAATAAAGCAATGTTTTTATTTCTACATGAATGAATGTAGAAATAGTACAAATTTGTTCCAAATAATTTATATGGGACTTCTACAGTGTAAAAGTTAGCTATCATCACTAGATTATGTCGCTTTCTTGGATCTGATATTAGGCTCACAGTCTTATGAAGTGCAATTTATGATTTTTCTTCCACCAGAAAGGTATTTGATCTTGAAAATAGGTAAGGAAACGTAAATACCTAAAAATATTGACCCTGCTGAGGAGTCATGAGAAGAAAACTTAAAGATCTGATGTTTCATTAAAATCTACTTAAAAGTAGGCAGAAAAAATGCATTACATAAAGAGATTTAAATTCACAGCTTCAATTAAATCTCTAGATATGTGTTTACTTGTGACATGTAGAAATCAAAAGATTCAAACTGGAATTCTTCTGCATTTATATGGCATTATTCTTCATATAGTTTCCTTCACTTTTTCCCATGGAGGTGGTAGAGATGACCCCTTCCAATCAATAGAGGAATAATTACTCTGAATTCGGATAATGACACAAACACAGTTAGAAACCACCCCATAACCCCACTCTCCATTTTCATTGTTATTTCACAGAGTACTCTGAGTTGGAAACAGCCCACAAGTCCAACTCTTAGATGACTACTCGATAGTAAGATTGAACCAAACCCTCAGTGTTATAGCAATAGTTTTAGTGCCCAGGTCACCTTTTATACATTGTGGCTCTTACTGGTTAAAGGGAAGCATTCTAAAGAACAGCACTGGTGGATTTGTCTCTGTCTCTCTGCATAAAAATTAACTAATTTGGTTATAGTTAGTACAACTCACCTGTCTTTTACAATTTAAATCTTAGACAACTTCTATTAAACAAATCAGTTGCATTTCCTCTATTAAGCAAATCAACTACATTTCCTCAATGATCCAAATAGATGGAAAATTTACATCCTGGATATATGTCTTACAATGAAAAAAATCCCCTAGAGAAGTTACCTTTATTATTGACTAGATAGAAAAGTTAAATTGTATTTTAGATGCTTAATGTACGGGACAATGAATCCCCTTCCATTTTGTGTTAAGAACTCGAGAAAAACTGGTGATATGTTTCAAAAAACAGAGCTAAACTCTTCTGTTCATGTGAGATCATTCCAGGTCAGAAAAAATCCCAATAATAATAGTAATAACAATAATATAACAGTAATGACAACAACAACAATGACAACATAATAATAATTTGATGTTTTTATTAAGCTGCTGACATTTGTGGTTCTTGGAGGACCACATGAACTAGACTTGGGCACAGACAGTCTGAAAATGTATCGTGACAAATGTAACTGTGGATTTATCTCCATCTGCTTGATACCAAGAAGAGGATTTTTTCCCCATAGGTATTTAACAGGCAGTCCAACATAATGGTAAACATGAAAAATGCTAAAAGTGTTTATTAATGCAAGTAGAACCATGCGTTTAATAAGAGAATCTGACTTTTTTGACATTCTGACATACAAGCAAGAAATTAGCTAGATCTTGTGAATCTGCAGACATCAACCAGTATGATCCATATATTCTCCTTGTTTCACAAAAATATACTCATGTACTGAGTACCAGTGTTGTGTTTTGACTTTCACTCCTAAACTGTAAGTCTTGACATATTACAGGCATTATGCCATTCAATTATTACAATGCTAAGAGCCTTCCTTCATGTTCAGTGGAAAGATCTCCCATCTACTATTTTTGTCAGCAGTCATAAAATGAGTTATGCCCACACTTTTTCAGTTACTCAACAATAAGTCTATCCTCACTACTTCTGCAAACAACCTGAAAACCTTTGAGTCACTCTTTCATTTGGAGTGATATAGAAGGACAATACTAAATTGTGACAATGGTTGTGCATGCAAACACTTTCGAAACAATATTTTACATCCTTCTTCTTAAATGTTAAAAAATACTCCTAAATCAAGTCAGTTTTGTCCTATTGAAGACCAAGTGACAGTGGTGACTTGGATCTGAAACTAGGATCTGTTTGTCATTTAGATGGTGGGAAAAGGGCATTTAGAAATAAAATATAGACAAGCAGATTTACCTGGTATTACTTGGAACAATAATCATATGTCAATATGAGGGAGAAGAAAAAGCTGACATAGCTGAAAGGAATAGTCTACAGAAATATGTAATAAGAAATATTATATACTGCACAAGAAAAACAAAATATTTGTCTTCTGTGGAGCCTCCCTATTATCTAAGTGTCAGGATGAGATTTACTCTGAAAAGCTGTGGACTCTGAGATACTGAAAATTAGAAACTTAAAAAAAAAAAAAAAAAAGGCAGCTTTTTGATTTTTTTTTAAATTTCTATAACAATGAATACTTAAAATTGAAGACAGTCACCACACTTGAACCCTTACTGTTTCAGTCAATAGCACAGTATTTTCCATGCAGAATTTAGTCACACACAACATCTAAATATTGAGATTGTATGCATACTAATGTGAAACACCACAGTTTCAGCTTTATAAAAATACAAGTATAACCACACACACCTCAAAATAATCACAGTTTTCACTAGCAATTGCTCTAGACTTGCTAACAGATGCTACTGTAATTAAAAAAATTCTTTACATCTTATATTTGGAGTGAGGTTCCTAATGTAGCTTTTCTAGCACATGGAAGTATAAAATTTGTGATTTCTGTATGCTAGCATGATTTTCTGTGTTGTCTTTACATGTAGTCAGTCTTCTTGGCCTACCACTCTTCTAATGGCATATTAGGCTGTGGGCCTAAGAATTGATTCAAGAGAAGGAAAGCAAACCTGAAAATTAAACAACTGTGGGACTGGAAAGACACAGGAGCACCTGGGGCAAGTAAGATATTTACTTTTGCACTTAGAAGTGCACAATCGTACAAAGAACACTTAGCCTTATGACTACCATATATGTCATAATACTCTGCATAATCTCTTTGATAAATTTCAAGTGTCAGTACAATGATCAAAAACTAGAGTAAATGTAGTGTCCTACAGAAAAAGAACAGGAGAAAAACAACTATATCAGATAAACCGGAATTATTTGCCTTCCATGGATCACTGGCATGGCTCTTTCCAGTATCATTGAAATATTCTTCAAGCAATACCCTCATTGTACAATCCCCAAATGCTGAGTATTGTCTGCAGAGAAGATTTGGGGCCTCTGCAGCTTTTCTTGATGATAATTTCTTTTGTACAGTGAAGGCATGTAAAGAAGTAAAAGCTCTCTAATCACAGTTATTCAGAAAATAACTTCTTATTGCTTTGTGAGCTTATGAGTTTGCACAAGAAGGGAAAATGTATGTTTACTATGGCAGAACTATTTATCTGATTATATTAGAGCATGTGGAGGTGGTGTTAAGGTTCCCTTCAGCCCAGTTTTTTTCAGGAATGCGTAATATGTCTGTTTTAATCTGGAAGCCTTAAATGCTTAAAGCTCAGTAAGGTGATCTTGCTCCTTGAGCTAATAAATATGGGAAACGGTAAAAGTCTTTTGTAATATGATTTTTATGCTACCAACTCATCTAGCATCTATATTCACTATTTATTGTTCTTGTAATCAGCTCTCTGCTAAGAGTTATTCCTCAACATAACGCAACACAAGCAGAGTGTTTTTTGTGACCACTGGAAAAAAAAGAGATCACTAGGAGTTTGAATTCTGTGTGTTTTGAGATGGTTGACTTACATGAACTCATAATTTGTATTTGTTGTCATTCTTTAAATTTTATTCTCCAGCCTTGACCCACAACGCTCTTTAATTTTCAACTTGTGTTTGAATTATTAGCATGTATTCTGTGGTCAGTTTGACCAATTCTCAGTGGGCAGCCTTAAACTTCAGCAAATATTTATAGCATCTCTGAGAAAATTAAGGAAGTCTGTGGTACAGAAAGCAATAGATAATTAGCATGAAAGTAGAATTCTTGAATGCACATTTACCTTTTTATTTCTCTAATTAGAGATGAGGACGCGTACACTGACTTCATTCAGAACATGCCTGGGTTTCATCTCTCTCAACTTTACTGAACAGTCCAAAGGGTTTCTTTATGCTGCTAAGACTTTCCCACCTGGTCAGCATTTTACGAACAAGGGCCTTATCTGTGGCATTTTATGGTTTGTCTCTGATTCTACTTCTTCTGTGTCATTTTTGGATTGTCTTGAATTTCTCCCACTTATTCAACGAAGGCTGACAGAAAATCAGGAACACAGTTTATATGAGGCAGTTCTAAAAAGTGTCACTGTTTTTGTAGGTTTGTACAGACTTGCAGATCACACATCATATGTGTTAGCTATAAAACTAATATAAATATTCAGGAGCAGAAAAGAAAAAGAGAGGCTAGAACTAAAGAAGAAATTGTTTAGAATGTCAAACTTCGTGACGTCCTTCTGGATGAATGTGGGATGACAAGAGAAGGCTTAAAGACCCTCATTAAAGCACCTCAGAAGTAATTGAAACTTGTGTTCACTTACACCTACTCTTGAAAATTTATTCTATCTGTAAGTGCGTGCATTCTGAATGTGCTTTAGAAGTACATTCTAATACTGATAATATTAGTGACACCACTTCTTTTGGTATGATGGACCACAGCAACTACTTTAAAACATGAGCTTTGTGAACATCTGGAGTTAGAAAATGGAGGGATTCCCTTTGATTGCTTTGATTTACATCCAAGTTGCTCATGCAAGCTTCTGGCACTCTCAGGTGCCAGAAGATTCGAATCAGAAAGCTGCAATCAGTACTTCTTTTCTGACTCAGTACTTTTTCCCAAATAATCTTAAAATCAAGAATGTCTGAGATCCAAAGTCAGGTTATAAAAATTCATTCATCTATTAGGGTGGAACTAGCTTTCAGGAGGGACCAAAGTTATGTTAAACATAACTGACAAGGACTCTGCAGAAAGTTTAGCCTGTGTTTTCCTGGATCAAGAAATCTCTATCCGTCTTGGTTCTTAGATGCCAAAGAGCACCAGGGCAGAGTTTGTGCAAGGACTGTAACATCAGGAATTCATACAGGCTTTAAGGAAATAGTGTTTAACTTCTGTAAATCCATTGTTAGAAAGAATTCAGCTCATATGGAAATTTTCCAGTACATGTCTGCCAACTCTGCAGACAACAACTGAGATACCTCTTGGTTGAAAAGTGAAAGCTCTTGTTACCTCAGGGTCAAAATGGGCAACTGAGTGAAATGAAGCTGAGGAAATAAGACAAAAAAGGATAATGTCAAAGGCAACTAAAGGTTGTACATTCAGTGGCTATACCAGGATTTGAATCCTTGGAATTCTACAGAGAAACACAACCCTTTCCATCTAAATGACATTAGGAACATTGGCCATTTCAGTCATAATCAAGAGCAGATAAAAGCAGGACACACGCCTCTTTAATGATCTATTCATGGTGCTGTGCATAAAGCATAAGAAAGAAAGATGGCCTGCAGACAGTGATATAAGGGTTCTGTGATGGACAAGTTTTGCACTACACAGTACAGGTTAGACTTTGATTCATTTATGTACTGTTAAAAAATGTACATTTATAGAAATCCTTCAGGCTACTAATCACTTATAGTCTGAGCTGTGTAAAATGGGTCCTTTTATTTTAACATGGTTTTTTCTGTCATATCTTAAAAATACTCATCTCTCTTCCGGTGAAGCTATGCTATCAACTGATATGTGGTAAAGGCGAGCACTTATTTTGTAGAAAATAGGCTAGATGAAAGCACTGAAATGCCATGGCGATGAAAACATAAAGGAATCTACAGATATAATAAAGTATGAATAAGATTAGATAGCACCATGGAGAAATTAAGAAACCATCTGTTTCCAAAGTTTATTATACATATTTAGAAAAAATGCTGTCTATTTGGAAAGCAAGTTGTCTCACTTTACAACAACCAAATAGATTCATAACTATTCTATTTTTGTAGAAATGTCATAATGTGAATTTCCCTTATCTGAAGGGTAAGGATAGGTGAGTAGAGCATAATATTTTAAAGAATTTAAATTTTGCAAGAAAATGCAGAGTTTATTAAATACATAAGTTGTAATGTACCTAAAATTCATATACAAATCACTATTAGTTTTTTGTCTGCCAATTTCACACTAAGAATTTCTGCCAGAAAATTAGGTCAAATTATTTAAGATCAATTTTCATGTGCTGCCTGAGAATCACAGCTAAAAAAATAAGGAATCATATTTGTTGCTTTTACTTTGAACCAGATTTTTATGAGAAATAATGTAAACCAGAAAGTTTATGTGCTTGTATTTTATATATTGCAGTAAACTTTAATAACAAATTACTATGCCTTGCCCCTTGGAACAGCTGAAAGCAGCCATGTTTTCTCACTCAAGACCAGAGACACGATATGCTGTTCCCCTTTTTGTAATAGATGGACAGGGAGGGTTGAAAAAACCTGGGTATATGAATGCAACATTGAAGAAGTGTAAGGTTAGAAATGATGACGTCAATTATATCCATGGTAGTGCTTTTCAATTATTCCAATGGTATTTCTTCATGGTGAACTGTTGTCTGGGATTTACAGATCAGAAAGCATGAGCCTTTCTTTCCGCACAGAGCTGGACTAAGTCCATCAGCGTGGCTGCAGTGTGTGATCTGCCTCATTTCTGTGCTGACTCTGTTCTTTTAAGTCATTGAAGTTCTTTATCTGCACAGCTGCTGCTTAACTTATTAGTATTCTACAAAAGAGCTCATTCTAGGATAGTTCACTCCAGGACTGCTCTCAAAGGCTGGATGAAACTTCATACTGCACACTCCTCCAACATTGTTCCAGTTGACTTTGTACTTTCACATGACCACATGCACCTATCAGGGCATGTACCACACACGTTTCATCTCCTGCTACAAAAATACTTCTCTAGTAGCTGAAACATACTTCATGATGCTGTAGACAGACCTAAAAAATCATCATCTTGTTTTCAGTTGCAATCATTTTCAGTCAACACTGCCTCTATGCTCCATTTTTAAAGACTAAACTTCCCAGTCTTTCATAGTACTTTCACTGCACTTTGTCTTTCTTTTGTCAGTAGAAAAAAAAGAAAGCTGTTTCCCTGCTGCATAGCTTTCACTGTTGCCTCTAGATATTTGTCTTTTCTTTTGACTCTTTCTCCCAGCAGTAAAAAAAGGGATGGCTTTGAATGCTGGAATACATCCCAAACACAAAAGAGGTCTTAATTTAAAATCCACATTTAAAAGTCATCATTTTACTTGCAAGTTAAGATCACTGCAATTTTTCAAAAAGAATTTATTTACTTTTAATAGTATATTTGTTTAGAAATACATTGTGCAGTGCTGTCAGCTAGACATTCATATTGCCCAGTGTTAGATCAGCAACACGAGGTTTTGGTACCAAAAAAATTTCAAATATTCTCAACCATCCTAACCAATTCACTGTGCATCGGGGAAAAAAAAGAAAAAAAAAATCTGTACACAAAATACTACTTTTATACATAGTGAGGTATTTTAGAGGAGGTTTCATTAGCTCTAATTAATGCTGATAGCACATCACAGAGAATGCATTCCTGCCCAGGCTGGGACAAGTTTGTACAGTAGATGCACATATATATACAGGTACTCAATTTTAAAACTTACTATAAAATTTCTACAATGTAAGTTACCATTTTAAGGAAACTTCCCTCTCCAGCCATCCAGGAGCCACTCTAGCAGTCACACCCCTCACTACTTGAGCTGGGACCAAAGCCCCTCCAGGGCTACCTGCACCACACTCACACATTCACACTAGGTGTCCTTACCAGCTTCACTGCAGCTCCACTCCCATGGCAGAGTCTCAGATGTCCAGATCCTTAGAATAATTTAATCATTATGAAATAACTAAATAACCTGATGACAGCTCAAGCTGGGCACATCTGAGGAGGGACCCAGAACAAAGGAAACTTTTATACCCTCACAGTCTAAGCATGGGAAAATCTGAGGTCATCAGCTCCTGCTGTGACGCTGAGTGTTTGGTCTTGTGGCTGTGCCACAGGTCCCTGGACCCTTTTATGCAAAGGGCTGGCAGTTCATGGCCTCTTTTCTGGGGCTTCTGCCACCCAGAGCTCAACTTGTAGCTCACATTGCAGCTACACTCTGAGATACCTGCACTTAGCAACCATAGGTATCAATTTTTCTTCCTAGTTGTCTGTCCAAATAGGCATTTGCTTAATGTCTTATGGATTTAAAAAAAACAAACAAAAAAACAAACAAACAAACAAAAAAAAAAGTAGTCTTGTTTTGGGCTTTGATTTCAAACTCACAAATAAAAAGAAAATGTTCTTCTAATATCTCTAAAACCATAGTTGTGAATTTTTCATCTCATCAGACAAAGAGTTCTAAGCCTTCCATCAGTAAGGAGAATGAAAACCTTACTCATAAAGGACCATGCAGAAACTGGTGAAAATCAATAGTTAAAATAAACTTATTTAGAGTACATCTGTATGAGTGGGTTGCTTGCATGCATTCTTCTTTCACAGATTTCTCTGTTTTATGAACCTATTTATATTTTTGTCATCTCTGACATTCTGTAGCAAAAATTTTCACAATTCAGCTGATTTGTGTCAAAAATACTGCCTTTTGTTTTCTTCAGCATTTAGTTCCTAGGAAGCTCTTTTGATGTACTTATGCACGTCTTCCAATTCACTCAGGACTTTATTGACTAATTCCAGTTGCCCCTTTTTCTAGCTATAGAAACTCTGTTTGCACAAAAACCCCCTACTCCATAAGTTCTATTATTCTTTTTACCATAGTCTTTTTTTATATCTTCTACTTACACTAGAAGGAGAAACAGAACTGCAAAGGTTTTACCCATTTTTCTAAATATGCTCTTAAATTGTTCTTTATTCCTTTCTTAGTCATTCAAAATGCTATATTCAGGTTTTTTGGGCACTTCCTAGAATGGGTCTGATATTTTTGTAAAGTTGTCTAAAATGAGTCTGGAATCACCTTCCTGAATGGTAATAGGTTATTTAGGTTCTCTCATTGTTTATATACATAGATGTTATTCCATCTGCTCATTATTCTACATTTATCACCACTGAATATCATCTTTTACTGCTCTTTCAGTCTTGTAAACTTGTGCAACTTTTCACTGCCAGATTTTGCTTTTACTACACTGAATAATTTAATGCTCCCAGAAAACTTTATCACCTCACTACTCACCTCTTTTCCAGAAAGCTTATGAATATGTGCAATATATGAGCATGTGAGAAAATGCAATGTGCAACGAATTTACAAGTGTCTAGCTCTGGCTTCCCCTGTTTTTCCCCTTTTTTCCACATCACCGCAGCCACTTCATCATCCAAGGACTATATAGGATTGCAGAGAGACAACAGATTAATATTCATCAATTTAAGGATGGAAGAACTATGCTAAAAACAGAACAAATATTTGCAATAAATTTTCCAGCATTTCTGGTGGACATACTTGTTCCTTAAGGGTAGGATCATGTGGAGCCAGTAGCCCAGAAAAATCCTAGGTGAATGACTGCTCTTTCCTTTAATATTAGGTGGGTTTTTTTACAGAATGAATTTTTTTCTTTCTACACCTTTCCTACTAATGTAATATGTCAAAGTTACGCTTTCATTTTCCTATTTCCAGTCCTAAAGTACTACCTGAGAGAAGTGAAGTATGCTAGTATCCACAAAGTTTTGCTTTTTCCTTTTTTGTTTTTGGACTGTTGATTGCTGTTTTTGGGAAATTACCAGAGCCTCACAAGGCTGTACCAATTTCAGTGTGCTTGTTCCTAAATTGAGCATCATGACATAAATGTGAATGGATAAGAAGGGAGTCCCTGCAAGCCATAAAACCCAGTGAATTATTAATTGGAGAGACACACGAGACACTGGAAGGCAAGGAGAAGAAAAGTGTTTAGAACCTACTGCTAATGAAGTCTCATTTCAGATACCTTTAAGTACCAAATACTACGTTGAGATGGTATGCTGTCACTAGAAAGCTAGTCAAAAGCATGTTCTGGGTTTAGGTACATGTATCTATTTGAAGTTATGGGCTTGGCTTGTTGTTCTATTCTAGTTCTTTGCTTGACTTGTTATTGCACAGCTTTTTAATTGAATGTTGTATATAACCAGTTTTATTGCCTATGTAGACACATATACTTCCAGAAACAAAGCAAATATGTAAGGGAATAATAACTTTTATTTCTATTTTTTTTTTGAGGAAGAGAAAAAAATTATCAGTTACTGCTCTTGGCTGATGTAATGACAATACAAGGTGGTATTAAACTACAGAGAATCTTTCAATCAGGAATTTTACATAGATTTTTATCTAGCTTATTACTGAATGGAACTTATGAAGCAATTTACTTCAAATTCTCTATTTCGATCTCCAGCTTAGTTAAGATCCTGTGTTGTAATTTCTCAGATATTTTTCTTCCTGCATTACCAAACTTCACTCTATAGCTTGCACTTAATAATGAAACTAAGAAAAGTTTCCTAAGTAACAGCCTACTTGAGCCAAGCTAGGTGAGAGGCAAAGGAAGAGCTACCTCCTTTTCAAAAGTGGGAATTGGTCATGGGCAGAAGAGAACTGTTCTTTAGGTGATTTTTTCGTGTGCTAGTTTTGCCTGTGGTAGAATTAATTTTCTTCACAGTATGAGGATCTACTTTGGTTTTGTGCTGAAAACAATGTTGATACTTTCAGAGATGTTTTCATTATTGTTGAGTAGTGCTCACACAGAGCCAAGGCCTTTCCTGTTTCTTGTACTGCTCCAACGCTGAGGAGACACAATCAGCTTGGAAGTGACACAGCAAGGACAGCTGAACCCAGCCTCCCAAAGGGATATTCCATACCGTATGGTATCATATGGTATCATACGGTCAAGTATACATCAAGTCACAATTACACATGATGGAGCCCTGTTTTCCTGGAGATGGCTGACCACCTGTCTGCCCATGGGAAATGGTGAATGAATACCTTGTTTCGTGGTGCTTGTGTGCATGGCTGCTGCTTTACTTATCAAACTGTCTTTATCTCAATACATGATTTTTTTAGCTTTTATTTTTTCAATTGTCTCCTCATTTCCGCTGGTGAGGGAGTGAGAGTGTGACTGGGTGGTACTTGGTTGCTGGTTGGGATTAAACTGTGACAATTAGAACAACAGTTATATAAAGAGGAAACAGCTATTGCTTTACCTGTTTTGGTTTTAGCTTAGCTTTCTATGATTGCTGTAATATCTATTGTTACAATCATTTTGATATATTGTTTTAAGTGACAGTATACCCAGTAGTTATCATTTTTAGCCTGAACTCTGTGTAACATTAGGCTGACGATGAAGTGTGTAGCTGTGCCGCTTGGGAATGATAACAAAGATCTTGACAGTGTGGGCACAGGATGACAGCAGAGGCTCCAGGCCATCAGGCTTTAGGAATACTTTCAGTAGACAGTTTCTAATGATCAGAGGAATGTAATTTTGGAAGCCTAGTAAAAACTGGTTTTAAGGAAAACAAGCAGGAAGTTATCCAACATAAGTAAACTACACTACACATAGAAAAAAAATGAAAAACATAAAAACCAGCACCAAGTGGGTCCTAGCATGAATAAAAAGAACATAACAGTGTCATGGTTCTGGTGACAGTTTTTGAATTTTGATGACTCAGCTTAAAGCTATACCACCTGCTTCTTGGAAAACTGGCCCCATCAATCTTAGGAGCTACAGAAGTACTGGAAATGTGAGCACACCCCTGAAGAAATGATTAGATACTAAAAAGTTTGTGTATATCAACATTAAATGTTTCATAAAAGTTACTTTTTTCCTGTAATAATTACCCAGTTTGGTTACTGTCATCATAAATCAAGTGATTTTTTTTAATAGTTTAACTGTCCTTTCACTAGCCTAATAACAATTTATTGCCCTAAATATGAAGATAGTTTTCTTAGCCCACAGAAGCTGCAGTGTATGACTGATTTGGTGCCCTGCCCTGGAGTTCTGATAGGAGTTTGGAAGCAATCTCTGAAGACTGTTCTTATTTTGACTGTGGAGATAGACCAATGGGATCTTTTAAATTTGGTGTATCATATAGCTACTATTGCCTGTACCAGATATTTTTTCAATTGACTTTTATTAGTTCCATTGATTATATCTGAAAAAAAAAATACATGAACGACCTTGCTAAAAAACCTGAAAATGTCACTACAAGTTATCTGTTGAGGACCTTAATGAAGACCATAATGGTCTCAAGAAGAGTTCTGGATTGCATCAATGGACAGAAATTTTCACTATCACCTCTTTAATATTTCATTTTTACTTTTAAGGAAGGGCTATTCAAAAACTCTTAGGAATGAGTGAGGTAAAATTCATGCTTTGGAGAACAGACAATATGGCTGATTTTCACAAGAGGGTACTCTCACTGCATGTCAGGAACAGGACCTAATGAGAAGTCAGGGAGCGGAAGAGGGGCAGGAACTTACTCCAGCTTTAATGGTAGATTCTCATTCTTCCATCTAATTCTTCTGTGGAAAAACTGCAAAAAATGCAGACCTGCTGAGGCCAAATTCCAGCTCCTGGTTATTTTTCAGTGCAAGCCAATGCTATGCCTTATTTGGAATGCAAGTCAAAGAAACAGATTTATCCTATCTGATCACAGTCAACAGCATCAAATGGCAGTTGGAAAAAAAAAATCTGTGTCCTGGCTCAAGGCACTCATCTTTTTGGTGAGTAACACATCTTCATGGTTCTTACCATAGAGCTGTGTTACATATTCTGCATTTTAGAATTTTCCTTCTGTTTTCATCTAGATTCCTACTGTCCAGTCGATTTTCCCAAAGCAAGTAATAGGCATTGAATGGGGGATGTCTCTTCTGGAGTCATGCTTTATTTTTGCAACTGTTAACTGTGGGATGGACACTCACTGTTTCCTACAGGTCAAATGTGTCATGGATTTTAAGCTGGGGAAATACAAAAACTTATCTAGACCCTATATAGCCCTGGTAGGAGACCAGTTTGAGCAAGCTAAAGGTTTTAGACTCAAGATGTTAATATATTATCCTATTTGTGATGCTTTAGGAATGGTATTCCCCAATTCAGTGCCCCTACTGATTCTCTCTAAAACCATACACTGCTCCCCCTTCCCCTTCCTTTTCCTCCTGTAGTGGGATGAAGTTGAGAATTGGAGGCACAAAAGGCAAAGATTGAGATAAAAAAAAAATTACTGGAAACAGCAATGACATAAGAAAATAAACAATAACAGCAAAAAACTAATAACAAATGGTATGAGAAAATAAATTATTCACAGAGAAAAACATCTCTGATAAAAGACACTCCATCACGTTTTCTCAACTGGAAGGAACCCCTTCTCCTCAGAAGAAAGAGAAGCCTTTCCCTCTGTGCCCAGTAACCATGTGCGGTGATACAGAATAACTCATTAACCCTATGTTTGCTGGAAGCAGGACACTATTCTAAGAATAATTTTTTTTTTACCAGAGTAGATATCTGAATAACAATTTTTGCCAAAAGAAGGCATGGTCATGATTTAAAGATGCAACTAATTTTCATGATGCTCTAAAGCTTTACTTCACTATGAAGTATGATAAGTGTTGTAGAGTTAATGCAGAAGAAAAGAAGAAAAAGAAAAATGTTAAAGACTCTTTGTGTACTTGCCAGACTCAACATCAGAGGATAATATTGTCATCCTGAGCTGTAGATTAACTGTTGGAAAGATGATCTTATAGCTCTTTTCCAACCTAAATAATTCTGTGAATCTGTGGCAGATGGACTTCAGTGATGGTGATTGGGTGAGGTTGTGGAAGGAACAGCCAAAGGAGTGACTCAAACTCCAAGATGTTTCTTTGTCAGAAATGCATTAAAATATGGAGTCAGTAATCAAGATTTAAATTAACTGTAATCCTCAGTACTGTCTATCTACCACTTTTATATATTATTTTGTCTCTGTGTTCTCTTTCATACTAAGAAAACATCTGAAGGACATCCAAAAAGGAGATATTAAATTAATCTCATCCATCAAAAGCACAATAAGCTGTTCTAGGCTTCACTGCTTGGAACTAAACCTCTTAATCTGATTTCTGCAGAAGTCTACATCTTGCGCACTGTTCCTTCATTAGGGAAACAAAGAAATAAATTAATTTTCTTTTATTATCTCTTCAATTTATTAAAAGGAATATGAAGAAATCATGAATCACACTGTGGCATGAATGAGGAGGAAATTGACTGAAAAGAATTCACTTGTAGTGAAGTAAACTGATATAACATGAAATGAAAACCCTAGTGTACTTCACGGTGTTTCTAAGGGTTTAATTCTCTTGCTAGCAAAGAATAAATCAAGCTATGGTACAAAAAAATTTGCTTACAGAAACTGCTCAGAAAGACAATTTTCTTTACACCATCCTCCATTTTCTAATATCCCTCTCTTTGTTCACAGTAAAAACTTTTATGACACTCTTTGTGAATCTTGCCATCTCAGTGATAAATCGTCATCTGGAGTAAAGACTTCGTGGTAAAGAAGTGTCACAACCTGGGAAGAGGTTAAAAAATCTGAATTAGGTCTTCTCATTCTTACAAAATTCTACAGTTTCTTAATCTTTGCAATGTACCAATGGACAGAGAAGTTTCAAGTGTGTGTTATTTGGGAGAACAGCACTGTAGGAATGACAGAAAATTCAGAGTGTTTAAAATGTTAAATTGTGCCCCAGTACATTTCTGCCATCATAGTAAGAAAGACAGAGCTTCCTCTGTCTTTCTTGTTGTTTTAAAAGAACTCATTTATGATGAAAAGGCACTTGAATAAAAGTCTTAATATTTTCATCATTTTTCTAAGGTATTCTATTGTTCTGATTACAATGAACAGCTCAACCACAGTATAGTCTTATCATAGTTAGAAACTGATATCTAACATTAAAATTTAATGGACTGTTCCTCTACTTTCAATTGACATGTACAAGATACAAAAATTCTATTTATCCAAAGATAAAAAAATTAATTTATTGCACCAAAAGATGCTGCAAGAAAAGCATAAAAAGTAAAACAGATAAAAGCACTATATGCACTAGATAAAATCTTTCTTAGTAATTTTAATGCAATATCATTAACCACAATTGTTTCACTTTCAGTTATTAGAGAAATTAAAAACTCATAACAAAAATCAAGTTTCTTTGCTTTAAAAAAAATTTACTTGTTACTGTAAATAACTGAAATACATATTTCATGAAAACAGTTATTATATTCAAGTCTTTAAAACAAACACATTTAACATGTAAAATCTTGAGAGAATTGTGTATTCCAAATATATAGTGCCAATACTAGATTACTTGGCTAATATCTTAGGAAGATGTTTGTTCTGATCAGAGACTCTAAGTATAGCCTTGACAGCCATTAAAAGCAAGGTACAAAACTGCAACATTACAAGGCTGTGGGAAATAAAAGCCCTTTAGTTTATGCAGCTGACAGTTTCTGTCTCCTGTACAAGTAGATGTTCCATCTGTCTATACCCTGAATATGTTGCAGGAGATGAAAACCAAAGATGTGGATCCTGGAAACAAAGAGTCTGACGGGACCAGGTAACATCCGTGGTGTTATTTGCCCCTGACCTGAACATCATAGCATAATGTCAGGGCAGTAAGGCAGTGTATCCAGGGGTGTAACAGCTTCCTGCTGCAACAATCCAAGCAAATAACATACTTTCATCTGGCCTTTTGGATAAACATTAGTAGTGGGGACAATATTGGTAGAGCTAGCAAGATTTCAGAGGAAAATATTTCAGCAAATAAACCTGCAATTTATATACATAGATGATAAGAGTAAACTTTCCTAAAGGGAAAGAGAATTCACAAAACAAATGGCAAGTGAAATTTAATTTACTATTTTATTTTTAAAATTATCTCTCTGGCCAGTGCATCTGATACTTACATCATCACAGACATTTTTAGGTTTCCCTCTTTCACAGGTAAATCCTCTCCAGCCCCATTATGGTGTCCTAAAAATGTAGGAAGTGAAACTACTGGCTTCTTGTTATCTGTTTCAGTCTCGCACAACAGATACAGATCCCATCAACATTCATGCAACCAATGTGGTTATAACCAACCTTCTGCAGTGCTGCTTGCATTGGTCATGGCTAAAAGTGAAGTAATTGCTTTTCTTCCTTCTCTCTGTTGAATTGGACACAAAGGCGATGATTCTCAAATATATCCAGCTTCTAAAGTATTATGCCATCATTTGTGAAGAGCTATTTAATACTCTTTAAGTATTAAAGAGTATTGCTAGCATGTGTGAAGAGCTTTTTAATACCTAGTCCCTTGTCTCATGTCTGTATTTGTGTATTGGTTTGAAAACTGCGATTATTTTAAGTGTTTTAGAGAGAAAGTCTGTCATGATCTAATTTGTCCCATTAGTCACTTGGTTTAACATTTTCACAAGCACTGTTTCCTCACATTTGTGAAAATTTGGTTGACATTTGAGAATGGAAAATTGCAGGCTTCTTCATTAGACTGAAAAGAAAATGACCATGAAGCAAACTATTCATTTTTCTTTTTGGTTTTGAAGATGCATGTACATACATTTATATATTTGCAGAGTTTTCACTGTCAAACTCAATATACAAGGCACAAAAAGGACAGCAAACTGGGAATGGGTTAAAACTGTAAATAAACTTGAACTAGCAGACTTCTGCAACTTGTGTTGAATTTAAAATGTCATTACACAACACTCTTTAAATTGTACCTTTAGTATCTGAAGGTAGAAAACTAATATCTTTGAAAGAAGGTTTGCAATGGAACAAGTGTTCAATGAAATACTGCAAAATTCTTGTATTAACTTTAATAAAGCTCTCAATAGGATCAAAAGCTTTTGTAGATTTAAAAAAGAGATAGTGTGTTTTCAGCTGCTGGGGGGTTTCTTAAATTTCATTTTTTCAGGCTCTTGCAAGTTTATTATTAAACATTTATATTCACATACACATTCACAGAATGTGAATATCCTATAACACCCGCCAAAAGATGAGCAAATCCTAATTCCCAAGTCCCCAGTCAAAGTTCCCAAAACTTTGTAAACCACAGTACCTATGAATGTCCATGCAATGGCTAGACATCACGCTCCAAGTTTTGCAAATCCTGCATGTTTCTATCACGATTTAATATATCAGCAAATTCAGATGAGACATGCATTTGTGATTTACTCTGTATTCCTCATTATTCTACAGTTTAAAATGATCCAGGCACAACCCCATGTAATTCAGTGACCAGCTTAGTTTTGAATGCAAGCAATATGTGGAACATAACTGAAGCCAAAATCTAAAAATTATGCACCTGCTACATCACAACATTCCAACTGTGGTTTTTGCAAAACACTAGTATTCAATTCCAAGGGTTAGTGAGGCTGGTGTGTGTGCCATGTGAGCATAGGGAATAGAGGTGCCTTGGGAATACATAGTTACTCAGGAAGTTGTGGTAGGAAGAGAAGTACTGTGTCAAAAAACCCCAACCAATTCAATAGCTAAACTCATCCTTCCTAGACCTCACCTTCCTAAAGACTATGAGGTAATACAAAAAGAAAACTCAATTTGCCAGTGAAAAGAAAGGTCGGAGAAAAATAGACAATTTAGATAAAATAAGATATTCTGATGTGTTTTCAACAAGGAATGGATGTTGCTTAAGAAAGGATGGAAAAGGGAATACCAGGGCAATGAAAATTTTATCATGGAGCTGTATATTGCTTCATCCAGAAGTAAGTAAGAGAGCCCACGATTTCCTGATGAAGAACCTGGTGTTCTCCATTCTGTAGTGTGATTTGAGCTGGGGTCACAGAGAAGAGTATCAATAGTGTTGGATGATGGTTTTTGTATCTGAAGAAAGTTAACACTAGTTATGATCAGAGCTCATCCAAATATGAAAAAAAATTAAAACTCAATATATTTCAGTACTTCATAGTAGAAGTAGGGGAAGCGATGTCAACAGAAGGAAAACAATTTCTTCTATTTCTTTTTTGCTATTTCTTTTTTCATTTTAATTTTCTTAAAATGATAAAAAAGAAAAGGACAAAGGAAAATTTTTAAAGGGTGATTGGAAAAGAAAGAGGAGTATTTCTAAGGAGAAACACATCTCCCAAAGTCAGAAGAACATGCTAAAAATAGAAATCTATTTCTTACTAAACCAATGGATGGAATAGAAATAACTTTAAAATTTTCATACTTTCCTCCTTTCTTAAAACAGTCATACTCAATCTGAAAATTTCTTTATAACATTTTCTAGATATTCTTCCTGTTTATCTTGAGCTGACCTGACCTCCATTTTTGGGTGAGGGCATTTTCCATTAACATGGCAGAGACACTTTCCCCAGTTATCCACTTGTGAGATTGCACATACTAGAGGATGTGTCTGGCATCTTTCTCTCAGTCATGTGATGTTCAGGCATACAGATTAGGCACTACAATTTTGTCACACATCTGTTACTGCACAGTTCTTCAGGGCAACTGTGTGGAAACAATTCTGTCTGCCTCAGGCTGTGCTAGCTCTTGTAAGAGAGAGCAGTCATATCAACATGAAGCTGGGTAGATGAAGGAAATACATAATAAAAACTATCAGCAAAATTCAGGGCTCAATAGCAGTACAAATACAAGTCAAGCAACAAGGAATTTTTCAATTCTTTATGCAAAAAAATCTTGTGATTTATTTAATTGATATAACAGATTGTTGAACCTCTTTAAGAAATTCATTAAAACATACTAAAGATGGATGTTTTAGTCAACTCTGGGCTGTCTCTGTCTCCAGTACTGTGCTTTATAATGTTAGGGTGTCTTTGAACATTTCAAAAGGAGAATTTGGAAATTTTTCTATTTAATTTAGTAATCATTCTATAATTTTGAATATTTATGAATAAGTGTTTATTATGGAAGTCATGCTAAGGCACATGGAAAATACTGAGGTCATTGATACCAACACAGCTTCACTAAGGCCAAATTTTCTCTGACAAATTTGGTGACCTTCTGTACTGGGATTACAGTGTTGGACAATGGCTCAGTGTCCAAGTGGAGAGCAGTGACTAGTGACAGTCCTCGGGGATCCGTATTGGGATTGGTGCCATTTAACGTACTTTTTGGCATCTTGTATAGTGGGATTAGTGCATCAGACAACTTTGCTGGTTGCATCAGGCTGTGTGTTGCTGTCAACATTCTGGAGGGAGGGGATGTCATCCAGAGCGACCTTGACAGGATTAAGAAGTGGGCCTGTGGTAACCTCATGAAGTTCAACAAGGCCAAGTGTATAGTCCTGCGTGTGAGTCCAAACCACGAATACAAACTGGCTGAAGGATGGGTTGAGATCAGCACTGAAGAGAAAGACATAGGGGTGTTGGTTGACGAGAAGCTCAAAACAACTTGGCAACATGTTCTTGCAGCCTGGAAACACAACTCTATTCCAGGCTACACCAAAAGAAACATGACTAGCAGGTTGAGAGAGGCATTTCCTAACCCTCTACTCCATTCATGAGGTCCCACCTGGACCACTGCTTTCATCTGAGGCCACCACCATAAAAAGGATGTGAACCTGCTGTACTGAGTCCAGAGGAGGGCCACAAAGATGATCGGAGAGCTGGAGCACCTCTTCTGTGAAGACAGGCTGAGAGAAAGCCTGGAGGAAAAAAGGTTCCAGGGACACCTTAGAGCACTTTCCAGTGCCAGAAGAGGGCCTACAAGGGAACAGGAGAGGGACATTTTACCAAGGCTTGTAGTGACAGGACAAGGGTTAATGGTTTTAAACCACTAGATTTGAAATTAGGAAGAAATTGTACACTATGAAAGTAGTGAGACACTGGAAGGGGTTGCCCAGAGAAGTCCTGGATGGCCCATACCCAGAAATATTTAAAGCCAGGTTGGATGGGACTTTGAACAACTTGGTCTAGAGGAACGTGTCCCTGCCCATGGCCAGAGGGCTGGAACCAGATGGTCTTGAACGTCCCTTCCTACCCAAACTATTCAATGATTCTATGATCATCCCATTAAAAAACAAAATGTCTGTACATGTTTCCTCTTACAGATGTGTTACTACTACAAGTATGTGTCTGCAAGTGTCAGAAGGTAAATTACAGAAAAAAAATTATTTCATCAAAATTTTGATGTCGATATCCACTCATCTAGTTTGGAGAATGTGCCTGTAGTAAAAAAAAAAGAGAGAGTAATTCCCAAAATCTGCTTTACAAATGGTACAAATGACATAGAAGAAAAACCCTGTGTATTCAAATCCTTTTCAAAACCACCTTACTGTATTTTACAAATCCAAATCTTCTGGGAACTGGGGCAATAGGATGTGTGTGGGAGGTTTGCATGTCTTCTGAATGGCAAAAATGCATATTTTGACAGAAGCACTAATTAATGCTCAGAAAAATTTCAAAGTAAATAACTAGATGGACAGAAAATCTTTGTTGCTTTCACTTTTGAAATGAATTGCATTCTGGGGAAAAAAAATAGATAAAGTGGGTAGCATTTCAGTCTTCAAGAATTTAGATAGGTATTTCCATGAAATGAAAGGTATGAAACCATTTTCCAGTCTCACTTTGTCTTAAAATGAATAATATAGTAATAGTTGGTATTTTCTTGATGTCTTTTTCATATTCAATTTTCAGAAAATGTGAATTGAAAACTTGCCTATTATACCTACTGCTTGTCAAAGAAACGGAGGATGTCAGAAATATGGAGATGACAGATTTTGTGGGAGGAAAAAGGCATTAGATTCTTAAGTATCTCAAAAGTCTGCAGTTCTAGACAAAAATGGGTAGCACTTCTTCAATAAAAACTTGTCCTGCAGTTTTTTATTCTTAAAGTTAATTGTGACCCTTGTTCAATAAAAACATATCTGGAAAGGTACTGTTTTTCATATATTCCTAACTGTGTCTGTTTGCATCCTTTCATTTCCTTTGGGACCTCTCTGTTTTCCCAAAATCTTCATTCCAGGCAAGTCCCTGTAAACCAACCCAATCAGGAGCACAGAAGATTCAACATGATCGTGATTGTTATACATCTTCTGTCTCTCATCCATAAACTCCTGTTTACAAGATCTAGTCTTTTGCGTAAGAAGGTTTCATTTTCCACACTTTGAAATTGCATATCCGGTTTTTCATCATGCTTATTTACGTTTAAAATTCCTCAAAGCCCATTGTTTTTCTAGTTAAAATCTGCTGACAGGAGACGAGTTCGTTCAATGCGAAAGGAGGGAAGCAAAGAAGACTGCAGCATGTAGTGTTTTGGAACCGGGTTGGTTAAGAGAGCTGTGAATTGAACTGGAATAGAAAAATAGTGATAATTGCAGTGCTAGAGTTGAGATTTTCTGAATGTGACATTATTACGACTTGCCAAGAGCAGAATATAACACAGGAGTCAGAGGGACTGTCCCAGATGTATCAGCTATGACAGGCTACCTTAAAGAAAAAGTCTGCTGCCTTGATACAAATTGAATTCAGAAAAATAAAAGCATTTAGGACCACTTAACTTATAAGTCTTTAAACCATCATTTTTCTTGTCTATTTAAATAGATAGCTCTAAGTGAAAAAGAAACTAATTTATGATACAGTTCATACATAGTCTGTGAGTCTTTGTCTCCATCAATTGGCATATTTAATAGCAAGTTTGGGGGAGGGCGTTTCTAACAAAACTTTAAATTTCAGGCTGTACATTGTAAGTATGCTGATTTTATACCAAGAAGTTTCTGTGGCTTCTATTAATGTCATAAAAAATTCCGTATTTTTCAAAGACTTGCCAGTTCCAATGTATAATGCTTCAAAGTCCCAGAAGAATATTTCCTCATGCCTCCCTAGTCTATAACACAGTTAATTAGTTCTCAGGCACGTAACTCTATGCCGGGTACAACTGGCTCCTTCAAATACATCCAGAGATTTTTTAAAACTAGAATTAGGCTTAAGCTATTGCTTGACAAGTATCCCTTTCATGTTTTGTCCAGAAGGTCTGAAAAGAAAATACTCAGTTTTACACTTGTGACATAGTTTAGGTAGGATGTCTTACAGTTTTTTCATGTTTGAAAAGAGCATAATGCAGTGCAGATTTGAAATACATCAATTAGTCTGAAAGCATGTCCTTATGACATGAAAATAAATTGCTGGGTCAAATTTTGAGACCAATGTTTCACAATATCCAGGATGTAAGAAAGTATTATTCCTTCTCACTGTTTCTTGCAGATCTCCCAATATTTCTTAAGTAGGATTCTGAGTTACAAAGCATTAGTCTAGGTTATGTAATTTTTTCAAAATTTCTTCCTGACCTGAAATTGAGTATGTTTTGCTTGAAGAAGTGACACTCAGAGACAGAGAAAAAAAGGAATATTATTTGATACCTGGATCAAAAAATACAGTAAAGAACCCATATATTTTAGAAATATTGGAATGAATTGCAACCTGTATGAATAAAACATCAAAAACACTTTAATAAATGTATTTATCAAATATACCAATACTTTGTTTCATGGAGATACATTTTGCATTTGCGATACAAAACCGCAGAAATGCAACATAACAATTTAAAAATTGCAGTCATACTCCCAACATTGCAAGATTTAATACAATTCATAAATAATTTCAAATTTAGGATGCTCCTTTGACTTTGTTTTTGACATTTTTGAACCTATGTGTATCATCAGAAATGTCCAGAAAACTGCCTGATCAGAATACCTAAAATTATTTTCTATCAATCGCCTTTCTCCAGGAGCTGATATTAAAAGAATTATGTCATGTAGAAATTTTTTTTTTTTTAGAGCTATTCCTTGACTTTTTTCTTCTTTTTGTTTCTTTAGAAAATGTAAGGTAATGGAAATTCAGATTAACCATCATCTAATAGTATTTGATTCATAATTGCTAGTTTTCAACATGTAGTATGCCATTATAACTAATTTTCATTGTATTGAAAATGTGTGTACTAAGTAGGAATGACACTCTTTATTAATTTCTAAGTATCCTTTTAAACTAAGATTCATTTGATTAATGCCTGATGCTAGTTCATGTTTAAGCAACAGCAAAATTTCTATTTACAGTAGAACCATAGTCACCATTTCTGCAATGACAGGCAAAAGTCAATTATATTCAATCTTCTAAAATTTCAGGTTAAAACTCACCTTTTCTTCCTCTTATTTTCAATGTATATGCATGTTCCCATACAACTGTAGGAGTGTTCTCCAGCATAATGTTCATGTGCAGCACAGAAATTATTTTCTAAAAGGCAATTAGCTATAAATATGTTCTGCACTGGACAGAGATGAGTAGACTTTTGTGCTTGATGGCAGGGATCAACCTTGGTAGCTGGTTTTAAGATAATGCTGTTGCTTATGGCACTACAAGGTCGTAATAGCATAAAGGGAAACCAAAGTTCTTGGGAGAAGAATTATTTTAGTACTTAATAATAGCAATGAGATCAAAGAATTGGCAGCTTTTCTTTACAGATCATATTTCATGAATTTTGATGGCATGATGTTTTGAATGTAGCAGAATACTTAGCTAGCTGACATATATCTAAACAATAATTTTGTTTTCAAAAGTATATCTTAAATTTTTGCGTATGTCTGAATTCCTAATCAGTTGCGCTTTGAAGAAATGCAATCTCCTTTGACTGAGCTACTATAAATATACACCCATTTAAGCACTTAGTATAAAAAAATCAGTGGAAGTTGGATAAGTCTCTTTAACCCCAGGATACCTGCAAACAGCAGAATAATTGCAAACAAATTCAATCTCAAACAGATCCAATATCACGGTTACTGTTTTTCAACATAAGAAACAGTCACTTCTACTAGGTATGTTATATTGTGGTACTTAGGAAGCTATAATTAAAATAGATCTCAGACCATTTTCTTAGTTCTATGATTAGTGTGATATGCTAAGAAAATGTGGTTTCTTATAACTTTATATGCTCTTTAAGATTCATGACAATTGCTATGGGAGTTTTCAGACTGAGGCAGCAATTAAAGTCACCAAGCTCCTTCCATAAAAGAGGGAATTTGTTCATTTTACAGTTTCATCACTTTCAAGTAAAGAAACAGACAAAACAATACTGGACTTCAAAATACAAAGTGATGATGAAGAGGGTACTACCTTTCTTCTCAGTCTTTGAGCAGATGTGGGAGCATTAGTATCTTTCCTCCTGAATTAATGAACCTCAGCCTGTGTGTGAATTCTTTACCAGTGAAACTGAAAAATAAATTCCATGTGAGCCTGAATTATTAGTCATTCTAAATAACTTTCTAGCCAGTGGCATATTACAATGTCTGCTGAGACCCAGAACAGACCTTCCCCAAAAGGCTGTGCCGCCCCACAAGGTTTTGCGGCCAACTCCAACGGGCTTCCACTATGGTCTTCAGACCTGTCTTTTAGATGGTCTTAACTCCCCCAACCAGAAAATATGCTATTCTCTGCCTTTGTCTCAGCCTCACAAATGCTGTCTGATTTCTGTCTTCTGACTTACAAGTGCAGTTCTTAATTGCATAATCTTCCAGAGCATAGGATAAAGCACAGCTATCCTGGAAAGCAGTCCTCTTCTTCTAGTACTGCTGTTGCTTGTGAACAGTAGGGGAAGGATAGAATGACAGGAATGAAGAACTGCGGCACTGCTAAGTAGACTTCTTCCTCATGAAGCTAGCTGAACAAAAACAAAATTACTCCATTTCTCTACTTTAAAATTGTGGTTATGGTTCTCCTCAGTGTGTAAGATACTTTGTGATGTACCAGTTATCTGCTAAATATCCTTTCTAAAATGTGTTAGGAGGATTAAGGATGCATTTATTCAAGTTAGGATACTATGAGGCTATTTTATACCAGAATTTTCGAGTAAAAAATGCAAAACTTACTCAAAGAAATAAATAAAAGTAATCTCTATATAGAGATTTTTATTTTTTTACTCATTCTGGATAAATACACTGCATATGTGATTCCATTTACATTTTATATGAACTGTCTTTTTGCAGACTGGAACAATTATATCATAACTATCACTATCCTATAGCATAATGGTGCTTTAGTTCCTAACATTAAAAGAAATTCTAAATGGTGCTGTTTAGAAAATATTATTTTCATTAATGTAACAGCGCCCTCTATGTTCCAGAGTTTGTACTGAGGGTAATATTCTTTGTATATTTAATAAATTTTTTTCTTTTTGAGAAAGGGTAAATTCACCATACTAACTTTTTTAATGGTAAGTTCCACCAAAACAAAAAAGTAAACAAACAAATTTTATAAGCAAGGAGTAAAATGGAAATTTTAATTTCAAGCTGTTAATCTCATAGCAAATAGCTAGTCAGGTATCATCTTGTAACATTAAAAAACCCAAAAAGCAGAGGTTTTGTTTTTTAATGGGAAAACGACTAAAAAATGTTTTTCAAACCTTAAAATTAGCATTTAAAATGTCTCAGAAGTGGTAGTGTATTTGTTTTTAATAGAAGGTCATGAACTATCAGTTATGGATTTACTGCATACATGAAATCCTTCAAGTGACCTCATGGTGGAAAACAAGCACAGATGAATGATGAGGCACTGAGATGTATATGCCCTCATGTCCACTGAATCTCTGTTATACAGATCTCACCAGATAATCTTAACATATTAGCAAGGGAAAAAATAGGAATGTTTTCTTCATATTGAGTAAAAAATTCTCACAAGTAAATTTTCACACTAAATAACTGTGTCTGATTTTTCCCTAATGTTAAGAAGAAGATCTCTTGAGAACATATCTTCTTTACTGATAGTTTTTCTAAAACAGAAAAGAAGGAAAAAACATAGAATGAAAAACTCTTTCATAAGAGCTACTACACTCTACACCGTCTGCAGTGGGATCAAGTAGTAAGTACAAATCACAAGCAGTTATTCTAGGAGCAGGAAACCAGAGTTCATTATTCAGTCAAGAGGGAAGAATAATTATAATGATGGCATTAAACACACAGAGAGGATAGCCTGAGCCTAGGTGGAAGGCATTTTGAAAATAAAGATTAATTTAAACTTCTTCACCTTACTTTGAAACACTTCGGTTTTACAGTCTCTCTCCATTAGTTTTCAGTCTCTAAACACCTTCACAGGAAGGAATGGGAGAACAACAGGGTACTAACCCCAATTTATTTTCCCACAACTGCCGCTACAATTTAGTGTTCATAATACTTCTGAGCTTCTAGGAGAATATCTCTTGCCTAGAGGTGAGCTGAAATGAGCCCACAGTAAACTAGCTGCTTTAAATATTCAGGGCAACATTTTCCTCAAGCTTATGAAGACAAAGAGGAGAGGGGTAGAAAGGTTAATATATTTTACTTCAGGTGAATTGTTGCTATGAAGAAAATCCCTTTGCTGAAAATCAAAGCTTTTTGAACTAATAGATGTCTTACTGTATTCCAGAAGGAAGGCTCCTGAAATAATTTTTGGTAAAAAATATTTAAGAGCCAAAGCAAAAAGCAGCTGCTAGATACTTTATAATAGAAACTCATTGAAACTGCCTCTCTTTCTCTTTTGGAAAGGGCAATATTCAGTAACTTCTATGAATCCTTAGAAATAGCACAGTCTCATTACTGAGGGTGGGACCTTCTAACTGTCTAAAGAAAATTCATTGATTTCTTATTTTTTGTACTTTATATGCAGTTATTGCAAGAGTTAAACAAAATCCCGCAAATAATAGAATGGGATTAGAAAAGATATAGCACAAATATGACAAGGACAATTTCTATAAAAGGAATAGACTCTGCAGCTTCCAAATGAGCCAGTAAAAACAAATACAATGGTGGTCTTAAAAATCATTAATGGTCTTGACTGCAACTAGAATATTCCTAAAAGATGTTTTAAATTATTACTTCTACATTTATATATAAATATATATTTTCAATTTTCTGTTGAGTCTCTTTTTTTCTTAGTGTTTCTTTCACTCACAAATTTGAAGGATGATACATCTTTTACAGGTCATAGTGGTAGGAGATATTTTTTATGCTACACACTACCACTTGAAAAAGTCCAGTCAATCCAAAAGAACTTGAAGGTGTGTTCAGACTCTCTTCAATGTATCCTTGTTTCTGAGAGACAAAGGAGCTCTTTGGTACATTAATCATTGTACATTGTCTTCCTCCATACCAAATAGTAATTGCAAGATTGATAAGAATTTTAAGGTGGTTTAAAAAATCCCTGGCAATAATTTCTTGAAACAGATAAAGGAAATATTACATCAGAATGCAGATACAGTTCCAGACTTTCAAGGTATTAGAAAAAATTTTAGATAGAATATTTTATTGGCAGTTGTCTTCATCCCACAAGGGGAAAAGCAGGAAAGCCTGAATATCAGTTGTATTCTGTGTTGCTAATGTCAACCTCGTTTGGCTGAAAACAAGTTATTATGGATTTGTAATGATAGATTACCTTCTAGTGCAGAAGGACTGTACATAAGCATGATTTCTGATGCCTCCTTAATGAAGAGACGAGTCATTGCTGAAAACAAGCTAAAAAAATCTGAAGCTGAAAGCACTTTTAAGAAGATTTCCAGGCTATTAATTTTCACTGTTTAATAAATATACTTAGTAGACAAAGTATGGTATCGTAAAGTATAATATGCTGAATGGATCAAGAATCGGTTAACTGACTTAAAAATAACCTGTCAGTAGTTAGTCATTATTATACAGGAGAACGGGGTTCCACAGGGAACAGGACACTATCCAATGACACATAATAAGGAACTAATTATTTAATCACCAGCAATAAAACATGTGGAAGGCAAAATATTTATCCCAATGGCAAATAATAATGCGAGTGTAGATGCCATAAAATAATCTGGATCGTTTGATAAACCATTTATATTCAAATGAGCTATTTCTAATGCAGCCATATAGAAAGTTCTTTTAATATTGGAGTTTGCAGAATAAGATATTTTTCCCCAAAATGAAGAGATTCAAAGGATCTAAGAGTCCTAGCAGCAAGATAACCAGCATTCAGAACAATGCTGTAGCAACAAGAAGTAATTTTCTTCATGGAGAAGGAAGAGAAAACTTAATTAGAGCACATAGTTGATTTTACCGTTGCAGAGAGTGTTATCAGGTTATTCTCTGTAATTATGGTCTTTAGATATTTTAGAAGAAGGATAAAAGTTAGGGAAAGTTCTTGGAAAAAGAAAAAAAGATTAGCAAAAATGATGAAAGCACTGGAGAAAGTACATTAAAGTGAAATACAGAGCATATAAAAAAGAAAATTTTAAGATGAATTGTTTGTAGTGTGTAAGTATCTTCGCAGAAAAAAAATACATTTAGTTCTACAGAGCTCTTTTATCTTGTGCAAGACATGGTAACAAGAACCAGTAGTTGGAAATTGAAACTAGATATTCACATTGAAAATAAGTTATGTATTTTCATCAATTATAGAATAAAATCTATCAATGCTAGTGACAGGTTTTCTTATCTCTTGACATCTTCAAATCAAAACTGGGATGTTTTCCAAAAGTCTGTTACATCCTCATATGGTATTAAAGGAGAAAGTTTTCTGCTTAATTTAAACAATGGTGTAATTTAAAGACAGGAAACATTCAAAGATTCGAACAAAATGGTCCCTTGTAGAAATTCCATATGATTTACAGTCTTATAAAATTGCATCTTATATTCAAATTGATAAATTCCATTTGTTGTTATGCCAATATAGAGTGGAGGTGCCATACTACAAACTTTCTTTCCAGATGATCACTTTGTGGAATGAAACTTCTGCAATGTCCTCAGGAAGTTGTATGACTCTAGAGAGAAATGCTATGCTCCCTCAAAGAAAATGAAAGCACTTTCTTCCTCTTCCTTACCTGATGGCTGGATTTTTAATAATGTCTTCCACTTCCTTTTACTCATCATCCCCTCAAGCTCTGCATCATAACCCTCCTGTCTGATCCTTGATTTCCAGTTGCTTCTGATCTTAAAATTCCTTTGTCTTGGCCTTCCGCCACTGGCAGCATTGACAAGTAGTTTCAGTCTCAAATGTTTCCTTGATTATTATTTCTTTTCCTTGCAGAAATTAAACTCTTGACACTTGTGGTCTGTGCAGATCTCAAAGATTTAAATTTATTTCTACTTTATTTAAGAAGGAAGTGGTAAAAAACTCTAAAACTATTAAAATAGAATCAACTTCTTCAACAGCTATCATGAACTTGGAAAATATTTGAATTTTATTTTATGAATACTATATTTGATTCTACCTGCATCTCATGTTGCTGACCACCTGTTTTTATATCATTTATGCTAAAGGCACATGAAAGCACTGTTAGATTGAAAAAGAAAAGTAAAATAGTAATCCAGTCAGAAGTATCCCTAAAGACAACATTGCCAGATGTATAGCTGTGTAGGACATCCCAGGAGATTTGATAACTCATGAATAAAAAATAATTTGTCCTGGAAATTGTTTCATTGAGACCTTTTATTCAGGGATGTTTTTTACTTTTGATACTGGTGGCTCTGGACTCTTTTCACACTTTCATCTCCCTCAAGAAATCTTTAAAAAATCCTGTGTTCAGCCAAGCCTAAGAAACGGCTTTTTTTCTGTCATAGGAATACTATCAATGGAAGCCTGTGCAGTTCTGTTTTATGATCCAGTCTCGGAGACAAGCTGGTTAGTCAAGACTGAAAAGAGTGATCTGTTTGAAGAATGGCCTGTGGGTTCTCGGGGGTAAGGCAGGCCATCTAGGATGAATCAGAAGAAGCTGACAGGAACATGCTTTGGACAACTGAATGGAAAAATTTATAATGCCTTGATTTGACAAAGCTGTTTTAAAGCCATTTTGATAAGATATTTTCAAACAGAGATCTCAGGCTAGATTTGATGACATAGTAATATTTGTTATCCTGGGATCTATAACCCAGGATTTAGATTGGGGTTGAACAAGCTATAAACCCATTCCTAGAAGGTGATAGAATGATAACTAATATCTGTATGAGGGATGATAAATCTTGAGCAAGAACTGTAATTCAATCAGTCTGTGGTGTGCAATATTGCCTCTATTCCTCTTTGATGACAAGTTTTGAAGTTAACTTTCCTAGAAATGTCCTAGAATTATTATTTTTATCTTTATTTTATGCTTCTCATCCCCACTTTTTACTTAGCTATATTTGAGCTCAGGGTTAGATCATGGAACACTTTCTTTTCTTAGCAACACTTTACATGACGGAAGGTTATTATCCTTGGTTAGTCTTTTCCAAATAAGTAATTCCATCCTCTCAATCTTTCTTTAATATCTTTTTCAAATCTCAGTGCTCATATTAACTTATCTAATTGATAAAAACTCTTCTTGAGGTTTCATGTCCAAATGTGTTTCTTGAATTATGATGCAGAACAGGACAAAGATTATTTCCTGCATTTTCAAGATGACATTTCTATTTATTTTCATAGAACTACATTTTTCTTTTTTTGTAACCTATCATTACTTATGTTCATAAGTCTCACAGTAATTCTTGTTCCATAGAAATAAAAAAAAAAAAAAAAAGAAAGATAACTTGTTGGATGTCACTCAGTGGAGAAAGGTCTTTAGTCCTATTCCAGTGCTACAGCCAGATATTCGTGCTGTTTTTTCATATGCTTGATTTAATTTTATTTTCAGAATATGTTTGCCCCATTGACATGTGAATTTACCATCTGTTTCTTCCCAGCAGATCTGGCTGCTGCAGACACATTGCACAGCAGACACTGTGTCCTGCCCTCTACCATGACACTGTGCATTGCTGTGGGTCGTTTATAGGGAGCTCGCAATAAATCACTCAGATATTTCCCCAAACATCGGTGTGCCGGTTTGGACACAAATTTAGGAGGCAACAATCTGAAAAGGGCATCTCTCTCTCCTGCCTGCCAGGCAAGCAGGTCGTGGCAGCCCCTCCCACCATTGGTTCAGGAAATAATTTCTCAAATGAAAGTGAAAAAAACCTGTTTATTTAACAAACAGAGTCTCTCGCAGGCACGGGGCAGAAAAGGAAACTGAAACCTCCTCCCATCATCTAAAGGAGGCTGGTGGATTTTATATAGTCCCTTCTGTCTGTAAATCTTGGCTGCTCCCACAGTCCTAAGACAAGCAGGGTCCAACGATCCCCCTTGGAGGGTCCCATTGAGTGTCCTGGAGATGGTAGCTGCTCTTGGATGAAGAAGCAAGCCAAAAACAGTCCAAAAAGGAACAGAAGGCGCTGAGGCCAATTGCAGTCCTTTTCTGCTGAAATCCGAAGAGCTAGAGAGGAAAACTTTCTCCTCTCTCCTCCTAACTGGCAAAAACTTCCAGCCCAGAGAAGAAAAAGTATGGGAACATCTAACTGCAAGGTCAAGCGAGTCTCTTTGAAGAATTTCCCAGCTTCTCTCCCCCTTTGCAGTTTAAAGGTACAAACTGCATTCTAAAGATCAAGCAGGCGATGGGGAACACAGTATTGTCATAGAATCACCCCAAGACAACCGGATTAAAAAGACTAAATACTAAGAAGAATTCATTGAGCAAAAGGACCCCCCTGAGATGTACACAAAGAAATAGTTTACATCAGGAGGCAGCATAAACTGTTTCAGTGTGGCCACAGCTATACACAAAAATGTTTAGCAGCCTATATGTCATTCCTATAGGCCTAATGCTGCATGTGCTTTTTGCTGTGATCTGCATTGTGACCACTACTTTGTTTTAATTTTCTTTAACATCATTTAGACGGGGAAACAGCAAAGAAAAGAAGTTTACGCTACTGGGAGAAATATATTTAACATTTGTGAAGTCTCATCTACTATAATCGCATGATTTTCTGTCAACCCTTTTCCTCAGAGCAGCTCTCTGACATTCTAGCCTTACAGTGGGAAACAAAAGAGCTGAAACACCTGAATGTTTGCTGGACTGTTGCAATACCTCACATGCTTAAATGTCACTTGTTAAATTATAGGGGATGATTTTTTCCTATTGCAGATGTTTCAGTACATAGGAGAAGAGAAGAACAAAAGAAAGAAGCTATGAAGAAAATCAGTTTATTTCTTTTGCTCTATCCACTGGAACTCTGTGTGAAGGAAATTTTTTCATTGTTTCTTTACACTAATTAATTATTTGAATGTATATCTGGGTAACAATTCATCAATTTTCACTGAAGCTTAAGTAAAAAAGATTCAGGTATTTCTAAGATACAGTTCTGAGAAACAATCTCAGTCCAAAACAGCGCTACATTAGAAAAGACTTTAGCACATTGATCAGGCTGCTATTCAGAATTTTAAGAAAGAATGTCGGTTGTCTAAAATTAAACATCGAAGAGCAGTTTAGATGTCCCAGGTTATCCATCATGTTTATATGTATCTATAACACTACAGGGAAGCAGCCGTGAGGAAGCCAAAAAATGAATGAAACCAAAATGGTCATGCAGGAGTCAAATACGAGCAAAAAATTTTGTGAAGTCCTGACCTAGTTCAGTTTTAGCCTGGCAAGGTACCCTTTTTGCTACCCTTTAGGCATAGGAAGTCTCCTATTTGTGGAATCATGAAGATGTCTAGCAAGAAAGATTTTCATTTCAGAATAGTCAGGTGCAGAGATATACATGCTGAATAAATACCTCCAACTTCAAATTTAGCAGGCAAGGAATGTGAAATTCTTTTTTCCGTGGCCTAAATAATTGTCCTGATGATGGCTATCCTCCAGCATCCTGCAGTTTCTCTCTTTATTTTATCCACTAAAATTTAAATTTCAAAAGGGTCTGATTTGAATCTAGTGTCAAACCGGGACAGTTTCTGAACACTCGGAAACCAGTTTGCATTGAAAAAATGTTTACCAATTTATTCAAAAAATTATAATACTTTTGCTAAGTGGCAAGTAAAAACATCAAAACCCCTGAATATTTAGAGCTACATCCAACATGCTTTTTAAAAATATTAAGTATGTTAAATCAACTTCAGGTTTATTTTCTAAGCCCTTGTAATGTCAAGGCTGTCACTAGGCAATACTGTGATAATATGTGAGGAAGAAATCCCATTGAAGCATAATTATTGACCCCAGTGGTGATGGCATGACAATATCTTGAAGCCTTGCTGCACTCAAAGCTTCTGCAAAAGCACGGTCTCTGGTCTGAAGAGCTCATCATCTAAACAGATCATGCAGCAGTGGAAAAGCAGCTGTACAGATGAACAGAGCTCTGTGTTGTTGTTGAAAAAAAAATCAACACATATTGTTCAGTCTTTAATTTTGCATTTGCAGACTCACACTGAACCAACAGTTTCTGAGGTGATTACTATGGGCATGGGTTCAACATCAGTATGTTTTTCTTCTGTTGCTCTTTCTCTCCCCTGTGGAAAGCACATCCCTTTGCCTAAATGTTTCCTCTGAGTGACTGGTATCACATTTCATGTGCCCTCAATACCTTCCAGTATCCAGCATGATGAAACCTGCTTCAGCATTGACCTTATTTCAGTTGGGCTGTATGTATGCTAACGCGCATGATTTTTATGTCTGATTTCATATTACTGCTTACTATTACATTTCTAACATCATATCCCTTTATTTTATCTCTTTTTCAGCTGTGCTCAATATTCCTTTCCACATAGTATCAGACTGATTATCAGTGAATTCCATGAATATGCTCTTTGTTCTTTTAGATCATTAAAGATTGGAAATAAGAAGAGACATCACATGGACTTTTTTTATTGCAGTAAAAGCCTTTCAGCATATTCACATTTTGCCATTGCTCATTAGCCTCTGTTTATATTTCTTCAGCCAGTTCAATTGAAAATACTTAAGCACTCTTATCTGAGTAAATAATGTTATGTATTTTGCAACAATTACTCACTACCAGACATGTCTGCCTAGATAGTATTCTTTATACAGAAGATAATCATAGCCAAATGATTTTTAGTAAAACTAGGAATGCTATTTTGTGCCAATGCTTATGTATTTTATCCATGCAAGATATAATAGTATAAAAATGTAATCATACTAAGCGTGTGTGCTAATCTTAAATATAGCTCTGTAAACCTACCCAGCTACATAAAATATAACAGAATTACAACATACTTATTGACATAGCTGTATCAGCTGTATTGCTGCCACAAAAGGAAACACTTTTAGCTTCCTTGCTCTTAATCTGCTGGTGCATATTCCAACTTCTGGCGGTCATTTTCAATCCTTGTGCATTTATTTGCAGCATAGTAGATTAAAGACACAAATCAATACATATATACAATAAGCATGTGGAGATGCACACAAAGATGCAGAGACCTATTTTAGGTATATATAGATATTTATGTGTATATGAGTGTACAATTTTAGATGTAATGAATCTCCTTTTACACAGATAATTTTTTCATATTCAAGATGCAAACATATTTGAACATTTATGTAAAATATTCTACTATTTTACGTCTGCGGTGAGGCTGTGAGTTAAGCTGCTATTTTTTCAAGTGTTATTCTGATTTCCAGGTGAAAATTCCCATAATTTCCAGTACAGCTGTACAAAATCCCACTTGTTACTTTTCGTATTCATGACACAAAAATATGAATACAGATGCTAATTGCATCACATTTCCTGAGCTCTTAGTACTGTTGAATTTCAGAACAATTCCATTGTACCTTTAGGAAGCTGACATAATGAAATTGCCAACTGAAAAGTCATCCTTACTTTGTTTTCTATAAGAATAATTTCAGTATGCAGATGACACCAAGCTGGGTGGGACTGTTGATCTGCTGGAGGACAGGAAGGCTCTGCAAAGGGATTTGGACAGGCTGGATTGATTGGGTGAATTATGTGAACTTCACCAAGGCCGAATGTCAGGTCCTGCGCTTGCGTTACTACAAACTCATGCAGTGCTACAGGCTTAGGGAAAAGTGGTGGGAAAGCTTCCTGTAAGAAAAAATTTTGCAGTATTGACTGACCATGTCTAAACATGAGCTAGTGTGTGCCCAGGTAGCCAAGAAGGCCAATGACATCCTGGCTTGTATCAAAAATAGTGTGGCCATCAGGACCAGGGCAGTTATCACCCTTCTGTACTGGCACTGATGAGGCCACACCTCAAATCCCATGCACAGTTCTGGGTCTCTCACTATAACAAGGACATTGAGGTGCTGGAGTGTGTCCAGAGCAGGGCAACAGAGCTGAGAAACGAGCTGGGGCACAAGTCTGATGAGGAGCAGCTGAGGGAAGTGGAGTTGTTTAGCCTGGAGGGAGACTTTACCACCCTCTACAACTACCTTACAGGTGGTACCAGCAAGGTGGGAGTCAGCCTCTTCTCCCAGGCAATGTCAGGAGAAGAGGAAATCACCTCAGGCTGCACCAGGGAAGGGTTGTCAAGCATTGGAACAGGCTGCCCAGGGCAGTGGTTGAGTCTCCATCCCAGGGGTGTTTAAAAAGTGTGGCAATCAAGCACATGGTTTAGTGGTGGAATTGACAGTGCTGGGTTACTGTTGGACTCGATCTTAGAGATCTTTTCCAACCTGATTGATTCTATAAGTCTACAATAATCTGAGGAAAAAAAAGGTGATCAATTTTATTATGAATTACGGAGTTTATCATTGTGGAAGGGAAAGGATTTATTTGTAGCTAAAAAGAAGGAAAAACTTGTGCCACAGGACTGGTATTGCTTCAAATTGTTCAATATAGAACTATAGTGAGGTTAAAAGATGAAGAGAGTTCCCATCAGAACAGAGACATCCTCATTTTTCATTGTCATACCTCATTAGAGCTAGATGACATGAATTGAAGAGTAATATGCATTTCCTTGAGCAGGAAAGGCATTCAGTACTATTCTTTAAAGATCAACTTAACAGTTCCAGAGGGTCTCAGGTACTGAAAATTTTATTTTACTTCATATACTAAATGCATACAGAGAGGCACTCAAAACTACTAGTCCTACTCTTTGAACAAGTATGTACAGAAATACATAGTACATCAGGAACAGGGAAGGAACAGAAAGAACAGTTGCACAAGCAAATGGAAACAGAATTTGATGGGCAACTGAATAAAGATACTGACTGAATTACTAGTTTCACTTCCATATTTTTAGATGTGGAAAATTTTATTTGCAATGACACCTTAAATTATTTATGGGATTAAATTAGTAACAGTTCTAAAACACATAATAACATTTAATAACACTACAATAACTTCTAAAGTGACTATTACTGCTAAAACACACCAAATTGCTGAATAATAGCATTTTCATGCATTAAACACATGAAATATCGCAGTTAAAATTATTAGCTTACATGGTTTGTGAATTGCAGTAGCTGCCAGCTTCAATAATAAATGTTGAATTTGAATGAATACAAATTACATTATAGTATAATCGAGGTAAGTGCCAAGTAGATTTTACTAGGGAAATTTTTAGGGGCAAGAGCATAACAGAAAATCTTTTTTGTCTAAGAAAGATTGTTTTTCTCCAGTGCCTAGATGCCAGCTGGATATATCTCCCTTCACCATCATTCACTACTACACTCTAGGCCTGGCCATCCAGCCAGTTCTTAATCCAGCAAAAATGGCCCTGTCCAAGCTGTGGGCTGCCAGCTTTTCTAGGAGTATGATGCAAGAGGCAGCGTGGAAGGCTTTGCTGAAGTCCAGGCAGACAACATCCAAAGCCTTTCCCTCATCCCCTGGAGAGGTCACCCGGTCATAAAAGGAGATCAAGTCGGTCAGTCAGGACCCAATGGCTGCAGCCCGTGCCAGCTGGATCTGACCCCTTGATTGTCAACTGCACCACTCAGCTCAGTGTCATCTTCAAACTTGCTGAGGGTGCACTCAATGCCCTCGTCTACATCATTAATGAAGATATTAAGTAACACTTGTCCAATATGGATCCCTGAGAGGCACTTGTCACTGATGTCCATCGGGACTCTGAGACATTGACCACTAGCCTCTGGATGCCACCATATGACCACTTTCTCCTTCATCTAAGAGTCCACCTGTTGAGTCCATCCCTCTCCAGTCTAGGGAGAGGGATGTTGTAGAGGACCATGTCAAACGCTTAACAGAAGTCCAGATAAATGCAACTTTAACCTTTCCCTTGTCCACTGAGGTAGTGACTCCATCCAAGACGGTTGGTCAGACAGGATTTTACCTTGGTGAAGCTGTACTGGTTGTCCTGAGCCCCCTCCCTTCCCTCCATGTGCCATAGCACAACTTCTCTGAGGAACTGTTCCATGGTCTTCCCAGGCACAGAGGTGAGGCTGACAGGTTGGTAGTTACCAGAATCCTCCTATCTACCCTGTTTAAAGATAAGTACAATATTTGTCTTATTCCAGTCACCTGGAACTTCACCTGTCATGTCTCTTCCAATATCACGGAGAATGGTTTGCAATCACATCAGCCTATACCCTCAGGACTCTGGGATGCATCTCATGATGTTCCATAGACTTACGAACATTCAGGTTCCTCAGGTGGTTATGAACTTGATCTTTACTTAGAGTGGGAAGCTCTTTGTTCCTTCAGTCCCTATCCTGCTTTGCACCCATTTGAGAGGTGTGGGAAGAGAGTCTGACACTGAAGGCTGAAGCAAAAAGTATGTTGAGTACATCAGCCTTCTCCCCATCTGTTGTTACCAGTTTTGCAGCATTGTTCAGGAAGCGGTTACACCTTCTTTGACTTTCCTTTTCTGGTTAACACACCTGTAGAAACCCTTACTATACTTTGTGTCCCTTGTAAGGTTCAATTCCATCTTTGCTATCCTTCCTCATCCCATCCCTACATAATTGTACTTCATCTCTATACTTTCCCCAGATCACCATCCTAGGTCCAACTGCCTATGTATTTGTTTCTTTCCCATTAGTTTGACCAGCAGATCCCTACTCAGACATGCCAGTGTCTTGCCTTCCTCACCTGATTTCTTGCTCCTGGGAATTGCTAACTTTTGTTCTCTGTGGAAAGATAAGTACATAAAAAGTCCTTTATATATTTAGGGTGCGTATTTGATTCCTAAATTTACAATCCTGGAATAATATACACCCATATCAAAGATCAGAGTTGGTTTACTTGTTGTTAAGTTTCTAGTAGTGATTTACCAGTCTGTTTTTACAACATCTGATCCGGCATCATTAAGACAAGTATTAAAACTTAATTAGTTTAATGTGACTTGGATTATCTCCCAGATGATAAGGAGTAGTGCCACCTTTTTTATGTCTTCTGGTACATTTCTCTGAGCAGCAGAGATGCCTGAGTAACTTTCTGCCAGCAAAAGTGGCAATTTCACTGTTCATTCCCCTGCTCTTGTCTGAATCTTCCCCTCCCTTGTGTTACATGGATTTGAGGATACCTTGCTGAGCCAATTCTATTTATCAGCCTGGCAAAATGCTGATAAGCTACAGTTGGTCTACTGTTTTGTTAGCATTTTTGCTGAGCTACTGAAATGAAGTTACACACAAAAGTTTCAACAAAATGTCAAGGTGAGCTGAGCAAGGACTGTAGAGACAGGACTGAGGGAAAGAAAAATGAGATGGAGAACAACTCCCTCTTTTTGAATTTGCAATTTGCCAAGCTAGTTCACTCCAGCTAGTGAAAGTATTTCTGTTAACATAAGTTCCTGTTACTTATGCAAGATCTGGATGATGTTCTCCTCTTCCATCTCTCCATCCTGTCAGTGTTAATGGATTCAGAGACATGACCCCATTCTCTGAATTAGAATCTGGAAGAAAAGATTTGTAGTTCAGATATGTTTAAATCTGGCATGAATTTTTCAACAAGATGAAATAATAGTGCAATAGTGAAGGGCTCACTTGTTCCAGTTCAGGATCATGACACAAAAATCTGTGGGTATTACTACAAGAAGATATCACACCCAGCTTCCTGCAGCCATCAGTAAGTAACCAATGTATAAGGATAATCTCAGGTAAAACTCTTTGTGGCCTGTTAATTCAACACTCATACAATCGAGAATCTGCCTAAGCCTCTCAGATGATGTGAGAGTGTATAAACCTAATATGAACCATAGATTAACCACAATTAAAACATTTCTCTCAAAGTCACTGACTGTGAATGGCTGTCTCAGTACACAGTGATGTAGCAAAGAGAAAGTAAAAGCTTGGAGAAGCTAAGAGTGAAAAAAAGGGAAAGAAACTCACTGTTTGCATTAGGATGATGTACCATTATGCTTTGAACACACATCCTTTTCTAGTCTACATTACCTTATGGACATCTCCATCTGCTGATCACTGCCTCTGTCCATCTCAACTCCGAGGCAAAATTTACTATCACTCTGAAATACCAGCTTTGGTGCTGCCAAGACAGCTTCAGTGTTCTGTCTTAGGAAAAAATATTTTATTTAAACCCATTAACTTAACCTATCTGAATTTCACTGCAATTTTGACATGAACAGCTCTGCTGAGAAGTTTAGGGAAGTGATAGTTCATAGTGAGGACATCTGGCAGTGTGGTAATAAGCAGCTGGAAAATTAACCCTTCCACCAGTTTGCAAAGCACTCTTCTGCCTGAACACTTACAGCAGCAGCACCTACTCTTGCTTTACAATACTGGGCCTGTAACTATGTTTTGGTATGTGTAAAGGTAAGAAATTAATTTCTGTTTGACAATACTGAATTATCTCATTTGGACTGAGTACTGGCAAACAGAACACTGAGGACAGCTTTTGGATCTGTGAATGCTCAAGGAAAGGTATTGACAAGGTTCTTACCAAACTGACAGGATACTGAGATGCATAAAAGTTCACTTATTCATCAGCCCAGCAGAAGAGAAATAGAGAGGCAGTCCTTACCTAGAATAAAAAAGGACTGATTAACATATCAGCAAGAGGTATAATTTTTATGTTAAAAGGTTGAAATTCTATGCTTTTGTTTTCAAACTGTTCAGATTTTTATCTTTGGCTGTGAAGATATTGTTTTGCTCATACTGCAAGAAAAAAAATACCATTGATAAGTAAGAAGGAATCAGTAAATTACTTATTTTTCTTTTCAAATTTTATAGCTGAAAGGGACCTCAGGACCTTATCTGGTCGATGTTTTTGCCCAAGAGTCACTTATATGTGCGTAGATCTTTCACATTTGTCTTCAATTCTTTCACAATTTCCTCTTCCAGATTTCATTTGCTGGAATTTCCTGAAAATATCCACAGTATTCTCCAGTTTGATAATATCTTACTGTTAGGAATAAGATGAGATGGCGGGGGAAGGATCTCAAAATTTATAACACAATTAGTAAGCAAAAATTCAATGCTTGAGGAAGAAAAAGAATGGATTACAACCCCAGTTTTGCATCTTCTCCTTTGCCAATTTGTGGAGAGATTGAAGGCACTGGAAAGGAAGGGTTTCATTTCACACACATTTGTACTCATCCAGTTACTGTCACTAAAATTTTGAGATGAATCAGATGAAGGCTTAGCTACACGATGTGTTAGGCTGCATAAGAGAAGTTTCTGCCCTATTCAAAGGCACAATTCAGCTATTTAATTTTTTGTTTTCTTTTTCTTTATTCTGTAGAACTCCAATAAATCCTCCTTTTGTTCACTCAGAATGAACATGACTGTGGCTGTGAGAGAGGGGTGTTCTTCCATAGTGTTCTGAGAAGAATTGATCTGTGTTCTCTTAAAAGGAAGACTAGCACAACAATAATCTAAAAGAAAAAGAAAACCACATCAGAGCACTTGTAATCAAATCAAAATTCCATTCTTTGAAAGACGTTATTGATTTTTAGAAATTTCAATTGAATTATAGGTAAGAGATTACCATGTTTTGTTTGACAGAGGACCCAAGGATTCATCCTGAGTATTGAGCTACTCTGATGTCACTTTTCCTGAGGTGAAGAATTTCTCATATCAGACCCTTCCGATACAAGAAGATCAGATACTTGAGTTTGTATTTCCTCTATCCTCAATCAGTGCATCAATCAAGAGATTGAAAAGTGTGTGAATTTATTTCTCATCAGAGGTCATTACTGACCACCATATAGAACACTTCTTTTATTTATTTTTTTTATTCTCTCCAAACTGAAGGTGTATTTTTTTATATTAAAAATATGCAAGAAATCCTTTATTTAAAATACTTTCCAAAAGTTATTTTATTTGCTTTGATGTGAAAAAAAATTGATAAGGTTAAGAAATCGTCGCAATATGAGGTTTCAAATAAAGGTACAATTGCTTTAAGAACATAAGGTTAAAAAGTTATATTTAATAATTTTAGCTCTAATTTGCATGGTAAGTTCATTAAACAAATCATTTTGCACAAAAGCAGAAAGAACACCAAGTGTATGCAAAGAGCAACAGTGTGCAGTCACATTTTTTTCAGTAAAACTCGATCAACTGCTGCTAAGAAAGTGTGTTCTGCGCATGTTCCAAAGAAAAATCAGAATTCTTGAGAAGAACCAGTACATTTGGCAGTCTTAATATAGAGGAAGGAAATGATTCACTGGGTGTTAAATTTTTCAAGTTGGTTGAAGCATGGTGCTAATAACCCCAAGGGTGTGGGTTTGATCACTGTATGGGCCATTCCTTTAAGAGTTGGACTCAATGATCTTTTTTAGTCCCTTCTAACTCAGAATATTCTGTGATTCTCTGACAAAGCACTACAGTCATTAGCAAAAGCACTATGTGCTTCTCCAAACTCACTTTGCATATGTTGAGTAGAGACTGACTTTTTGTCACACTGCTTCTCAGACGATTTGATCCTTGCTAAACACACTTCATCCCCTCACAGCTCTTAGCACACCAAAATCATTACCAAACTGAGACTCCCAAAGCCTGTTATGCTTTTAGTGCATAAAAAGATGGTTTTCTAATCCTATGCTACACTAGAGAAGATTTCTAATATTACTGCTCCACTTGTTCAACTGAACAAGATGAAAGAAAAGGCTGCATTTAAGAAAAGCTACCAAATAAGAGTAGAAAGAAGAGAGAAGCTAGGAGGAGAAGATAAGGGAGCACAGGGAAAAGAGCAGAAACCAGATAGGAAAGATGAACACAGAGGGAATGGGAAGAAAAAGACCTTGTGATCTAGGCAACCACAATAAAGAGTTAAGAGAATAATTGTGGACTAAACCACCAGCAGAGGCTGAGGAGATTGGTAGGAAAAGGGAAAACTGTGTAGTAGTAAGCACAACACACTTGCAACTGTTAGGCAATACTTTTTGTTGGACATGGAAATTAATACATTACTTTCATATATCACCATTTCTTTGTTATCTGAAATAGATAGCTTAGTGCTTGAAGTCATAATTTACGATTGGACTTTTTTCATAATAAATAAAAAGAAAAAGTGGTTTTCTGTACCAGAAGCATTCCAAAACTGTATGCTTAAATCATTTGACCGTAAATGAAAATGTGAAAAAAAACGTAAACCATCATTTTTAAGTTTGATTAAATATAATTATTTGAGTTTAAACAAAACTTACACATGAAACAAAGCACTCTGAGGGTGCCTTTCATGATCTGAATTATTTTTCTTTTGTTATGCAACAATGAAAGAATTTAATTCTGCATTAGAAGTAGCATTGCCAACATGTCAAGAGAGGTGATCCTTCCTCTCTACTAAGCATTAGTGTGGCATTGAGTCCAGTGCTTGACTGAGAGGTATGGACTAACTTCAGTAGACCCAAAAAAGGGCCTTTAAAAAGATTCAGGTGCTGGAATATCTCCTGTCTAATGAAAGACTGAGAGGTGAGGATCTATGGGATCTCATCAATGTGTACAAACACCTGAAGGGAGAGTTTAAAGAGGGAGCCTGACTCTTTTCAGTGGTGTCCTGTGACAGGAATAGAGGCAGTGAGCCTCACTTGGAACACGGAAGCATCTCTTGAACTTCTGGAAACACTTTTTTACTGTGAGGGTGGCTGACCCCTGGAATAGATTGTCCAGAATGATCTTGGGCAACCAGCTTTAGCTGTCTCTGCTTAAGCAGGGTGTTGAATCAGCTGGCCCCCAGGAGGCATCTTCCAACTTCAACCTTTCTGTGGTCCTGTGGTTCTGTGATTTCAGATGATAGCTTTGGCTACAAGCTTGAGGTTAAACAACAAACCGATGAAAGCACCTCAAAGTTGACATGTGTTAGGTTAAATACTGAATTACTTTTGGAGTTAGATAATCAATCTTGACTGTGGCATTATCCTGATAGAGGATAATACTGTTATTAGGAGTGCAATTTTCAAATTTCTAATATTTAGTTTTAAAAGAAAAAAAAAGTTATGTTTCAAACAATATATGATTGGAATATTTGACTTACAAATAAAAATTTCTCTAGTTACAAAATTCCTATATTACAGTTTGCAGTGCAATTTTAAGTCAGCTCCTTTATGATATCTTCTATTTGCGTAATTTATGGAAGGATTCCTTTTTAAAGAGTTCACAGCTTATCAAAGACTCAGAAAAAAGATGAAAAATGCAAGAGAATTAAATCTCCTGAACTGTGAGTAGTGAACTCATCGAGTCCAGTAGTCTGTGAGTACTACTATTATGAAATGAGTATTCTTTTAATAATGTTATCTTTTCTGAAGCTGCTTTATCCTATAGCTGAGCAAAATTTGCATTTCAGTAAAGGATTAATAGAACAGGCTACTGTCCTCTTCCAAGACAGTACATGAAAATTACATTTGTTAGTTAGTTTTATTACTTTCAGTCATTAACATTTGAAATGTGTAGAAAGATGAAATGAGAGTCCCAGGCAGCTGAATGTCCACCCACACTCATATTCTCTATAAGTTTTCTAGTGCCTATAAAAATGCCCTTAGGACCTGCCAAGCCTATAATATAATCCATAATAAGAATTTCGGCTATTCCTGCTAATGAGAAACCTTATAAATCTCTTCCTGAGTTACTTTGGTTGTCTACCAAAGGCATTCATGGATATATCTATTCATGAATTTGAGACAACCATTTCTGTGAGGAGGGCCCCCTCATTCACATTTGCAAATTCGGGATAGGGCCTGATTCTTCAGAGCAACTCAGCAGTCTCATGACCAGGTTGATCTCAGGTCATAAGTTTTCCCTGTCAGGTGATTAAAGGACAGTAGTTTATGGAGCTGAGGAGGAAGGAAAGGAAAGACATGTTTCTGTATGTAAGAGAAGATGCAGTCACACTGTATCTTAGAATCCCGTTTGAACATCATTTTTTAAAGGCGAGAGGTAGAATGCATACAGTGCAGGAGGAGTATAACTGGACTTGGAATGGACAAAAAAAGAAAACTACATATGATCCTATTGAGTTTTTTTAGCATTAAGAAAAAATTGGCTATTAAATGATGCCCAGAGAGAATGTTAACAGAGGATTACATTAAATTCTAAGAATATTTATACTTAGGTATATATGTGTTTATGTGTTCACCCACACATTCACCTCCAGAAGACAGACTAGCAGCGAAAAAAAAATCTGTCATGTGCAAAAAGATTGAAATAGATGACCCAAGATGTCTTTTCCAGTCATATTAACTGATGATTAGGAATTAAAATTTAAATAAAAAGTGTGAGTTCATGAAAATACAGGCTCAGAACTCATTAACATGATTTCAGTGCTTTATTTGAGCATACACCAAGTTGCATTGTAAAAAATAGTTTATATAGATTGCAACAAAAAATGGCACAGTAAAAAAAACAGTTATAAACATCAAGTAAGAGAAACCCGTCCAAAACAAAAATAAACTGATTGCAAGAGAGGAAGAATTCTCTTGTCTCTGAAGATTTCTTATAGTCACTGTGAGAAATTAAATGTGTAACTGAAACTGAGGGAAGGGAGCATGACTCCACATGAAGATGAGTTATTTAGGTGTGACAAGAAAATATATAAACAAATTGCTTGTTTAACTTGGAAGATCAATTTAGGAAGACTTAATAAGTTTGATTCCTATTTAAATGTTTAAGCTTTATAGATTTATAAGCTTATCATCTCGATGAGAGGCATATATGCACACACGTCTTATTATTTTTAAAATATTTTTATTATTACCTATACACAAACTGGGTATTTAATATTTTGCAAAGATTGCAGGGATCAGCAAAAAGTGATAATAGAAGAATATAAGATTTTTTCCATGCTGCATGAGGATAACATTGATAAACTGTTCCCTGTATGTGACAATGCCAGTTGCCAGACATCTTCCTCTCTCTAAGATATTTCAGTGTGTTCAGGTTTCAAAACAAGCTGATGGTCCCAGCAAATCCCAGCCCTTCCTGTATGTGTGAACTTCTTACCTGCCCAAAGAAGAATGCAGTAATAGAGAATCATTCAATAGCTTATGCTAATAACATTGTTCTTGATCTGCATATTATATCACAATTGAAAAATTAAAATGAAATTCATGAGGATGTGGGAGTTTCTGTTTTTATTTTCCTTTTATTCTTTTTCTCTTATTAAGTCTGATCATGAGTAACTAATAATCTGAGCAAGTTCTTTGATGTCTCATGAGCTCCAACTTACAGCTGGAAATTGCACTTCCCGACTTTTGTTTAGAAAATGAGAGAAGCCTAGAGTAAAAAAATGGAGTGGAAAGAAAAATAAGAAAATTAAACTCTTTAGTTACTAAAGAGAAAATCAAAGCATCTCTTTTTCTTTTTTTTTCTATCTTTTGTTTTTTGCCCAAAATAACACAATCAATTTTTTATTTTTTTTTGCTATAAGGCTTGTTTCAAAGATTAGTAACTTATTACTTCAGTTCTAAAGAGACCCAACCATGTAATTTCTTTGCTTTAAATATAAAGGCTACATTGGCAAACCACAAATGCATTTTATCAAGTCTTGCTAAATTTCCATTAGTTCTCACAGCTATAGATTTCATTCAAGTTGAAATGAAAAATCATGGCCCTTTAAAATAAAAACATTTCTTTGCTTAAATATGTAATTAATATGATACAAAATTCCTTGAATCAATTGGTCAGAGGTGAGAGTGGGACTGAGGAGTGATCTGAAGGCGTATTAAACTGAGCTTCTGCAACTAATAGTGTAAAACATATCCAAATGGTCTAAATAACAAATTCAAGCATGAAAAACACTGACTTTATCCTTCTGTCACTGCTAACTCTAAACACTTATGGAATATTTAGTTCTGATTTTGAACAGTGGCACAGCTGACTATTGTGATTCTCAGATAGTTATCTGTTCTTTTCTTTCACAAATACACGTTTCTATCACTAATCTTCAATATCCCTGGACTTAGAAGAAGAAATTCTACCATTAGTATGTGGAAGTGAGAATTGCAGATAATTAATATCAACTATTTAACAGTATCATTGAATGTCAGTGAACTGCATACAGTACAAAGTAAATACTTATCATTAACTGACATATCATAGTTATAATTAACTGACTGCTGTGATTACTAATCTGCATATAGATCTGGGTGTTTTATCTTTTGAAAATAAATTAAAGTTCTGTCTGAAAAACAAAATTCTGTTCAATGAATAAGCATGTGACAGAGACAGGGTCATTGGGCTGTCTTAAACAGTCTCAACAAGTCTGTTTTCAAGCACGACCTTTGATAAAAACTTTGAAATTTAAACTTCAGTTTTAACAAAATAAGTTTTGATCGTGCTATGAATTGGTAACTGAATTATTATTAAAAAACACCCATGGAATTAACATCATAATTAGTACACCGTACCTAGAAAGTGTTAAGGGATACTTATTACAAATTCTGAAAGAAGGTCTCTGGGTATTCTGGGGAAGGGGGGGATGGAAAGTGTAGGGACAGGAAACCTGACTGAAAGTTCAGTGTCTGAGTCCTCTGGCTGCTGCACAGAGCTTCCAGCTTTGGAGTTATGAGGCTATAGTAGATACAAATTGATAATTCAGAATTGTTTCAAGAGTTGGGGAAACCTGGGAATCTATCTAAATGCATAAATCTGAATATTTGTCAGTAAACAAAGAAATTTGTATATCTCCAAGGATTTAAATGCAATCCTAGCTACAAAATTAAGAGGTATTTTGCATAATGCAGGGTACTGCAGAGAATTCGTTTGTAGGGATGTTCAAAAGTAATCTGCCAAATTGAAACTCACTGTAAAAATTCATTTGCTGTAATTGATTTCTAAAATGTTGTACCTATAGAAGGCAATGTTTCTATAACAAACAATTAATCTTATAAGAACATGGTTTTTTAGACTCTAATAAAATGCAGATTATTTGAATGTTTTGAACAGAAATGTACAAAAATTTTATATCACCAATAGACAAGAGAAATTAAAATAAAACAGGTTCCTGATTTGTGAGTTATTTGGGGTAGTTTTATATCAACATTTCATTATGTTTTCACATTTTGCTTTTGCTTCTGGCACTGTGACCTCTTGCTTTCCAGAGCTTAGTGACTTTGAGCTCTAAGAAATCAAGGTGGCTGCTTGTGGAAATATTACTATTTGTTTCATACGGGGCTGGGTCTTAGAAATATGAGAAGCTCAGCTTTCAAGTGAAAAAAAAATCCTTGACTTTTAACTATAAAGAAAACTTTTAAAACGTTGGCAGAGCAAAACAAAGTTTCAAACTTCAAGAAGAAAGCAAAAGAACGAAATGTGTTCTGTCTCAGATAAACTTAATTAGATCTTCATTATAACATAGTTAAACAATGTATCTCCCTTCATCATAGTTGATTATATCTTTATCATAATCTTCGTCATCTGAGAAAGGAGGAGATCCAAGCAATGCTGATTATGGAACATTTACACTGAAAAGGGGTAGATTGAGATGAGCTATTAGGAAGAAGTTCTTTGCTATGAGATACTGGAATAGGTTGCTCAGAGAAGGTGTGGATGCTCCATTCCTGGAAGTGCTCAAGGCCAGGTTGGAAGGGGCTTTAAGCAACCTGGTCTAGTGGAAGGTGTCCCTGCTCTAGTTCCTGCTATACAAGATTATATCAGAAATCATATTTTTCTGCTTTACTGAATACTAATCACTTGTACTAACCTATATGTCTACCACCTAGAGAAGATGAATAGAGAGGTCTGCCTTAGCTGTTTGGCTGATTTTGTAGCCAGTGAGAAGAAATATACTTCTCCAAAGTGCAGACAATTTGATCCAAGATACTCACAGAACATGAGTTCAGGTGCCCTCTGGAATTCTGTACGCCAACCTGCCCTTTATCTGCTGTGAAGGGACTGAAGAGAAACTCTTCTATTCACTGGTGGTAAGATGGTCCAGTCCCATTTAAATACAGGTATTTACCTGTAGATGTACCAAACATTTATAGATAGATCAAATATGAGCACATGCAAAATCACCAGTTGAGACAGGATTCCTGTAATTTTGAATTGAGCTTGCTGAACCTGACCGCTTCCTGATTTTGAGCCATAGGGCCCTCTCTTTGGTTTATCTTTATAGTTATTTAGATGAAACTTCAATTGAGTCTTAATTATTTGAATTTATTTGGTCTTAAGGATTTAAAAGGAGTATTAACTAGATGTTCTGTGGGCACACTATATTTCTCAGTTTTATGTCCCATCAAAGGAAAATCTTAGTATTTTTTTTCCTCAATACCTCTAACTGGAAACAAAAGGGAATGACCTGCACTTAAACCTAATACATAAAAACAGACAGGATCAGATCTCCAACGGATTTCTCCTTTCCAGCACAGCCTTAAAGCAGATGAGCAAATGATCTATATATGATTCCAATTTATTTAATGATGTGACTTTTCTACATAATTATTCCTTATGTGCAAATAGAAGAAAAGTCTGTGAAACATATTAACTATCCTGTTCATTCCACCTGTTAGCATCAGTACCTTAGATGGAAGATCAAGTTTCAGGTTGTGCTTAAATAGGAATATTTTTCATTTGGAGACAGTCTACAGAAGAGTAACAGAGGTGATCAATAGAAATCACTGGAAAATTTGAGTTGCTTAGTCTAGACAGAAAAAGACTAAGGTGAGATATGAGATATAAGAGTGTTCTAATGTGTAAAGGGGAGCTGAAAGAGAATGGGAATAAAATATTTTCTTTTTTATTTTTCCCTGAGAACCGAGTAAAAAGTAATGGACTTGGAGTTCAGCAAAAATGACTATGGGAGGCATTTGAAAAGAATGGCAGCTTTGAAAACAGATCTGCAACTGAGTAGATTGTCTGGGAAGGTATGGACTCTCCATCACTGAAGATATTTTAGAACAGGTTAGATGAATATTTGTCTTGGGTGGGTTAGCTATAGCTGATTCTGCCTTGGATGTGCAGACTCAGCTAGATGACTTTTCAAGCCCTGATCTATGACTCTATAGAAACAATACCAACCTCCTTTGTAGCACACTTTCATATCTACTGTTAAAATGCTAAATATTATGTTCAGATCCAGAGGTGAGATAGATTAAAATGTAGTGAAAAAAATTACTATAACTTCATTTTTTATTTGTACATATTTTAAGCCATTAAATTCAGTAGAAGAATTAACAGACAAATTGATGAACATATAGGGAGGTTACAACTGTAAAATTAATTTCTCTAAAACCCAAGACTACACTGTTACATCTGGACTTTGGGTGTCTCTGCTGCCTCTTTATAAATGAGACAGAGATTTCAGGAATAAAATTTTCCTTCACTGTTCTAAACTCTTATATTCATCTGTAGATACTACAGAGCTTCTTTTTGAGCTTCTTCCTTGGCTCGTTAGTAACTTCATCTCCATTTGCAGAAAATGTGAGGTCATGGGAGTCCAGTCTTCAATCTGACTGTGCTACAGGATCTTTTTTTCTTGTCATTCCTAAACCGAAAACTACTTTCAGCATGTTTTTTATGTATTCCGAGGTTTTCTTATAAATGTCAGTTAACTCTTGATGTAACTGGGAATACAATTAAAATAAAAGCTACATATAAATCACAATTTTTAAATTCTCTATAACAATGGCTGATGGCTGATTAGTTGTAAGTTAATGAGTCTCATGAGTGAAAACTGAGAATTATGCAACATAAAATTTATTTTCTATGTTTTGCCTGATTTTAGCTATGGAGTCTTATGAGGGGAAGGGATTAGTGTGCGTTTTTTATTATTTTTATTTACAAGATACTAATTTAAGGGTCAGATTTCAAGAGATTTGTATTGAATGGTAGTCTGTGCTTTTGACTTTTAGAAGACTACTTCTGCAGTAAAGAATCCTTTGGTGAAATTAGATCAGATTTTGGTCAATGCTTTTCGCATTATTTATGTTTACTTTTCTAACATTTTTGCTGTGATAATGAAGTCTTGGTGCTATGCAATCTTTCAAAGGGATGCTAATGTTAGCTCTTTGTTTCTTAACAAAGATCGCCTATTTGGTGCAAATTATGGAGACCGAGGTTTGAAAAGTGTGTTTAAGCAAGATTTGCCGTTTAACTTGCACTAAATAAATCAGCCTAGAGTACTCTGAAGGTAGAAAATATAATTCATATCACAGCTGTTATTGTCCGGGGTAGAATAAAGTAAAATATGTACTCTTGAGGATATCCACTATTTAATCTTACTTGTGAATTTTCTCAGTTTAATAATTTTCTCAAGAGAATATAAAATATAGTAGAAACAAGGAAAGATTTAAATCTTTTTCCATATTCTCCAGATAGACTATCCTACAGTCTTTTTATTGACTTGCAGTAATATCAATGAAAAATTTATTCTGCAGAATTTAGCACCATAGGCTGGATTAGCAAAAAGTTGTTGAAATGATAGCCACTGGTATTTCTGAGCATCTCAGACAGGCGGCCAGAAGAGATCAATGTGTCAGACATCAAAAGAGTTGAAAAGGAGGGTTTACCCAGCTCAGTAATTTAGATGTGGTTGGGGTGAAGCCTGTAGTTATGCAGAGCTGCTGCTTCATAAGTGTCTTCCAGCAGTGGATGTCCACTGGATCTTTCTCAAAAAATACTGTAAGAATATTTAACTTTAATCAGAATACCTCCAATACAATTGTTTTGATATCTGAGAGCACTTGAAACAATAGTTTTTCACCAGTGTTTCTGTCTTTCAGTCGCTGCTTCATTAGCTGTTCTGAAGGAACACAACACAAATATATCCCATTCCACCTGCATGCTCCTACCTGAAGATACTCTAAATATTTACATTAAAACTCTTAACAAGTTAGTGAGAGAAAGATGTCTGGATACACTGCATTTGTGGCAAAGTTACTCCTAGTCTTGGGGACAGGTCCCCAGTTTAAAAAGAAAGACAGAACCCAGATGGATTTAACCCACTGTGCCGCATAATTGGTCCTTGCATGAGCAGCTTGCTTGAAAAATGCAAATTTTCGCTTTGCTAGCGTAATAGGACTCTCATCATAAGCATAGTGGATTTCTATGCACACTTACTTATTCACAATGCCCAAGGCCTTTCTTACTAATAAGTATCAAATTTAGAAAGCATGGATATGCATATTTGGAAACAGAGGTTTACCTCCCTGAGGACATTTTACTGTCAAAATGCAAATGCCCACTGACTCGAAGTACTGTGCAGCTTAATATCAGCTGAACACTGGCAGCAAGAATCCTTGTGGGCTTTTAGGGGTGATATTTTTTTAGATTTGGAAAGAAAACTCATTACATAAATCATTCAGGATCAGAGTCTAAATATTTTCTTTGGAAGAACAACTAAATCCATACAGTAATACCAAGCAAATAAAAATAGTTATTAACTGACATTTGCAAATTCATCATCTGTCTTAAATGAATCAAGGATGGTGTTTATGGTTTTTTCATCTTAAGGCCTCTGTTTTACACAATGCGGTTTTTTATGGTTTCTTTGTAGTTTATTGTAGCCTTATAAGAATCCTATAGTGATTGTCCTCTCAGCTCCAGAGAATGATTGCTTAAAATGAACAATCAATTATTAAGTAGAGTTTTGCTCAGGAAGCTAATGACTACAAAGCTCACAGGTGTCTATGAGATGTCTTTCCAATTATTTGAAACTCTTATAAGTCAAATGCAGGTTAGGTGCCACTAATGAACCTTGAAAATACAGGATTCTCTCCTTATCTAGGTGAATTGAGGAAAGTAAAATAAAAACAGCTTTGAAAATAAGTAGGTTTTCCACATTACATGTTTCCTTTTTTCCTGGAAACATATCCTTTCAGCTTCACAGATGATTTTCTTCTTTCATTCTGACAGATAAATAGATATTACACAATCAACTATTAATGTAAGTTTTCTTTCCAAATATCTAATGGAATTTTTATCTCCTGTGCAGCTTTCCAATCAGAAGAATTAATGTCATTGCCATGAAATATTTAGCTCTAATAAATGTAAGCCAACTCTTAAATACAGTTTAATAACATGCAACTTGTAAGTCAGTAGCTACAGTTCTTTCTCCAAGCACACAGATATTTTAGAATCTCTGAGACACCTTGGTGGGACAATAAATGCGTCATTGAAATAAATGTGCTGAAAATCAAAAATATATGAAGAATGATTACAGGTGCCCTTCTTCTGTGTGTAGACTGTCATCTCAGTGAAATTCAATAAAGAGCTGTTCTTTACACAGAATGTTATTCATAAATAAGAACATCATTTAGAATTTGGACAAAGGTACATACAAGGTTTGTCTCACCTTTCCCTAATATTACACCTGAGAAAGTAAAAATTATGACTCAGTTTAAGAAAAGATGAATTTCATCTCATTGATATTTGTAGATCTATTTAATGTTTTTCAAACGACTATGTTTTCATTATCATACTATGTCCATTTTACTATAAATATCCATCTTGTCATATAATTTAAGCTTTTCCAGATTATAACAAAACATAAAGATGGAAAGAATAGCCTGTTTACATATTGTGCATAATTAAAGTATGGGAGTTAACTGTCGACTTTGTTATAAACTGTAGGTGGATGTTTCTAACTCCAGGAAATAGTGCTACAAAGAGTAAACTGTGTCTGAGAGAGGCAGACTTTAATAAGCATGATATGCCCATTACTGATATTTGCCTGTGGAGCTGCATGTTTGGAAATTCAAGATGGTATTTGGCAGAATAAACAGCAGTATATTCCAAGAGAGGTACACTTTATTTTTGTGGTACATAGAACACACTAGTGAGCATATCACCCGGCTTTAGTAGAAATACAGATAATTAAATTAAGCGGATAAAAACAATGTAGTGTAAGAAGACAGAACAGAATCTGCAGTCCTTAGGTGAGATTTCCTTCAGAGGAGACGAGACTGACCTCCGTGTGTCTGTGGAACAGAGGTGCAATTTCCTCACATCCCCCCAAAAAAACAATTACTGTAGCTTAATTAATTTTGCCAACTACCTTAGAGGAAAGTGAGATATGTTCATAATTCCTAACAGGAATTGGTAGATTTTCTCAACAGTTTTGCTTTTTTAAACTGAAGATAGAGTGACTGAGCACTTGTCCACCACTAAGGTATGTTTTTGCAAAGAACTGGAATTTTTGTGTTTATCAGCCTTTTCTTCAATGTCTTGAGTTTGCATTTGCACTTTGACAAAGCCCACGTGTGCAGCAAAACAAAAGAATGTTTGTTGCATGCTAATAATACAGGTTTGAAATAGATTCTTCGAGTTTCATTTAGATTCACTGACTGAGAGTCAGAAAGAGCAACATGTTTTTATAAAGTACTGTTTGACTCGGGGACTGATTACAGTGAAACTATCACTATATAGCCTTTTCATTTTTTCACTTTTACCACTTGCATCTTGTATGCATGCACGGAATAGAGTTACGTCAGTGTAGAGCTGGGGTCTATTTGTAGGAATCCTTTAACCCAGGAACATATCATGATCATCACAGCTTTTCAACTCACTCTTCCCCATGGCTCTGTGAAATGGATTTCTGAATGTAGGCAGACTGATTTGGGATGCACTCAGAAAAAAGCAGAAGAGAGGGAATGATCCAGAAGAAGAGCAGAAGTGAATTATTTTCCAGTTTAACTGTTGTATATATGTGCTTGATGTCTAGTTATCTTTCATGATGGTTTGTATGCAGTGAAAGACCCTCAATGCATCGCAAAGAACAGTTACTTTTTCCAAAGCCTATTTACATCCTTATTTTAGATGAATGGTTTAAATTTAATTAGCAACAGATTTCCTTTCCTCCTTTCCTCACTCGCTTCATCTTACCATCTCAATTGTAAGTATTTTGAAGCAGTGTCACTCTTTTAAGAGCCATCAGTAGAGCAATTAGCAGAATCAGGATCTATTTTCCTCTGACAGCTCTGCACATTAATCACAATAGCATTTCTAAAAGTTATTCAGTTTCAAAAGTAATTAAATAGGAAAAAAAAGGCAGGACTAGTCCAACAGATATTAGGTATACTAACTGCCTAGTTTTATCAAAAAGATACCTTGGTTAGCATAGTATTTCACAATTATTATGGATGTGATTCATTATCACCCACCGATAACTGCACGTAGTTTCTAGCATTGCAGCTACAGATAAACTATGCCTCATGGGTAGCCTATAGTCAAAGGATTAGCATCTTTTTAACTACAAGAGGTGCTGGGTCCTCAGCCTGGAATGAATTCACCTCAGGAGTCTCCCAAAGCCAGAGACTACTGAAGAACAAAAGACTAATTTTTTTGAGCAGCAGCACACTGAGCAGCACACTGCAGTTAGGCAACACTGTATTTCCAGGTTTTTTCTTAGAAGTTTTCCACTTTTGTTTTAGACTGAAATTCAGTGAAACTGGTGCTTCCATTCAGGAAATAGGAATCCTCACAAGAAAGAGACCTAGTGTTTCAGACAATTTTGTATCCAGCTAAGAGTTGTCAAGACTTTTGGTAGACATCATATCAAAGGCAGACACTTCGTAGCTTTGAATAAATTTTTAGAGAGGGAATGTAAGAACTATGGAAGAAAGCAAGAAAAATATATTTGAAAATCCAGTAAGTAGTAAGAGAAACAGATTTTATGGCATTAGTTAGGACCCAATCTTGGTAATTTGAATGAGAAATTAAAAGTAGATTTCCATGGAAATCACAGGTTGCATTTGATAATAGAATAATCCTTCTGGTTTCAAATGCCTTTCATCTTAATGGAAGATTTTTTTCAAGGTGTCTTGATGTTAATCCTTCATTTAAGTCTTAATAAGTGTGTCATACCTAAGGGAGGTCCTGTGTAATGGTTTCTGAAAATCCAAACCATGATCTACATATCAGAAAAGCTAGAAGTAAAAATAGTGGAAGAGATTATAACCTGTCTGTTATACACTTGAACTTCCACAGATGCAGCCATACATGTGCGTGCACACGCAGGTGCACATCTGCACACATGTTTTGAGGTACAAGGCTCAGCAGAATTGAAAAGAAGTCCTTCCGCTCTGTCATGTAAAGAAATAATCATCGGGGATGGTAGCAGGAATATCAATGAAATGAGAACCTCTGCTAAGCAGTCTTCTTAACTTTTAAAATATAATATACAGTCAATGCTTACATGTTAATGCAGAAGTAATATTTTGGCCTAGCTGAACCTAGTTCATATCTTGCACATTTTATTATCAACCGTAATATGGCATAGATTAATCTGTCTGATTTCTGTCATGCATACCAATGATTTGATACATTCTTATGCACTGAATACATTAATTGCTGTGGGGAAAAACAGGCACAATATTTCAGATTAGGTTTGAATGATCATCTGCTATTTCTTAATCAAAGTCTTTGTTTAATCTTTGCAGTATATAGAAGAAGGGAGAAAAAATTCTTAAAAATTGTTCCTTCTTAAAGCAATTTGCCTTAACATAATCATATGGTATGAAGACATTACTGCAGTTTTAAGACTATATTTATAAATGTATGCCAATGTTTTTCTTATCTCTGTTGTATTTTACATCTTTCACTATAATTCACAAACTACCTTTGATTTATATTTCTTGGTATAACCTGGTTCATTTTAATTCTATTGCTGACTTCTCAGGAGGTAAAAAGTAATTATATATCTGATTAATTTCCTTATACTCTCTCTTCTATCTGTCTTTCTCTTCTAGGTAATGGCAAATAACATGCTTGGCTTGTTATTCAAAACAAGTTTTGGACTCTACAACACTTTGAACAATTAGTAGTGAACAATGAAGAAAAGAACATAAGAACTCAAGATCAGCAGAGGTATTATAAGAGTGGTCAAGGCACTGTACCTGTTATAATTTGAATATATATGACTGCGGACAGGAAAAGGGATTAGTTTTGTGTAAGTGGGAGGCAGACAAGAACAAAAAGAAAGCATGTTTATCACTTTGAAAGAGAAGAAGAAGAGAGAAATTTTTTAAAGGGGAAGTTGTAAAACTTGAGAATGTGGGTATAGAAAACCAGCAGTGAATGTGAATTTTTATAAAAATGTACTAGATTCTCTCCTCTCTTCCTTCAAAGGTAATTCTAATCCTAAAAGGTCAAAAGAATATGAATATGAAATACCATTTTGAAAGAAAATCCTTAAAATGCATGGGCCAGATCAAGCCCTTTTCTCAGTAATACATGCACCTCCTCACTGGGTGAAACAAGTGTCTCAGTGGGGGGCAGATTCCCGTTGCTCATGTTGAACCGTACAGAGAATGGGCCTACCTGTGAAGTGTGAAATAAGAAACTTCTCAGAAAGAGAAGTGGTGCTGGATGAGGTAAATAAAACATGATGACACTTGTCTAGACAACCACTGGTGCTGAATTAATTGGTGAATATCAATCTTGGAATGCACTGTTGCATTATCCAAACAACATCTCACCGTGCTTACCTTACCTTCCAAAGTGTTGCTTTTAGCATCTGTGTGCCACATACAGTAGCAGTGATTATCAGCTGTGGTATTTTAGCAGCATGAAAGCAGCGTTCTTTGTCCATTCTGACATCATATTCCCCTGGGGAATCCTGAAATTTGTCAGTAGTGTAAGAATGGTCACTTTATGAAGGTTTTTTTCATATGTAGTCAGGTCAATGATTTTTTAATCAGAAAAAGCATTCACAGGAAACTAATGCAACATTCCTAGGAGAGCATTCCTAAAAGAAAAATATTCCTGAAACCATTTAAAACTGGTTCTTTGACAATTGGTTTAGAAGGGATGGAGTTAGGCTGGTAGAAAGGAGGAAAACAAAAAATTCGTAAAGACTGTGAAGAAGGTCGTGTCACAAACACCACTGGTCCAGCAATTATTTATAAGTTTGGATTACCACAGGTGGAAAAGTATTTACACCTCTAATATTCTGAACCGGTGATCCAGACTCTGATTTTTGAGTGAAAAGAAGCATCATACCTTCTCTCTGCTTTTGCCGGGCAAGGCTGGGGGAAATAATCATCTCATGAGCAATATGTTCCCACTACAGTATACCACCACCTTTCCAAGACTGGCTTGATTTCTTCCTTCTTAAAGCACCTTCTTGTGTATGGAATGAATAGATAAAACACTACTTTACAGACATGAGAAGCTTGAGATTCATAATGCTGGGCAGCATTTCAACCAGAAATTAGATTCCTAAAACAGATGTTTGTGTGATTTGTTTCTTTCTTCTTCCTGTTTTAGTTCTTTGCTATTGTCATGGTTTAACTTCGTCCTGCAGCCAAGTACCAACCAGGCACTTGCTTACTTAGCCCCAGTGGGGTGGGTGAGAGAATAAGAAAAGTAAAAGAAAAAAAAAATAGGGTTGAGATAAAGACAGTTTAATAGGTAAAGCAAAATCTTTTCACACAAGCATAAAAAAAGAAAGAATTCATTCACTTTGCATGGGCATCAGGTCTTCAGCCATTCCCAGGAAGTCAGGGCTCCATCACACATAATGGTGACTTGGGAAGACAAATGCCATCTCCAAACGTACACCACTTCCTCATTCTTCTACATCTTTATATACTGAGAATGCCATATGGTCTGGGATATCACTTGAGTCACTTGGGTCAACTTCTTGTGCACTTCCAACCTCCTCACTGGTGGAGTGGCATGAGAGGCAGGAAAGGCCGTGACTCTGGGCACGCTCTGCTCAGTGGTTAACAAAAGCGTCTCTGTATTAACAGTTTTCATCACAACCCCAAAATATATCCCCATACAAGCTTGTACTGAGAAAATTAAATCTATCCCAGCACAAACCAGGCCATTCTTCACTCCTTACTCTATATAGTTTACATCATGCTCAGGTTCCATTCTGTCCAATCCTTCTTCATTAACTACCACCCCCTCTTCACATCCTCTGATATCATATGCAGATACACTTCCCTTAATCTATGCACCACCTTTGCAAAACGCAAAAAATATTCCTATTGTGTTGCTAATTTAGCCCATGACTTTGGGCTCCATTGCTTATGGTGGTCACAGCTACTCTCATGACCAGCCACCAGTGCCTAAACTATTGAATAAGGAAAGCTAATTTGCCATGTAATTTGGTAGACATATTGGCTGTCTGCTAGGCCTACATGAGATTTAAATGTGACTTCCTGGAAGTCTCATCTTTTTAGCATCTCTTTTGGCATTCAATGGGTACTTCACTCACAGACACACCAAATCTCCTGGTAATCAACAGTCTAAATCATAAAGCAAATGTACCTTATCTCAACCAGTGAATAACAACTTTGTATGTTGGAGAAGAAAAGTGTGGGAGAGGATCTCTTTATAAAAATAATTATTTGAACAGGGATCAAAAGCAAATATATTCCTAAAATCATTCTTCACAGAGAAGTTAAGCAAAAAAGAGGTTATATTTTCTGAATAAATTATTCACTGAAAAATATTCACTCAAATCCCTCTACATTAAGGCTCCTAATTTTTCCAGGATCTGTAAAAAATGGCATTTAAGTGATGCCTGAATGCTACTGTAAAACCTCCAGCAACATACAGCTGAAGTGGGAAGAAGTATAAATACTCACAAGCAGCTGCCATATCAAAAATGAATAACGAATCTCATTGAGGCAAGTTGAAGTCTTTAAAAGAATCTTAATCAGCACTCTTCAGACAGATCATCTCACTGGAGACAATGAACAGTGAGTCCTCTACTGTTTAGAGTCTCTGAACAGATGATTTTAAAAGGAATTATTTTTAGATTAAATTAAAAATATATTACATGAAAACTTTTTCTTTTAAGTAATTCCGTTGTTTTGTTTTGTAAGTCAATAATGTTACATGATGCCTAGGTACTGACTCTAAGTTGTTGGAAAAAACCACCCCAGCCAGAATTATTAAACAAAGTTTTCCCTAGAAATTAAGAGTAACTGACCCTGTAACTGATGTAAAACCTTTCTATGCAGGTTTCTGTGATATGCTCGATATCATTAGCTGTAATGAGGGAACTACAAAAAAAGCAGCAATCTATGTCCTTGGTCAAGCTATTGAACATTAAAGTAGTATTAAGGAGTGCTTACATTTTTTTAAACTTTGAAGGATAAACGTTTCCTATTAGATTACAGCTGAGTATTTAAAGATAACATAGTGTGCATTCCCTTACATTCCCTTCCTTGAAGCCAGAGTTACAAAAGTTTGTAACCTTTTTTTAAAATCTTAATTTCTTATTTAAGTCAATTGAACTTTACGTACATTTATAGCAATTATGTACATATTTTTATGGAGTTGGTCTTGAATTAAATGCATAGGTGAACCTCCAGTCCCTTTGGGTTTGTGCCTGAAAGTTCCTTGTGAGGGACAACTGGATTACTGATGAAGCAGCACAGGCTCGACCATAAAAAACTCCAATACTAGTAGCAACTGTTCTGTGCGTGTTTGTCCTGCTCTGGGTTCTAAAAGAGTAGTCCCTACTACCTTTGTGTGCATCTTCCTTTGTTATTTGCATCTATGGCAGTTTTTGGTAGGTCAGTATCAATATCCATACCAGGTCCACTGGCAGAAGGAAACAATGAACTCCAAAACCAGCCTGTAGAATGTTTGTGCTTGTGTATAAATAATGCAAATAATCACAAAAATATTCTTCATTAGGAAGAGCTGCTGACATACACTCTTCTTTCCAGGACTTTTAACGGGTAAAAAATGAGAGAGATTTTAAAGAAGTGAATGTTTTTGACGTCTAACATTCTGGCATAGTACATCTAATAAGTAAGCAAAGGTTCTGTGACAAGTTGTGTTTTGTCTTCAATTAAAATCGTCCCTTAAATTAAAAAATACTAGAAAAATCTATAGCAATAGAAACAAAACAAAATAAAACAACACAAAACAAATAAACCAAAAAAAAAATCTGTAAAACTCATTTACAAAAGAAATGTAAAACAGTATTGGAAGAGAAAACAAGTCAGAAAAATTTTCTGAAACCAGTGTTTATCTGCTGATGCTTTTTATTCCATTTGGAAAAATAAGAGTATTTTTTCTGAGACTGAAAAAGGATATTAACACAGGCATATAGGCAGTGTCTTTATGGATGAATAATAGGCAAAAATAGAATTTAGAGAATTATGTAAATGTCTTTGAGATATTTTAAGGATGGATGACCATTTCAAGATTAAAAAAATTTTCACCGAGACAAAAGCACATCTGCTCTGAAACACTCTCTCTTGAGAATGCACCTCCTGCACAATTTTAATAGGTCTGAGCTAAATTTACCTTGAATTCAAATGACCTATTAGTATCTTGAAAAGGACCTTCTAACTTGCATTTTGAATATTTTTATTTTGCTTGCATTACCTTCAGTTCTAACTGGAAGTTATATAGAAGCATGAAAGTGCTTTGGGAAATATTATCTCTATTATTTCCTGAATAGTTATAAGCATACATGTTTAAATTTACCCAGAAAAGCACATTATCTACTGGTGACTGACCCACAGTCTTTGACCAGCCCATCTTTTGCAGTATGGCTATTGGAATTTTTTAATGTTTATCTGCTTTCATACAAGAGTGAAGACCATACAAATAATATTTTGGAGTGACTTGAACATTGCCACAGTAGCGACCTTCACAGTATTTTCTGTAACTAGATGTGAAGCTCAATATTTTGTGATCAAAAGTATGAAACATCACAAAGGATATGTTTGGGCCGCACCATGAAAGAGCTGTTGTGTTCCTCGCTACATGTCTGAATAAAATACCTGGTCCAAACTGGATCTGCTATTTGATAAGGACTAATCTTAACTGTACTAAAGGTCATTGAGGCTGTAATCCAGGAACCTTCAGAACTAAAACAGAAAAATACTTACCTAAAACTAAAGAACCATTTCTGCAGATTAAAAGGCAAACAAGTGCTTTCTCCTTTGTGAAATTTTGTAGAGGCAATTATTTTATTATATCTAATTATGATGGGTTGACTTTGGTTGGAGAACTGGTGCCCACCAAGACTTTCTATCACTCCCTTCATCAGCAGGACAGGAAGAGGACAATAAGATGAAAAAATTTCATGGTTCAAGGTAAAGGAAGTTTAATAAGGCAGTACCAAAGGCTGCACATGGAAGCAAAGGAAAACAAAGGTTTTATTCTCTACTTCGCAGCAGCAGGTGATGTACAGCCACTTCCCAGGAAGCAGGGCTCCAGTACATGTAGTGGTTACTCTGGAAGACAAGCGTTATGCCCCAACCCACGCCCTCATTTCCCCCCACGGCCGTGACACACATTTTCCCTTTGTTTTTATAGCTGAGCAGGCATCATATGGTGTGGACTATTCCTTTGTTCAGTTTGGGTCAATTATCCTGGCTGTGTTGCCTCCTAAGATCTTGCCCATCTCCAGTCTACTGGTGAGGGGGAATGTTGGAGAGCCTGTGCTGCTGCTGTCCCAGCGCTGCTCAGCCAAAGCACTGGCTGTTACCAGCACCTTTCCAGCCATTGAGGCAAAGCACTGCACTGTCAGGGCTGCCGTGGGGGAAAGGAACTCCTTTCACAGCCAGACTCAACACACTATTTCGGTATCTTGGCCTTCTTTGTAATGCTGCAATGTATTATTTCTAACTGAACAAGAGGAGAAGTATTAGGAGAAGTAATCTCACCTTACTAACAAAAAAGGTTGAGGAGTTTTGCAGCTATTAGCATTACATGAAACACTACGTTTTTTTTGGTGACCTGTTTTTAAATTTGCTGATTATCAAGGTGATTATTTCTTCTGACTTTAGCCCTGGCTGCTTGATGAAGTCAGCAATATGTATGCTTTGCTAAATGTACTAAGTCAAGGAAGACTCAGTATAAAAAATCCATTTACTTCAGCATACCTACAAAAAAACGCCTTTCAAAAATAAAACCTTATAGAATTATGTTGAAATACTTTTATTTAGATAATGGAAATATTTATTCTCCTTCTTGACCTTTCTGTAGCTTTTAAAAACTTACTATATGCAAGTACATAAAATTGGTAATAAATAGTGGTATTTATTACATGGATGTATGACAGGACTTCAAAGTGCTCTTGATATCATGGTATTCTTCTCTTAAATAAAATTCCAACAAAGAAAAAACCTTTATAACATTCAGAATATGGTATTTTTCAGTCATCTGTTCTAAAAATCCTATTGCACTATGATCTAGAAAAGTTGTCACATAGTAAAATGTTCATTACTTTTATTTTATTTTTCATAACTATTTATTCTACCATAAGAAGCCAAGTAGTTATGATGGAAGTAGATAGATGTGGCATTATCACATAGAAAGATATTACTTCTCCCAATTATTTCTGTTAAGTAACAACATATGTAAAATATGTTTTATTTTCCTGCAATTACTCATTTCCAGATGCTTTTATTTACTAGGAGTCATATTCAGAACCCTTAGTTTTAAAATCCAGATGAAGTGTCCCAGTCCTTAGTCCCAGAAGGGTATATATCATAAAGTAAAGATATAAATAATACGTAATAATATTAGAAGCTAATTTCTCTCTCCCAGTCAAATATCGGAATGTTTCTTTGTTCTATTAAGATCTTCTTTCATTGTAACTTACAAAAGGTGGTCCCAGGAGTAATTTTTAACTTCCTGATGTCAAGTGTACCTTAGATATATTTGGACAACATATTGTGTAGGAAACACCAGTATGCACCAGTACAGGTTTCTTTGGCAGTTGCAAGTGAGCAGTGCAACTTCAACTTAAAACAGCTTTCCACACACTCGCTGATAAATAGTGCAGCCTCTGGAGCCCTACAATAGTATTGTATTTTGTAGGCTATTAACAAGGGAATATTCTTGGGAAGTGAGAGGATTGAATCTTTATACAGAAAAGAGGGAAATGAAGCCATTCTTTCATTTTCAGGGTACTCTGTCCACTGGAGAATTGTGAAAAAGGTATATGGTGGCATTACTAAAATCATATATACCAATCAACACATTTTTGACAAGTCCTTTTACCCTTTAAATGCATAAAGATAAAACTAGGATGGAAAGCAGACTTAAACCCACGAAAAGATAGTATTTCTCTTTGATGTGGATTGTGCTGGTGGGGTTTGCTATATCTTGCAAAAGAACGTAAGTGAGGGAGAGCAGAGTGACTGCTGGTTTTGTCTTTTCTACCAGCAAAGATAAATACTCAATGCAAAATGCAGCAGCTTGCGATAAGCCCCTGCCTGCTCAGTCTCTGTGGCACCACTGTAGCTGTCAGACTTATTTAAATTTCTCCATACCAACCCTTGTTTTAGCTTCAGTAGCACTAGTGTTTACAAAACACTCTATATGAGGCAGATGCAGTTTCAGGTTTTTAAATGACAACAAGCTTGATCTTATTATGCACTGAGGCCATACAAAAGGGGATGCCGAGGGCTGTTTTATCCCCTGCCTGTCATGACAGCAGAGGAGCAATTCAGCACCTGCAGAAGCAAAATCACATATAGCTCAATGACAGTTAGTTTGACCTAGAAAATAGCAGACCATACATTTATTTAATATTCAGTTCTGCTAAGCAGGATCTCAGCGTATGGTTACTGATATTCACCCATTCAGCTGCATAAGTACATACTTGAGAAAGGAAACTTATTAGCTTCAGTAATAACACAGAAACTCAGTTCATGGCCAGAGCTGAGCTGATGCTCTAATTCTACTCCCCTCCAGCTGAAATAATTCTGGAACTTCACTTTAAAGTAACTGGCACTTGTCAACAAGAGGAGATCAATTTTCCTGCTACTATGACGTCTAATTAAAACACCAGGCGTGTTAAAGACTTGTCAAAGGTTGTTAAACAATTGAAGGAGTTGCTGGCATTAAGTCCATTTTACTGGAAAATCCTGCTTCAGTTGAAATACATTAAAATGGTTTTCACAAAAAAACCCCTATCAAATCTAAATCTGGAAATCCTATTAACTTCCGTATCATTATGTTCTCCAAATTTAAACATACCTGTTAATATAACTCTTTACTGTCTGCAAAACACATTATAGATTTCCTAATACACCTGTTAATAAAATTCTTTACTATCTGCAAAACACGTTATAGATTTCCTAATACAGTTAATTTATTTCATTTCCAGCAACTGATATGTCTGATCTGAATGTGATCTTATTCTCCTGACAAGTTTTTAGCACAGGCTTTCAGATTCCTAATAATTTTAGTTTCCCATACAGGAGCAGTATAGCACTTATGATTTCCCATGCGATAGTACCAGATCTACTCCAAACATATGGGTTTTGAAATTTGTCCTAGATGTGGGAACCCAAGAGATTCCAACAGTTTGACTTGGTAGTCTGAGCGAGATAAATCTTTGGTAATTTTTCTTGAGCTAAGGCCAAGGCCAAAGTTCAAAAGAAGCATCAAAGAAGTCTAAAAATGCCATCCACAAACCTCCATACCAAAGTCTTTTATCATAAGAAGTAACATATTTTATTTGGATTCTCAATCCCATACTGTAATTACCAAGTCATCACAATGGTTTGGTCTGCCTGTTACATTAATATATGTTGCATTCTCCACAACACATCACTTTATTTGGCCAATTAGTTTTAAAGCTACTAAGAATATACGAAGTAATGAAAAAAAATGCGCTACAGACATGTTGTGCTGACAATTAACAGATTCCTGTCCTGCAGACCCATACCATGCAATATAATATAATACACAGCTCAGAACAATAGAAGACAAAAATTGTCATTACAAAACCTCAGTGGTTTTTGAGTGGTCTTGAGAATCCAGACATGCCAACTGACCGGAAGCTGGCAAAGGTCCTGATTTTCAGGAAGGACAAGAAGGAGGACAGCAGGAATTACAGGCCTGTTAGTCTCTCTTCAGGGCCTGGTAAAGAAGATCGGAGAAGATTATTCTAGGAGGTATTGAATAACACCTGAAAGACAAAGCAGTCATTGGTCACAGCCAGCAGGGCTTCATGAGAGGAAAGTCCTGGTTATCAATCAATCCTTTTATGACAAGGTAACCCATCTCCTTGGATATCAGTAAAGGTTTTGATACTGTCTCTCACAGCAGCCTTCTGGACAAAGTGTCCAGCACATAGCTGGATAAACACTTCATGCAATAGGTGAGCAACTGGTTCATGGGTCGGGCACAAAGGACTGTAGTGAATGGGGTGACATCAGACTGGTGACCTGTCATTAGTGGAGTTCCACAGGGCTCTTCAACATCTTCATGGGTGAATTGGATGCAGGACTGGAAGAGATACTAAGCAGGTTCACAGACAACACAAAACTGGGAGGAGTTGTTGACTGCCTTGAAAGCACCGAGGCCCTGCACAGAGACCTCAACAAATTACTTGGACTGTTCAGCCTGGAGAAAAGAAGACTGAGGAGAGACCTCAATGTGGTCTTCAACATCCTTACTAGGGGAAGAGGAGAGGCAGGAAGAGCAGAGACAATGATCTCTGCTCTGTGGTGACCAGTGACAGGACCAGAGCCTGAAGTTGTGCCAACAGAGTTCTAAGTTAGAAAAAGGGTCTTCACCCAGAGGGTGGCTGGGCACTGGAAGAGGCTCCCCAGGGAAGTGGTCACAGTACCAAGGTTGACAGATTTCAAGAAGTGTCTGGACAACGTTCTTGGGCACATGGTGTTGTGCTTCAGATGGTGCTGTGCAGGGATCCTTGTGGGTCCCTTCCAACTCAGCATATTCTGCGATTGTTTTCCTTTTACCTTAAACATAACTCTTCTGCTTTTACCTGAATTCTGAAAATGCTTGAAGAGAACGCAATATATCCCAAATAGCATCTCAAGATACCTAAATGTAGTTTTCAGCATGGGTAGCAGATAAAATCATAAATATTGTGAAATTGCCTTTCAATCAATTTTCGGACTGTTACCAATACAGCTTCTATGTTATGCTCCCTTATTGGTACTGCAAAATAAAATAATAAAAATGAATGCAAACAAAGTCTGCTTGAACAATCTTCAATAAAAGAATAAATGTCCTTTCATAAGTTTTTTTGGAAAAAATGGTGTATAACTAAACATTGAGCTCCATAGTTATTTTTCAAATATCTCATCTTCCAAATAATGTCGCTCATTCACCTAATTCCATTATTGAGCTCATTTTGTTGCCACTGTACGAACCATGAAACAGCATTTCCAAGGTACTTTGACATTGACAATTTCTTTTTCCTTTTTATTCAAGATAACAGATTGAAGTAAATACTTGGTTTGGCCGCAGACAGTAGGTACCTCAGCAGTAAATAAATAAAATCCATAAGCAGGTGAGCATCTTGACAGAATGGATTTTGCTGGACCTTTTTTATAGTTAAATATACATACATTTTCATTGTAAGATTCCAATTTACTAAATTAGAACAAGTTTTATGACTATCTTATGTAGTGACAAATCTGAAGGGAAAATTTTAAATTTTTTTTTAAAGTAGAAGCTATGCTACTTTCTATTGCCATATAATTAATTACATGAAATACAGGTGAAAATGTTTATTAATTATGAAATATTTGTAGAAATGTTTTAGCAGGAAACAGTACTAAGTAATAGGTTATCCTGCCTAATTTTGCACTTGATTACTATTGTTTAATTTTCATTGAAACAAATGTTTCTTGATGGCATGTTGTAGGGCCCTTGGCAATGCCTAAAATCGGAATAGGACATACCAGGACAAGGGGTGCCAGAGAAACTTTGGCCATTTGGATTTAATTCTATAAAACCTTTTTAAAATAATACCTTTTTATTGTGTTCAATTTGCTGACATGTATTTTACTCAGTTACTTTTGTGATTTAATTAACCTGTTCTTGTGCAATTTTCCCAATTGGCACTAGTGAAAAACAAATAGAATAAATATGTGTATTCTCTCAGTAAATTGGTTCATGTAAACTAGTCACCTTACTACAGATAACATTACACAGCTGAATAATCGCTATTTCTTTTTTGGTGACATACATATTCTTTTACCCCTATTTGTTACTATTTGATGAAATGAATATCTTACGCTAACATTTAGATTTACTCATCATTTTTATGCCAATTTACAAGAACAACAGCATATAGGTTATAAGCTACAGATGTAAGTGTGTTATAGTATTTCAGAAAGGTCTAAAAGCCTAAGTCTTAATTGAAGAGTTTAATAAAGTAGAATTTATAAATTCCTGGTTACATTATTTGAAGACTTATAAATCCTGTTCCTGGGGCAGTCAGGTGATTCCTACATGAAGGGATAGCTAATTATAATCTAAATATTTAGACTATGGCAGCATGTCTAAGAGCCCTGGAAGTGGCAGGTAACTCTTTACTACAGCCTCAAATCAGAGGAAGAGCAGCCACATAAAACCAAATAATTCTGACTTAAAGATGAATTTGAAAGATTCACCCTTTGTGCACCATGGCGACTTCTCCACAATTGTGGTGTCGCCTGAGGATGTTCCTGGAGCTGCCACCTTCATCACCTGCCAAGTCGGGTTCTGTTTTATTAGCTTGACACATTGCCTGATGACAGTCTCAAGCCTTGGGTGTCTGAATTCCATCTTTCAGCATATTGCTTCGGGCCTGTTGTTTCTAACTTCCCATCAGGTGCTGTCATTTTCCAGTAGGCAGCTGTGGAGAAGTACCCTTTGTGCTTACTTAGCACGCTGTAGTTCCTGCTTGCATTAAATATATCTCCACCAGTTACAAGAACAATGATCTGCCCTCCTGGAAGAGTTTTGTATAAAGGTGAACTATATAAGCTCACTCTGTTATAAAGCCAAGAGATTACATTAGGTGTTTCTCCCCAAGAAATTTTATCAATTAGTTTATGTGTGTGAGTTCAGAATATCTGGTTCACATCTTGACTAATTTTCTGTCACCAAAGATGGATATTACATTACAGTACTGTGCAGTGCAGCTTATTTAATTCCCTTATGAGAAAATGAATGACTTCAAGTTAAAAAATTGAGTGCATAAGCACTGAAAATCAAAAGATATTGCCTCACTATGTGTTCCGAAATAATTTCTTTTTTATGTGCTCATGGAATTTTAGTAATTTGTAATTTACTGGTATATGCAGACAAGAAGTGTTTGTAAATATTGTAAATTCTGAGTAATCTGATTTCACTCCTATGAGATCTTCCATTTTTATAGAGTAATAACTTTGTTTTACAGCTAAGCATTAGTTTTGAAAACCTATTAGCTTCCATCTCTCTTTGTATAAGTTTCCAAAAGTTATAATTTCAGCTTTGAATAGAGAGATGATATGATGGCTAATATTTTTACACTTGTCTAATTACTATTTATGTCTTGATCTTTTAGTCATGTGCTAAGTGAACAGATGTATATAAAAGAACAAATGGATTTAAAAAGTGAGCAGATATCTGCCTGTAGTGGCTATTAAATCCAATGTCTTGATGCATCCTCCAGGTGCGATTAACCAAGAGATAAAATTCAATGCCTGTCTGGCTCCGGAAGGGAAATATTTGGTGAGGTGATTCCTTCTTAGGCCACAACACAGCTTGAACAGATTCTCTTTATTCCTTATCCTGTTCAGTCAAGAAAATATGGATCATCTTTCACATATCTGCTACCAGCCACAGTGGGAAGCTGCAGAGTAAACTTGCTGGGGGTTTCATCTGACCTCCTACTTAATTTTTTGCTTATCGGTTCTTCAATGTTCTCTCTAACAGGGTATAAAAGACCAGGAAAGTTTAAAAATATATTTTTTACACACCAGTTTAAAGGACTTGGTTCCTCTACCTTGGACATTTAAAAAGATTAGTGAGACTGTGCATAAATAGCAGCAACTAGGCTAAAAAATCCTCCACTGATGGGAGTGACCCAGTGCAAGAAGGAGAAAACCGGTGCTTGCTGTCCTGTGGACTTCACTTCTGAAGTAGGTTAACTGCACCCACACTCCCAGTGCTGTGACCTGCTTGTCCTCTGGGTTTTCCATGAGACTTCCGTGGCCCTAAAATATAATTATCAGTCATTTAGAATACTAAAGTTTGAAATTCTTGAAATGATGGGAGGATTGTGCTGCTGCCCACATGAATGCTGTTATAGTCATGGTATCACACCAGGCCTCAGCCATGGCGTTATGGGGAGTGAAAGTTCTCAAAACTCCTCGTGAATAATCCTAGAGGACAAGGAATGGCTAAGTAGCTCTGCCTTTCTCTATTTATACCATGCACGGTCTGTGGTTCCAGAAGCACACTATGCCACAGGTTGCATCCGGGCTTTGTCTCAAAGGGAAGCACACAATTAATTGCGAAAGAGAATTAAATGATACATGAATCTGCAGGATGGACTTCCAGGGACCAATCAGGATTTGGGAGTAAAAAAAAAAAGCTAAATTATTTGGCAAAATGCACTATATATTATCTGATTCTCATTAAAAAACACATTGCTAATCATTTCTGAAAAGTCTAACTCTGTATTTTTTGTTTGTGGAAGGTTATTTTTGGCTGCTATCCAGAAATTTTGTTGAAATCACAGTTGGGGTGCTGCTCCAGCTTTGAGGATTCAGCTTAAGGTGTTTATTGCTGTATTGAATGCAAACCCCCTAATTCCTGCCTGCCAACATTTTGTTTCCAGGTGCACATTTTCCTTCTGCACTGAAATAAGTGAAGAAACCTTGTTCATCTGCCTTTTATTCATGCTTTATATGTATACATGTACGTATTATGAAGAAAGAATACCAGTGGAGCAATGAGAATTAGTTGCACAAGGCTTTTTGTCTGTAGGTTGCTGAGACCTCAATAAACAATGATAGGCAGCAAGACTGATTTAAATCAACGTGCTCTCTACTGGGTTTTCTTTGGGTACTGGAAATGAAATACACAGAATCATTTTGACTATTTCTTCTATCCCTTGATGTCCTTCTAACCACAAGTCTTTTTTATTAAAGAAAACCAAACTAAACAAACAAAAAACCCCCATAAGAATGAACCAAACAACAACAAGAAAAATGATAAACAAACAAACAGACAAACAAACAAACACTTCCCCGAAAAACCAAACAGAAAAACAGAGCAGTGTAAATAACATGTCTTCTAATTTAGAAGGACGTTTCTCAACCAAATGAGGGTGGAATGCACTTCACATACATTAGAAAAGAGAATATCTAGCCTCTAATTGAGATATTAACTTCTCATTTAGGGATAAGCAAGGTAATTCCTACATCAGTCATCTACCATTTTTAGCAGTCAGGGTTCAGATACTTCTGCCTTCAAAGCTTGCTTGTTTTGCATCTGAATATCTTATTATTATATATATTAAGGGCAAACAGTAAGTGGAAGCATAACTCTATTTAGAGTATGAATTCTCATTTTCTGATGTCTAAAATTGAAGGTAATGAAATAAATAGGTCAAAAAAGAGACTGTGAAGTTGCAATATTTATAATTTTAATGACAAATACAAAATTTTAACAATATACATTTAAATAAATATTATAATAAGTATGACAAATATGTATTTATATTTTACGCCATTTAAATAATTTAATGAAGTAATAATACAATTTTTGCATAATTTTATAATATTTGAACAGGTATTTATAATTTTTATGTATATATTGTGATACCAGAGACCTAGAGAAAGCTGATGTAGTTGCAAAACAGTTAAGTGAACACTTTGCGTTAGGAAAATATAGTCAGATATGCAAAAAGTATTTAAAAATTGCTATTAATAATTTCACATTTTAAGGAAAAAAGTATTTCAAAGCTATAGTATACTACAGAATATATAAAGATTGTTGTTCTTTAATGTTTCATATTTTCCTCAATATATTGAACAAATTTTCAAAAATGCATCTTTTTATTATTCATTGAAGGTATAAGAAACAGTTTCCCTTACAGAAAAGAATTCTTCACTGGCAGCATTACATGGAATGCCATGGTTTTACATTTGTCACAACTGCTCACAATTTCAGAATGTCTGGCTCACTTTCTCATGCTATAGAAGGTTCTTAAGCCTAATCAGGAGTGAAGAATAAAGCCATCCGTTCCAATCCTCAGTCAAAGCCGTTCACCAATCATTCTGATTTTTTGGCTTAGATATTAGTCCCTAATACCCTTAAATGAATTGCTACTTGCTCGTTTTGTGTTTGGTTTTGGTTTTTTTATTTCTCTTACACAGAACCATCAAAGGTAACAGAGATTTCAGAGGACCACATGCCTTACCAACGGAATCGCTACACTGAAGTTATTCTTACACAGGCCAGCTTCATGCACCCTCACATTAACTTCCTAAAGCATATAAGGAAGTACATTGATGGCTGAAAAGCCTGGGAATCTAATTTTCCTCTTTTATACAGCCTTGTGTGCAGCTCCCCTCTTTCTCAATTCGCACACTCAGACGAGAGAAAAGACTGAATGCAATCATACAATAGCAGAGCTTGCATAAGGTAGTTGGGTTCACTTCATCTATAGGACAGGAACCATTTGTGAAGCCTGGGTCTTCTTAGCAACCTTCTAAAGTCAAGAACTTTGGTTTTTGGTTTTTTTTTAAAGCTAGAATGGCCTGCAATTATGCAGTGAGCAGTTCCATAACAAAACAAAACAAAACAAAACAAGATCACCACAAAAACAAGGAAACAAACAAGAACCTCTTCATCTTTTGTTCTATTTATGAACGAAGTTGATGCACATGGTGGTAGGAGATTTACACAGATACACTGGAGAGAATAAGACATCCACAGTGGCTGAATTTGTTAGAGAAAATTGTTGCCATTTTGAGCAGTAAAACAAAACTCTACAATACACAAAATAAAATCTGAAATATTAAAAAAAGCAATAATGTAAAACCATTTTTATTGTCTTGGAAAAGCCTTTTAAATGTTGAATGAAAGGAGAAAAAGTAGCAGTATTTTGTGAGGAAAAATACAAATTTTTTCTATTATAAAATTCTAACATAAGGATGCCTAAATTATTTAGCATTTTTTTATTAGTCATACTTATACTAATATGCACATTTTGATTTATGTAAATTTACAGGAAAGACATGCAACAATTCTTTTCAGTAGACATTGCCCAATAGACTGTATTATCAGTGATCTTGCGAGCAGTTTATGCTTTACTATTTTGTGCTAGTGCTTAGTAATCCTCTTGAACTGGAGGCCATTACCTCCAAAACTGTCATAAAAGCAAGATGTTTTTTTTCCTGGTATACAAGGAAACAGATGTAGTTGTTTAAAGAATTTAAATCCAACAGCTTCAGGCTGACTCATGTGGTCCTTTCTATTAATCCTAAAGTGTATCCACACAAAAAATGCAGTTTCTGTTTCCAGGCCATCAGTTCATCTCATGCTGCTGCTCTTGTGGAAGAATGTGAAAAGGAAGCAGTGAGAGAAGTGCTTGAGAAATTTTGCTGCATGAGGAAGCTCATCACTGTATAAAACGGATGGGGCAGTGACGCTGTCTCTCAGCCGGTGGAGAAAGCCACGGCTCGTAGCAGGAACTCTGCCAACCAGGTGAAGAGAGGCAGAATGCAAGCTGCAGACTGAGGAAGGAGAATGGGAAAGTGACAGAGCAACACACATCTCTACTGAAACTGGTGAATGAATTTGTATCCCTTGGATACAAATCTGGATTTTCAGCTCAAAAGAGTTTGCTAACCTTTCCACTTTTTGACTGCAGGGAGTGGGAGTTTGGGGTCAGGCTTTTTTGGTTGGTTCGTAGGGGTTATTTTTGGTTGGTTTGTAGGGTTTCTTTCACCATTTTGACATATTTTCTTTCACCTTAGATCCCCACTAGCAGCTACAGCAGTACAAGCAGTAATTGATTAATTAAATGTAAGGAGCAGAAAAGAAGTGGCAAGAAGACTGCTGTTTAGATAACATTTTGCCAACAGAGAAATCATAATTCTGGATCACAGTGGAGTTTATTGAATAAAGTGGAAAAGAGAATTGTGTACTTGAAAAAATGAAGTTTTTCTGCTGCTGTCTTTCTGATTAAATGATGTCTTTCTGTTAGGTTAAATAAACAGATATTTAAAAAAAGAAGGGGGGGGAAACAGCTCATAGGCTTGTCGAGAAGATCCAGAATGCCTCCTTTAGGGAAAAAAAACCACCTTGAAATAGTAAACTACATCCTCAAATCTCCTCAAAGCTCTCCATGCCTTTGAAATACCTTCAGTGAGGGATGCGGGATATTCTGGCAGTTTGAACTCTCTACTGTTTATGGCTTCAGAGAATCTCTGGGGTAATATTTTTCTTCTCAGCAACATTGCCCAAAAACTGATGAAATAGGAACCTTGAGGGGGTAAGAATTTTGCAATGATAGTAGCAAAATAAAAAAAAATCCTAGAAAAGAATAGGGCAGTAAAGAACAAACCTGCATTCTGGGGTTCCCAGGCAAGCTTGTGAGCCTTGTATTGTGATTTTTCCTTTTTTATTGTCACTGACTTGCATGACCACAGGGGTAAAATCACTCTTATTAAGGACGTTTTACCACTGTCATTAAAACTAATGATAAGATTTGACAGAAAATTTCAACAGACTGAGGGCAAGGCTGACATCTGTTAAAAAAGACTTGTCAAACTTACTTGGAAAAGCACCAGAACCCTGGTGCTCCTGTCAAACTTCTTTTCCTTCTCTTCAGGGGGAAAAAAAACCCAAACAAAAAACCCTCCTATGCCTGCCCCCCCAAAAAAACCAAGCCCACAACAAAATCCATAAAATTGTTCACTAGCATACATAAAATATCCTCCGATTCTCATATCTGAAATCTTATTCCATAATTGTGTGATCTAGTGTTGCATGTATGAATAGGCTTCTTATTTGGTATGGTCCTGAAAACCTAATATACCTTCTCAGAACTCAAGAATTAAATTAATAAGGCTGATCAGGAAAAATCATAAGATGCATTTTAAAATCTTCATGATATTAAAGAAGGATGGGAAAGCCTCCACCAGAGTTATGTTAATATTACAAAGTGGGGTGCTATCGGTTTGGTTAAATCTGCCTTATAAAATTCCTCTTCGCCTGAAATCCCTATAGTTTAAGATCCATTTTGCCCATACTCACATGAGTAGGATTTTTGCCATCTGCAGGAACAAGAACAAAGTTGAATGTTAGCATGATCTAGATCCCTCAGCAATGCCCATGTGCAAGATTTTGATATGAGAAAATATTTTCCTTCAGAGAAAATAGGTCCTTAATTTTTAATATCTATTTAAATCCCATAAATCAAAGATTACCTTCATGCAGTATTTATGAGTAAAAACACTCAACTTATGAATACACCATAACCTGAAGTTTTGAAGTCAAGATCACATTTCTGGAAGACCTGTTTTTAGTCAAAGACAACTTACAGGACTTATTAAAGGAACAAGTGCATTCAATTTTCCAGTTCTGTCATGTAAAGTGCCAGGCTAGGTGGTCTAATTGTTGTTTCCAGGGTAAAATCCATGAATGTGTTAATGTTATCATGATTTGTGACTAATTCGGGCATATGCGTAAGTGGTTTTCTGTACCAGGTTCTAAGTTTTAAAATTATTTTTGTTGCAAGTGGAAAATTCCAGAGAGAAGGGAACACTGTTTTGTGACCAAAAAAAAAAAAAACCAAACCAAACCAAAAACACCTTACCAACAATTCATTTGGTTTTAATTGTAGGTAGTAAACACCACTTTTAGAATTTATTCTAAAGACTTTTAATTGTGGATTCAGTAGTGAGATGCAAATATTTTTACTCAGATTACTTAAAAGTAAGTCTACAAATCTAGAAATTCTGCAAAGCACATAATTATGTAACTCAAAATATGTCAACAACTATACAGTGAATAAGAGAAAGGACCTGAAAGTGAAAATATCTTTCTTTCATTTGAATTTTATGGATTTAAAAAAAGGTCATCAATCATTTTCTCTTGCGAATAGGTGCCGGGCTTCCTCCCCTGTAATTTATACCAAATTGTCCTCTGACACTTCATTTTGCTGTTTTAAATTGTTGCAACTTTGAATAAAAAAATTTTTATGCTTTGTGTATTGTAAATTAATTGCTTCTGTCAGATTAATAGCTCTTCTTGGGAACACAGGAAATTATGGTACACTTGACAGTGGTTTTTCAGTGTTCCCATGAAAACTGAAGGAAACTGATGCAAAAGAAAAACCCAAAACAATACAAGTCCTACTCCTCCCTGAACAAATAAAATAATACGCAGAGCTTATTTCATCTCAGAAAGTGCCTGCAAGCATTGTCATGTCAGATATTGGAGAGTAAAGTACATTCACCCTTCAAGGAAAGGCATTTTAAAATTCATTTCAGTCATTGCTCGTAATTGAGTTTAACAGCCGAAAATCCTTCAGTTGACCTCCTGTCTATCTTTGTTTCTTCTTCTAATAAAGTTACACAGAGAGCAAAATGTCTATCTAAAAAATGTGGAATGACAACAGTAAATAAATATATATACACATAAGCATGTATATATGTATTTGCTGCATATGTACAACAATTTATATATTGTATTTTCATATACATATATATGTACAATAAAGATTGTATTGTTAAATATAAATAACAGATTTATATTTATATATATTTATATGTATCAACCATACACCTACACAAAGAATAAAAAAACTGTCAAAGCCATCTGTTTTTGAAATGTTAGAACTGATGCAGGCAAATAATTGCAATGGCTTAAATTGTTTGGGTTTTTTCCATACACAAAGAGAATTTCAGAGCCACATGGTACAAAAAGTTCACATATGGAAACTAATTAAAATCCTGTCAAAGTGAGCCTATCATCTGAAGTGAGTAAGCAAGAAAATGGAACAACTCTGTTATAAAATTTGGCACAATAAGTTGCTGTTATTTGAAAATACCTTGAAAGAATTTAGAAGCTGAAATATGCTCTTGAAAACACTGTTTTAAAGCTGGTATTCTTCTTACTCCCTACTATTCTTTCAACACCTTGAAGTTCCTAGCTATAAAATCCTACAGCCTGATTGGAATAGTATCCTAACATCACAGCTTTATCTGGTTTTGACAAAAACTTGTATTACCTTGTCCTACAGAAGAAAGATATGCAAGGAAGTAGAATATGGACAGCACAAAGCAGATGAAAATACCAGCAGTGATTCTGGATTTGCTGCCCTTTAAAGGGGGGCTTCCCAGAAAGTCAGTCCCACTGCCCCATCAAACCTTTGGAAAAAGTACCAGGAATTATCTAATTGCCTAAATGGTTGGCAGCTCTACTTTTCTAAGGTTTTCTTAATTTATTTTGGTAAATTCCTTAACAGTATTGGTTTTCCATGTAGCAAATAATTTCATTTCAGCTTTGTCCCTGTCCTATCAGTATTTCTTCTTGAAATATGACCTCTGTGTTTGACTAAGTTAATAGCTAAACTATACATTTCTGAGTGAGGCACTTAACATTGCACCACCTTTCAAATATCAAAGGCAAGCAAAAAGCAGGTTTTACTAATTTTTTACAAATATATATTCTCAGACAGTGTGCAAATTACATTTCTGCTTCTCTTTTTGCCTCATTTCTTTCCCAGCTAGAAGAACAGCCAAACTCTTAATCGTAAGGAAAGACCGAATAAAGTTTGACATCTCTCTACTGGTGTTTTAATCATTTTCTGAATACCTCAGATCTGTCCTACTGGACAAAAAAAAGATTATCACCTAGGTTTTCTGTCTGTTCTACTCCAGTACTTCGCCCGGCTTTGCTTCTCATACAACAACCCCCTCTCCAAATATATCCCCACTATAAAATAATTTAATAACCTGAAGTTTTTCTTTCACCAATATCTCTCTCAGGGCCCTGACCAGACTCACCTGAAGCCTCCACCCACACCAGTCATCCCAGGAACTCTATTTAACCTCAGCCTGGGGCATACCACAAATGTTGTAGGCTCCAGCTCAGTTATAACCTGGTTATAGATCTACTGATCCTGACCTACAGACTGCTTTCCTAGCTCTGCCTTGTCACAATTTATCTGTTAGTAAATTGCTGCATCTCATTCTAACCTTGTCCTGACTTGACCTCAGTGGCATTGAATTATTAGAGTTTTAATTCAATATATTACGCCACATGTATTTATTTACAGACTAAAAATTATACCTTACATTTGTAATCATCATTCTTAGTGCCTAAATGTCCCCAATATGCTCCATCTCCAAATTCCAAAGCTATACTAGTTTTGTAATTGTTTTGTAAGAGTAGCCCTGGAATACTTTAATTTCTGCAGTTTAAAACAAACCTACTTCAGGGCTCAGCATGGCTTGCTATTGACATCATTGATGCTCTTTTCACTTCATCTTATATTGTTTCAATAGTGATAGTCCCCAACACTTCACAGACAAACAAAGCTCTGAGCTGTTTATCTAAAAAGTGTTTATGAGATATTTCTCTGGATAATTCAGAAAATCTGTTAGAATAAATATTTTTTAATGGAAGCAGCTGCAGTATTATAATTTTGATTCTCTTTAAATTTCAAAGATACCTTCTAGAACTGAACCAGAAAAAGGCAGAAAAGATGCAGAGGAAAACATAATCAAAATTTAAAAAAGAACAATAAAATGTGCAATAAACCTGTACTCAACTACCTAGAAACTGATTTTCTGGTTAATATTATGACTTTTTTACTAGCTTCCACTATTTTTTTAACTTAGAACATTAAATTTAACATTCCATTCCTCAATAATTTTCCATTTACAATCATACTGCATTATCAACCATGTGTTTCAATTAAATAGACAACACTTTTAATGACATATTCTTAGATAGTTTGAAAGTGGTTTTGTCACAACTTGAGAAAGAAACGGACATACCAGGGTAGAATAAAAAAATCTTTAAGTACATTTATTTTATTTGCAAGGTGGAGAAGTAGGAGGCAAGCCTGTGAGAAGAACCAAGTGAAGGAATGCAGTCTCTCCTGTGGTTATGTAGGAGAGAGTGATGTAGCTGTGCTAACTTCAACTCAGTCAAGGTCCAACTTATTCTTAGGTAACTTTTGCAGGTTTCTGTTTCTTTCATGTCAATAATGAGCATAGAATGGAAAGTTTTGGTTACTAACCTTTTTTAATTGGGGATTCTATGGGGGTAACTTCTGCATCATGATTTGTTCGCTGACTGAGTAGCAGAGTTTGGAATTTGGCTTTAGTTCCTGTAGAATAGTTGCACATACACTGTTTATGTATAAATACTTTGGACATGGTTTAGGATAGAAGAAAATATGTTTTCTTAAATAGCTTTGACTTATGAATGGTGACTGGAAACCAAATCAATAAGTGCATGTTTATATTATTGCATAGGTGAAGTCCGAATGGTGGGTTTGTGTTTGCAAACTGATTTCTCTCCTCCCATTTATCTACTATTAAAAATATGATAATATTCCATTTTTATTCCTTGGTTGCAGGACTTCTGGACTCCCCATTAACGTTTTAAGCACTCTTTGTGCTTACAGTAGAAAGTTTATGCAACAGCATGAAGAATACAGTCATTCACTGCTGCCAATGGATTTTTAATGTAACACTTGAAAACTCATTTCTAGTAGTTAATATGTAAAGCCTGACTATGCCTAGGAGCTCTGGTCTAGAAAAAATATGATTAATTGATCTGTACAGCCTACACCAAGTTTGAATATAGTCCACTGAAAAAACTGTGCATCCTGCTACCTTGTAAGATTTCTCAGATCCAGACTTTGTTCAGCAGTCACACTGAAGCAGGACCAAAATAAATCATTGAAGAGTCTCTAAGCTAACAGATATCATTAGACTTGAAGTTACAAGCTTAGACAGATGTCCTGAGACTGCAGTATGCATCCATCTGTAATCAGTGAGAATGAAGAAGAAAAATTTCACTTGTATCTCTACAGTGAATATAGATTGAATTCAAAAAGCCAAGGCACTTCGGTCCATCTCTTTTGAGGAGGTCCGACACTGCCTTATGCAGTGGAACTAGATATGTCTTTGCATATTTACAAGCGATATACCGATATCAATCCAGGAATTTGGAAATCTATATCTCACAGACATCCTTCATTCAGTACCACCTTCATATTCAGAAAGTGTGAAGAGGAAGGAGAGAAAGAAGATTTTATCCTCTCATTACCTTGTGGCTACAGAATATCAGCTGAAAGGTTTCAACAGCTGTCAGAGGTTTTTCTTCCTGAAAAATCTTACAAGAAACAAAAGCTCAAGTAACTTTGGATTACCAGTTCTTCCACTAATGGGAGCACTGGAAGGCCTGCCAAATCAGTACCTTCATGTCATTTTTATTTGGTTGTAGAACAAAGAAACTCAGACTATAGATATGCATATGAGATTAAATGTAGATTTTGTCCTTCAAATTACAATTTCAATGCCTTTGAATTTCACCCAATCAGCATTCCTGATTTTCAGAGCCTTTCCTTGTACCCTTCCTGTGACAGTTTCCTGACACCTCTTGCTGTCATTCACATTTAATCAAGATTCAGAGGGAGTGCTTGTAATTTATATTTTAATTTGATTCCTTTTAAAAGTAACTCTAATTCTATCTCTCAGAAGGGACTGGCACATTAGGCAAAACACAAACAAACAAACAAACAACAATTGGAACAACTAGTGAATTTAAATTTCTAGCATTTTTGTTTTGTTCTATTTGATTTGTTGCCCTCACTTACAGAGTCAGACAACACATCCATAAAATTTCATTCTCTATTCCTCATCAAAGTTATTGCTCCATTCATATGTTAAAAAAGCTTCAGAAAGCTTTCATATCTTCATAGCAGAATGGATAAATTAACTAACACATTACAGTGAATATATTTATGATGAACTCATCTTGTTGCTGTGTGTATCTGTTCAATAATTATGTTCTGCTCTCACTAGATTGATTCAAAAGGGTATGAATTCAATTGCATTGTTATAATATCCATACTGCAACGATACTTTTTGCAATGAGAACAAACAGCCATTGGAATAATCTTCCTGGGGAATTGGTGGATTTCCACAACAGTGAATACTAAGATTCATCTGGATAGGGTGCTGGGCCATCTCACCTAGACCATATTTTTAATAAAAAGGTTGACCGGGATGATCCTTGAGGTACCTTCAAACCTGATATTCTATGATTCTGTGAATTAATTCTGATTGGATGAGAGATCAAACACCTTCAGCACAAATGTTAAAAGTAATTTAACTTTGATTTCCATAGCATTCATGCCAGGAAACAGCATTTCTTTAATGTCTGTGGAAAATAAATATTAAAACACTTGGAACTTGTCTAAATGATTTATTTATACTACCACACAATGCTCCTAAGAGATTTTGGATTGTTGACCATACAGTCTTTAATATTAAGAACTGAGGCTAATCCTGGACATAACTTGATTCTATATTGGGCAAGGAGACTAAGCTGGAAAGAAGTCATTATATTGCATCTTGAGGCCATACCTTTCCGCTTTCATTGCACAGTAACAATTTTAAATAAACTTGAAAAGAAGGAAGTTGTTCATACAAATGTCTCTGGTAAATCACTCCAAATATTTAGAGCAAACAGACAACAGTTGCATAGATTTTTGGACTTAATATCGTTGTACAGGAATGACATGACACCCATTTCTAGTATTGAACACTGAATTTCTTTACTGTTGTATTTTTTAGGGTTTTTGCCCTTCTAGTAAACTTTATTCAAATAAAATGAAATTAATTATGTTAGGTTATTGGAACTACTTTTTGAAATGTCCCAGGCAGGTTATGTTTTATTTTGATAATGTTAAACCAGAATTTTCTTCTATGATCTCATGCGAAAGAGAGAACATAGAGTGTGTTGATGGAAACAGAAATAGGCCTTATTTTTCATCTTTATTGTATTACTGCTTAATTGAAGGATGGAACATATGACACAAAAAGCATTAGATAAAATTTCTGATACAACCTTTTAGAACTGACACTCCAATTTTACAAAGAACTACCTTTAAGAAGGAAGGAACTGGATAAAGAATGAAATGGTTTCAGTGGTTTTTAGGCTGACTCTTCAGTATGAATTCTTACTGTTGTTGCAAATCATGCCGTTCTGGAGAATTTAAGTCAATGGTTCATAATTTCCCCATAAGGGCAGTAGATGCATACCTTTATGTCTAATGCAGTTTAACAGAGTGCAATTCATCTCTTACTTAAAATTGCCTTGCTGCCTCTATTTATAACATTAACAATTCCCAGGCAGACCAGACAGGACTGTAGAAATTAAATGTAGCTCTGAAAGGAATCAGGTGGTTTTTTTTCAAAATTTGGTTTATTTTCTCCCTTCATCTGAGAGAGTAGACATTTGAATATATCATGGCAGTGCAATAAAAGAGGAACAATTTCTGAAGAGAAGTTGTAAGCAGAGCTGATGATCAGCTGAGGCAGCTGTCAGTTCTTGGAACAGGGAGAAGACAGAAGTACTGAGCAACTGCTGAGATGAATAGCAAACAAAAATGTTCACACATGTTAGAGTCAAGAAGAAAAGAAAAACATACTTTAAAAATTAGAAGGAAAAAAACTTCTGATTTACCCAAATTCATTCATGACAGTCTAATTTCCAAAAATAGTAATTCCTGGTTCTTATGTTGCTACTCAGGATTACAGTGGTGTCTACAAACTACCCTGGAGGAAAATATTTCTAAACTCTGCTGTACTGAACTGGAAGGGTCATGACCTTTCAGTGACAACGTTGGCAGACCTGACTCATTGCAATTTCACATACATATTTACATATTCACATATATTTAGTCCTTTATACAAGAATTCCCATACACTGCTATAATGGATTTCATGTGCCAATCCATTCCTCTCAGGAGAAAATTCATGTTCTAGCTCAGTTTTTAACCTGATACAGAACTTGAAAATAGATCAGGTATGGAGATCTGCTCAGAAACCTCAGCAAGTGGTCACATTATCTGCCTAAACAATGCCATCTGACATTCAAAATAAACTGGTTTATCCTGGATATTCTTCCCTTAATCCTAATTTCCTTTTATTGTGTGTTAAATGTTTACACACATATGTACACTCCACATGCACCTATATGTATATCTTTTTGGCTTCCAAGGACTTTGGTTTGAAGAAATATTTGGATGACAGCTTGTGCTATTTTCATCACATTTCTTCTGAAATGTCTGTCAGGCTTGGTTTTGACGACATCATCTATTTTGTCCTGTGTGCTTCAGGCCAAAATTTAAATAAAACCTGAGAAAACTTTGTCATCAAACAGTCTAAGATTGAGGTATGTAGTGTGTAGCGACTCATCCAGTGTGGAAATGGGAAATCAGACCTCTCTGTCAGCTCCTGTTCAGGATCTTTACAAGTATAATGCTATCTCAGGTTTAATTCAGCCTTTAGTCTTGAAGCCTCAATACATTTTTTTAAGTATCTGATGCAATTGAATTGATTTAATGACAGTTTTGTAATTTGCTCACTATTGTGAGTTTGCTCTCAACATGATTAGTAAGCAGTTACATGCAGTATTTTCTAAATTTATGTTACTTTAAGAATGTGTGTTACAGAACAATCAGATTTCTTGACTTTTTCATTAATGAGCAAAGTCATGCCTCAGATGTTGTATCACAGAGGCTTGAATTTATACTTACCACTTTTGTGTCATAGGATCACACCTGCTATTTTTGTGAAAACAAAGAGGAAAAAATAAAATAATTTAAAATTATACAGTTCTATTCCTTGTCTCTCCTGTAAAGAAAAATGAGAGCAAAAGATTAAAAAATAGAGGAAAAAATCCTAAGCAAAATCCTGCAGTATAAGTTGTAGTACAGTAGTTTAAGAAGCTGATAAGTGAAAGTTGGCTAGTTTTTCTTCAGTTTGACCAAAATATACATCGTATGTTCTGATAGAAATGCTTTGAGCTATTCTTGCAGCCTGACATATCCCAGCTTCCCCTGAACACTTTTTTTGTCAGTGTAGCTCTTTCTTTTGCCTTGTGGTTTGCTGGTATTTGGGGGAAAATAGGGTGTTTGCTCTATAATACGAAGATATTGTTCTTCCAGTCCTAAGTATCCAATGGTATGATCTACTTTTTCTCCCTCAGCTGAGGGCTCTAAGCAAGTGCAACTCTGGAATGTGTTAAGAGATTAAATTGTACTCTAGATCTGTAATGAATTATAAGTGACTGGTGAAATGCCCTCATTTTAGTTCTTACATATAACTAAGTGTTAATCCCATCAGGGAAAGGGAATGTAAATAGTATACACATTCATGCACCTTACATATTTTCTCAAGGATCTCTTTTTAGATTACTGAGCAAAACTCTCTCCTGCTCTACTGTTAATGCTGTTAAGCCAAAATTTGAAACAAAACCTGAAACTTTGTTTTTTTCTCTTCTGACTCATGGAACCCTACAACTGATAAATTCCAGTTGGGGAATATATTAGCATGTGTAGTGCCTGCCAAAATTGTTTCTGGGACTTCATAATAAACCAGTCTTTTAAAGTAAGTTCTTCATATTTCATATTGAATGGTTTTACAAAAAGAATGGAAGATACACAGGAAACTGGTACAATAATTTAAAAATGGTTGGTTTTTTTTAACCCTGAGCATTTTTATCATCAGTCTGCCTCACCATCTCTAAAATTAAGCAGTAATATTAACTAATTAATATCATAAATACATCTAAGACAAAATACACAGTACACAAAATTTCCAAGAGGAAATCCTTCCTCTCTATATTACTAAGTATTCAGTTTTTTAGGTATAGTAATAAAGCTGAAACAAAATATGTTGCAATGGAAAAGTCAATCTGTTAATTTGAGACAAATGTGGTGTTTGATTTTAAAATGCAGAAGGAACTATGACAAAGTTTTCACTGAAACTGATAACATTGCTCTCTTCACAGAGATTTCTTAATCTCTTCAAAGTTTAATAAACAGAATTGATGAAAGAGCTTCAGAAAAGTTCATCTTCTTTTAAAATTTCTAGATAACAAAAAATCATTGAAACGTTTACGTTTCCCAGTGTTTGGTGGCTGAAATATTGGTATGTTTTATACCAGTGAGATGAGAAGTTCATCTCTAAGTTATGAGGTCGCTGCAACAATATATCTAGCACACAGATATATTTTGGAGTTCTCCACATACCTATTCTGAACTATTGCCATAAGTTATAAAATTCCAGTCAATCCATATTTAAGAGTTTATATATTTGAAATTTTTATTTGAAATTTTACAAAAATGTCCTATAATAATTTCCTCTAAAAGTTTGTGCATACAGCATTTTAGAACTATTGACTGCAATTAATACCAGAAAATCTTATAAGAAAACAAATTTTGTAACTTTGCAGATCTTAGTTTGCAGTATTCCCAAGTTTATGCCTGTTCAATACTATTGTTAGCACACATAGACAGAATAAGATGCAGCAGCCATGCATTATTTAAAAGTCATATCTTGACAAGTGATGACAATTGAGCATGACAATTTTGGAGATTCTTATTTGTTAAGATTTCACCATAATCACTTCTCAGACTTCTTCCAAAATTCCTGTTGAATAATAGTTTGAAGCAGCTCAGCAACAGTACTTTATTCTATTAAACCAGAAAATTCCTCCCCAAACCATCTGGGCTGGCAGGTGTTCATCATCAGATCTAGGTTGCTATGAGACAAGATTTGCTTATACTAATTAGTCATGTAGCATGAAACTCCAATTTTGCTCGTTTGAAACAACTTATGTCTGCAATGGCATATTACCAGTACCTGTAAAGCTCAAGGTGTAAGACCCAAGTTAATAATGTCAGAAAGAGAGGAGAGAGGGGCTACTCATTCATGTAAAACCTTCCAGGTTTGCCCCTAGCTCTCTGACCCATGGAGAGTAGCTTATTATGAGTGATGTGTTAGTGTTTGCCTCTGTGACACAGGTAAAGTCACAAGGCCAGCTCAGTCATTCTGTTTAACTAACAGAAATTAGGAGTGTCTCTCTGAGCTGGAGCCATTGCGGTATTGACTTTTTCTCCTGAGAACCTTCCTAATGCTTTCAGGCCTGGGACAGGAGAAGACATGAAATATTATGCAGTTCAAACACTCAAGTTATGATTTTTAAATTATTTTTACTATAACGGAGCCCAGAAGATTAATATAGAATGCAGTAGCCAACATTATAAGCAGCCAATAGACATGATGCAGAATTTTCCATCTTAGAGTTGAAATAACCAAAGGATAAAATTGAGACAATCCAAAATCAGCATAATTTGAGATAAATTCAGGCATTTATGGTAGCATTCTAAGTAAAAGATGATTCCAATTTTGAATCAAAAACTTCCCCACACACTTGCTCAAAAATACTCCATATAACCATCTAGTCACTTAAGTGAGTGTAAACCACATCAATATTCAAAGATAGATTGGAAGAGGTATGCAAGCACTGATTATGTTTCCATCCAGTTGAAGACTCTGAAAAGGGATTGAGTTCATTCTAAAAAACATTTGTCCAGGATTTCACAGTCGTGGTGGTTACATTCAAGTCTGTGACAACCAGAGGAGCCAGCATAATGAATAATTTAATTCAATGGTTTTAAAAACAACTTCTTATCCCTGTGTCCAGGGGAGCATACACCTATTTTTCTTTAATACAGTAAGCATAAATGTTTCTAAGAGACTAGAATACAGGGAGTCCTCAGGCCACTGTGATATAGTTCAACACACGGCACACACGGTCTTCCTTATCAGTATTTTTTCCCAATAAATCTTATAGAGCTTGCAGAAGTGCCTTTGACAGGGAAAAGGCAGATTGTCACAGTCTTACCCATAACTGGGCAATACTGTAAATGAGGCTTTGAATTATCTCTGATTCATTGAGTCCCCATTACCCTTACCTAATACCAGTTTGTCTAGGGTTTTTCAAATACTCAAAACAAAGTTACTTTTCTCTTCAGTGTTCGCCTGCTTGTACTGACACCCAGCTAAGAGATTCCTAATGAGCAGCCTTTATTCAACTGCCAAGGCACCAGAGATCACCTTAGACAAGTTCTCTGCCTACCCTTTTTCATTGTCTGGTTGCAGCTGCTCCATGCTAAGCCTGTAAGAGCATTGAATCACTCTTCAAGGATCCTGCTGGATGTTACAGGGCTGAGCCTCAAATTGCTGAAATTAAGTCGATCCAGTGACAGCATCTAAATCTCCTGAGGTCACACATTCCAGGTATGTAAAATAGCATAACAAAATATCTGTTTTGCAGTTAAAGTCCAGGATTTTTTTCTCTTTCCTTGATCTCCTGTTGATTTTTGGTGTACTCAACACAATTGTGTGGACCAACTCCAAGAAGGAGACTCCAGGGAGTTGTAGCTTCCCCAGTGATTAATACTTGATTATGTCTGTTTTAGAAAAAGCATCCATCTGGTTTAATTAGTATATAGGGCGTCAGATTATATTTTCCTTTTTCTTGACGGCCACCTTGACAAAAAAGCAATTTTTAAAAATTACTATATTTAATGTGACAGACAAGCTTATGATGAGCACAAAAATGCATTAGACTTTTAATTCATAATGCTAATAAGCAACAGAGAGCTTTCTACAGGAGTAGAGACTTTTAGTGTGTAGTTTATGCAGTTTTTATCTTTTTATCCCTGATCTGACTGCAGGCTGGTATTCATTCAAGATCCTATGGGGGAACGGCCTAAATTGGCAAGTCATAAGAATAACAGAAGTGGATCCTCAAGAATAAATCACATGATGCTAAAGAGTTGAAATCCATATACATTTTGGAGGTTGAGATAGGGCTGTTAGAAATGGTATATTTTATTTCACAAAGTTCTAATACTTGACTGAGGGTGTAATTTTGAATGTCAGTACATTTGTCAATTTTCATTGCCTCAAAATACTAAAAGGCTCAAAACTCCAGTTAACAATGATGAGTGGAAGTATTGGAATTCTTGCTGAGCCTCTGTATTTCAGGTTGAAAAGAAATGGTCCCTCCTGCCTCCCAAACTTTAAAGCTCCTATAATAAAAAAAAAAATGTTGAAAAGAATTTGAAAAAAATCCCCACAGCAAAAACTGTTGTGGCAAGAGAAGAAGCCATGTAAAGCGTTCCACTGCATTGTTGAATGGAATAATTTGCCTGGAATCATTAAATTCTTATTCATTCATGCAGCAAGCAAACTGAGAAACCTGCTGACTCAAGGGAAATTTGATTATTTCATAGACATCCTTCTTCAGCCAATTAAGGAGAAGCAAAATCTGGTGCTGTCTTGATGTGGGTGACAGGAAAACAGGCATTTAAATTTCTGGTAGCACAAACATATAAATTGAGAAGGAAACAATATAAAAATAAGCCAAATCTGTCCTAATATTTCTTGCTGAACCAAGCACTCAATACTTTTCTTTATAAGGTTAGTGAAATGTAAAAAGCTGTATGGATATTGTGAGATTTACATAAATTATTGATGAGTACCTTCTTATTTTAATTTATCTGCAGCTGTGAGATTGACAGTTATCCCACTGGCATTACAGCATATGCTTTTTTTCTTTGTTTGTTCATGAGACTATCTAAGGAAAATATTTATATCTGCAATTTGTACATGTCACAGTACAAACACTGGTTTTGTCCCTTTATACCTGCCTCGGGTGGTCCAAAATGCATGTTACAACAAGAGAAGGAAGTTCGTTTTCCAAGCCACTGAACAATCAATTAAAATTAGTAAGGAGGAGGAAGATGAGTGTCCTTTGCACACAAAGGTCTTTTGCTGGAGAGCATTTGTTCATCAGAGTCCACCATGTAGCTGGATAATAAGACAATTTGAAAGACAGGACATTGCTCAACATGAACTCTGTATAGCTGCATTTGTGCTGACACAAGGTAATGGACTTCCTGAAATAATCCAACCAAAGAGTTGAAGCAAAGGAGAGATAGCACAAAGAGTTTTCTCAGGAAGTGTAAAATAGGAAGAAAAGAAGAAAAGGAGTCATAGAAACAGAATAACACTATTTCTGACTTGTGCAACACCCTTCCAGTGATATGAAGGCTGTTGAATACTTTATCATAATGTCCTCCTGTGTTCTCATTAGCGTCTCATCTTCTGAAGTGCAGGTGACTTAATTCCCAAATAGTAATTTTAAAAACAATATTTGTAACTTTTAAACAAAGTTTTCAAGTTAGAATGACCACCCTTACAATTTATTTTCAGAGATGTGAATACCCATCACTGCAGGCACAAAAAGACAAAGAAATACCGTCTTTTCTATTGTCCCCTTAGATGTCTTCAGGCAAACATCTTTTCTATCTGTTAAATCAAAGTTAGATGTAGCCATGAGGTTGAGAGGCTGTGTATGTCCAGAAATAACCTGTCCAGAGAGCTGTCAGAAAAGGAACTAAAAAGAAAAACCTTTTTTCATTCTATAGTAATGAATATATAACCTGGGACTTTTATTCAATCTTTACCATTACTAAGACAGACAGAGACAGCAGGTGTATGAAAACACACACACATAACCATGCAAGGTAGGAACAAAGAGCAGGTGCTGAAATAGTTACAACCACAAGAAGGATGGAGAAGATGGTGTGGTGGGTGTTGCAAAGCTTCCGCTGGGCATAGAACACTGATTTTGCATGCCTAAAAGACTAATGAAATGGGAAGGGGAGACTGGGAAAAAACGTTCTGACCTAAAAGAAAGAAAGAAAGAAAGAGAGAGAGAGAAAGACAGAAAGAGAGAGAAAGAGAGAGAGAGAGAAAGGGAGAGAAAGAGAGAACCAAACCAAAAAAATCTAGAACAAGAACCTAAAAAATAAGCTAACAAAAAACATACCTAGGAATTTTGGATAATTTTATCAGAGAAAAATAATTTAATGGTAAATTAACAGAGAAGGTCATGAAATAAATTGCTTTTTATTTATAGCCCTATTAGTACCTGGATACAATATGCTAAGCTCCCTCAGCCACCAATTTATTGTGGCAATAATTTTGTTTAGCATGATTTATTTTATGTTTATCAAATGTTAATGATGGGAACTCTTCTCATAACTTTCTCTTAAATATTAGTCAGGTTTGGAATTGTAAGCACTCAAAATTTAATAAAAGAAGACTGTTGTTTTCAGATGTTTAAATCTCTGAGATGAACTCAGAGGTGATTTTTTTTCCCCCTTGAGGCTAAATGAAAAAATTGCCCTTATTTTTTCTAGATTTTTAACCTCAGTTTTGCTATGAAATTAAACACCACTGAAATTAATAGGTATGAAATTCCAGAAGCTTTTGAGGAGGCAAGTAAAAAATGAACAGGAAAATATTAATACAATTTAATTACAATATATTAATACATTATAATTACATTTTAATTATTGCCATGGTGCTAAAAATGTGAGGGAATCCACAAACAAAAAAACAAAACCAAAAAGAACAAGATGATAAATGCAACAGAGCTTGTGCTTTTTCTTGCTAACACAATTTTCAGGACAGCTCTTTTAGTAGTTGTACTAGTTCTGTCCCTGGGTAAGATTTTAAAGGAGAAACCAACTTCAGTACAGTATAGTCCATGAACAGGACCTGTCATTCATAGCTTTAGAAAACATTCTTTTGTGTAGCAGATGTTGTCTAGATGCAAAGTCTCCAGAGAGATTCATTAGCAATTGAATGTGTGATTAATGAACGAATTTCAGGTTTCATCTGCCTCAGTTCATGGATAGATATCAGTATTACAACTTCCTATGGAAATGAACAAGGAAACTTTGTGACCCCATCATCTTTTCTATTTCTGTTTCCCCTTTATATTTTCACATGGAACTGCTTAGAAAAAAATAATCATAACTACAGACCTTCCAATATATGTAATTGGCTAATCCGAATGAAATGCTAATTTTTCGTGTTCAGGTTCAGCAAGCCTCTCACAAAGCTTAGCAAAATCATATATGGGTTTCATTACCTCCTAATAAAGAAACTTTTAAAATAAATAGAAAAAAAGTAACCACATTTATTGTGCAAATATGTACAGCTTTTTTACCAAGATGCATTATCAACACCCAAATTTAAATCCAAGGTACGCTTTCATAAACCATTTTCAGGAACAATGTAAGACATAAATATGACAATCAAAGGCTATATCTCTATGTGCTTACAAAACAATTGATCTACATGCAAGAGAACTCCGTAACAAAATGTGCTTATTTTGCTCCACTCTGAAGTATGGTGTATTAAACAAAAAAAACCCCACTAAATGCATGAGAGAGAAAAATCTCTTAAAAATACATAATCTTAGTTCTTTTGTTTTTTAATACTTACCTGTTGGCTACACAATGCCATATAAATGTGATTTGATCAAAATCAAAATGTTTTCTGTGATTGTGAAAGGCAGATTAATGTTTACAGAGGAAATTTTCTCACTAATTTCCCAATAAACTTCACAACAGATAGCAGACTTCCATTGCATGCATACAAGTATTTCCAATCTCCCCTAGAGAGTCACTTTCTCTCATTTTAAAAGTCATCAGAAGTGTCATCCCAAAGGCAGGAGAAGATTGAACAAGTTTCTTGATAGCAAGCATGTAAAATACATCGTTTTGCATTAAAAAAATCACAAAAGTTCCCTATTACATCAAATACAATTTTATTCTTCAACTCCTAGGAGGTTTTGAAGATGATTCCATTCCTATAAATTTTAGAGACATGTCAGGTTATCTTTTTTCAATAAAACAACTTTGTTTATTCAACTTTGATGCAGCGACTTTCAGAAACATTTATCTTTGGCACAATCTACATCTCTTAAAATCCTAGAACAATTAATTAAGCCACATTTAATCACATTTAACCAAGAAATTGCTGGTTCTTAATGAAATGAGGTTGCAGGAAAAAGAAAGTTGTACTATTTTACTATTATAACTTCTAATATCCATGCATTTAAACTGGAATTAAAATTAAATTTCAACGAGTTTGATAATGCACATTGGCATACAGTGCAAGCATTGCTGAAGATAACCACAGGAGTCTGTTTCAGGAACTAGCATGTGATTCATCTTTGGGACATACAGTAAAATGCTAACACTCACAAATATCTTCTCAGAGTCTTTTGATGTGGATGTGGGAAATGATTAAGTTGAAAGCACTAATCTCTCTCATTTTCCTTTGTAAACAAAGACAGCATGTAAACAAAGGCTTTCAGAAATTAAGTGAGATGTATTGACTAATAGCATCATTAGTCCCTCACATTCCACATGCCTGGACTTGAAGAATATGTTTCTGATTATAAAAATGCAGTCTCTTAGAGTAAAAATAGGTAAATAGAGTTTACTCAATAGAGTAACTCAATAGAGTTATAGCACTGTTGAATCATTGAGCAGTTGGCAAATTGACTCAAGAAAGTTTGACTTTCACAACTCTCTGTGACAATGGGAGAGAATTTTGATCTCTATGGGATTTTTCCCGTCACATATTTGTGACAATATTACCACATCCAATTCTGTACTGAGAAGTGTGTTCATCTAATTCTGTCCACCCTCATTGTGAAGTGTCCCATTAGGTAACATGACAAAAGATGGCCCCACACAAAAGGGAATGCAGAGGAAAGTCGTAGTTGTGGGAATCCCAGTAGCTGGATGCATAACCTACTCGTGCAGCATGTGACAGAGGCAGTGTAGGAGGCACCTGGAGAGAGCGAGGGGCCAGACCCACCTGCTGGACAGGCTGAATGTCCATGACTTGGAAATGCACAGTGTGTGACTCACTAGACAAGCAAGATCTCACCAAGCTGGCACACACTGTGTACATGACGCATGTTTTTGATATACACCTTTGACTCATCTATGGTAATACTACTCAATGAAAGAGAAATTACCGAAATAGGGAATTTTATATTTCAGATTTGAATCTATGTGACAAAATAATAAATGGTGATTAGTGCTGTTTTGTTGTTTTTCCCTTGTATAAAGTGATTTCCAACAGTTTAAGAAGAATTATTTGGTAATGGGGAAATTCTTGAGGTAGATCTAGCCTATCTAAGGACTAAATTCAGAATACACCTTCTGATGCTTAAACCTAAAAATTCATCGGGAACTTGAAAGTAAAGTATGGTCGAGAAGTGATGGGTCACTATGGTCTGTCACCTCACTGCTGAGTGGACGAGACCTGTTCAGCCTGAGAAAGCTTTGGGAGAACCTACCAGCACCCCTTTGGAGCCCATAAGGAGATGTTGAGGAAGATGGAGATCTTCATGGTAGTGCGTGGCAGGAGAATGAGGGACACTAAGCACAAGCTGAAACAGAAGAGCTTGGGTCTGGACACAGGAAAACACCTTTCGCCACGAAGGCAGGCAGGCAATAGAGCCAGTGGTCCGAGCAGGCTCTGAGGTCTTTGGCCTTTGAAGTGCTCACAGCCTAACTGGATAAAGCCTTAAGCAATGGGATCTGATCCCAGAGCTGGTAGTCAGTGTGTCAAAGCCAATGGCACCTGTGGTCTGGCTTTGGTGGGAGGCTAACAGGGCTGAGCCCCACAACCTGGGCTGTGCCACTGCCCCAGCCAGGAGCAGGCAGCTGGTATTTAGTAGAAACAATTACGTGTTATTTCTAGAGTTTATTAAAATTATGGATTACTTTGACTAAAAAAAAAAAATCCGATTAGATTGCTATCAATCAGCAGTGAAGAACCTTGAGAAGTTAACTGCTTAATAATTGATCTGAGTTTAAATACTGTTGTTTTTAATGAGCTATTTTTTCCTTGTTAGAAACTTTTTTCCTTGTTTAGTAATCTATAAACTTCATCTTGTAACGTATTCTGAATAAAAATGCTAGGCTCTAAGGTCCAACAAAAGAATCTAGTCATAAAAATAATTTCCATGCTGTGGCCTAATAATAATTTTGAATACCCATACTATTTCAGAAGCCTGTGAAAATAACAAAAAGTGATTTAGTTTTCAGCACTGATCTTGACTATCTACACCATACAGTTTTTGATGTTCAATTAAACTAATAAAGAAATGCAGGATGAATTCTATATAAACATTTAGCAATAAAGACAAAACTGTTCTGTGGTATCAATAATAATTTTTGATATACAAACACTAGTAAGGTAGTATTGACCACAATTTTCTGCATTGTTGAAAAACCATACTTGCCAAGATAAAAATTCCAGAATTTGTTTTGTTTTGCTTTCAGCTTTAAAGAGCAACTTTCAAGAAGGTGAATTGGAATTTTTGCATCCAATATCAGGTCATTATCTAAAACAAACAAACAAACAAACAAACAAACAAACAAAAAGAAAAAAGAAAGGATGATGCTATGATTATACCGTTATGTCTACTGGAAATGTACACAATATTAATCTTTATAGAAAAAGAACAAAATGATTAATTAGGTGACTTACAAAAGTCCAAAGTTACCACTGAAATGAAACTGTATACGGCAGCTTCTTACATGTCAAGGTTTTTTGCAGATGCTTTTTGATGTGAGAGTTCTTCTGATTTCTGCACACTTGGTTCTGGTGCATGCACCTGGACATGTGAACTTGACTTTTGCCTAAGCATCAGTGAATTCTAAAGACTACAGGAATAACCCAAAGGCCACTTGAGTTGCACACAGACATCTTTTCCTCATGTCTAATGACACTAACAAGAATCAGGCATTCAGGATTGGAAGGCACAAGTTCTTGATACTACCTAATCTATACATCATAGTGATTAGACTCTCGTAGTGTTAAGTATATATTTATTTCTCTACCTTGGAGGGAGATGGAAAGATCTATAATTATATTTCTGTAATTTCTGTTATTTTTTACAGAAAAAGATTTAGTAGGCTGGATAGCCTACTCCTCAGGAAATAGTATGAAAAACTGCAGTTTAATTGTTAGACTACTGACTGTCTTCAATGTCACCAGGAACAAGTCCTCAAGTTCTTCAGTTTGCATTATATTTGTATTGAATGAAACAACAACATCACAGTACTGGCAGACCAAAATATAAGAGTCCCTTTGGCAGGGAAGGTTTAATAGAAAACTATAGAATGTTTTTCTCATCTACTGCCTGCAGGACAGGGATTCAGCATCTCAGCAATTATACAGGAGAGAGATAAAACATTCTTAGTCACTAGATGGTCTTTCTGCTGGAAGTTAAGGAGCTTTCTTAGCAGGCAGAACTCTGAATTCTAGTTTCCCCTGGAACGCTGAATCAGAGTATCATTCCCATTAACAACCTTTTAAATAATAATAAAAGTATAAGCAAAATTCTAAACTTCTTGTACCATTGTCATCAAAAAACCCCAAACCAGATAAATTCCAAGTAGCAATCTTCTGAATTTCAGACTCCAGTTTCTGAGCAGTAGTTTTGATACTTGAGGTACAGTACAGAGAAGTGCTCAGTAGCCTGATGAGTAGCTCAGAGTCTGATCATAACTCTGGAAAGGAACAATAGTTTAAAGGCACAGTAACTGCCTGTTTAACTTGAAGGCACTTAAATATTGAATTGGATCTAGTCTAAGAAGATATTTGCAGGACTATCTTCTAACATGTAACAATCTCTCCTTACATAAAAGGGACAAACACAGCAGAACAAAAAATTGGTACTACCATAACTGATTGGTTGCTCAAGTTACTATCTCTTACTATTTTGAGAAAATTATTTTTCTTTTCCATTTCATTCAGCACAAAGTGGAGATTATTTCATGCTTTGACTCAAAGGAAAACTGTTATTTAAAAACTGCCAGTACTAATTTCTGGATCATGCATATTTTCCTTGATAGTCTCCAGACTGAATGTCTTCACCTTTCTGTTCATCCACACATTAGTTATAAGATCTGACAGGATCACAATACACATTAATATGGCTGCAGGGCACATAAATATATATTTAACACTTACGAAAGGAATTTATTTTTTATAATAACACTAAATTTAACAAATGTAAGTCAGAAGATTCTGCAGACACTCCATAGCACAAAAATGAGGTCCTACTCACAAGATAGAACTTACTAATAGTCTCTCAAACTGGAAAATCAGTTCTGAGGCCAGGGCAAGGGCTCCTGCCTGTGGCTGGGGCATTGGGGTCTCCCCATCGTGGCATTTCTGTGCTATTTCTTGTTTAAAAAAATGGGTCTTTAACCCCATGAGGTTAACATAAGCACGGTCTGAAGAAGCACTCGAAGAATGGTGGCATGAAACCTCCATTTTTCTTCCACTCCTCCAAACTAAGGGAAGTACCATTACAGAATCTGTAAAGGTTTAAGACTCCCTTTTTTCACAGTTTTAAGATCTCCTTATTATTCCACAAATCAATTTGGCTAATTGATAGATATATCTGTGCCTTACCCTTTACACTCAGTCTTCTTACATAAGTTAAAAGAAGAAATACAGTTTGTAAATGTAATATTCTTTTCCTGTCTTCAAAGTGATTTTCTCAATCCCATCAAACACAGCTAGTGAGACTGCATTTCTCAAAGTAAATCAAGATTTTATATTTTAGAGTGTATGTGGAACCCTGCTGGGACAGAAAAGAGTGCTCCTAGAAATACTAACATTCTTTTTGCCTCTATTTACATTAGCCCATTCCTTGAAGTGTCAGATAAGAACAGATATTTTTTACAGATTTTCTAGCTAGAACTTCTTCTTCTTCTTTTTTTTTTTTTTTAATATAAACTTTTCAATTCTGGCTTATACATACTTTACCTGCATGCCATGCTGTATGCTTAAAGTGATTTCTGTTCTTACTAATGCTTACAAGCAAAAGTTTTCAGGTTCCATTATATATGTATATGTCATTACATTGGTCAAAAGTTTCAAGGGCTTATTAGAATTAATAATAATAATTAAGAACAGAGAAAAGAACAGTTAAAAACTCCACAAAAGAAGTAAAAAGAAAAACAATATTGAAATATAATTATAGACTTAAGATTGAGCAAATAGGTGAGAGAAGATGAAGTATAAAGCAAGTCATTTTTGTATAACTACAGTTCACTAAAATTAAAACAATAACCTCATCACATCTGAGTTGGTTGATTTTTTATTCACTAATAAGCTAATAAAAGGCATTTTATAATAAAAGTATTTTTGTGTAGGAGATGGTGCTTAGGATTTTTTTGAGAACAAAATCCAAGATGATGTTCCATTATTCATACTAATCATAAACAAAGGTCATCTCCCAAGGGTTCACTTGTTTCTTTTTAAATAAACAGTATAGTTCATTCACATGTTATTCTGTAATAATTTCAGATTTAATTATTTCTGATTATTACAAAGGGAAAGCAAATTGTACTTTGTAAGCACATATTCCCTTAAGAGATACAGGGATTAATTTATGACTTATATTTTTGTTTGGAATTGGATAAATTATGAGGGGTGATGCACAGACCAGTGATGGGAAACACTTTTCAACTGTTAATGTAGAGATTCGAGTTCAGTACATGGATGGCAGTTACCCTTGTTCTATTTTCTCTAACCCCTCAACCCTTGCCTAAACTGCAGTCATTTATATGTGCCAGTGATAAGTGAGAAAGAATTAGGAATGAGTGCAAACATAAGGGTTTTTATTCCCTTTAAATTTGTAAAAGTGGCTGAAGTGAGTTCTGTGATTTGGCTCTCATGATGTTCCACTCAAAAAAGAAAAGAAGAAAACACAAACTAACAGCAAATAACCACAGTATCTCCATACCCTATAAAACATCACTTACTGCTGAGAAAATAATTTCAGTGGGATAGAAGATATATAAAGAATTTTGTAGCAAAAGATGCATAAGAATAAACTGAGAAGAAAATTAGCAACTAGAAAAAGCCTTACAACTAGAAAATGAAAAGATCTTAAGTCCGATTTGAAGATGTGTATATGAGTTGATTCCTGTATTGTTTTAGATTTATTTGATTATTCTCTTATACTTGGTTCAGCAGAATCTGATTCTTAACAATGAAGAGGAGGAAACAATAATTACCATTACTTCTCTTTCACATTTGAGATATTGTAGTAAAAACCAGCACATACTTGTAGAGTTTTAAAGATGAAGTTCAAAAAAGAAAGAAAAAGGAAGTGACTGGAAAGCATAGCAACATGACTGGGAGAGGAGGAAGAATATTTGCAAACTGGAAAAGACTGAAAAATTCATACAGATTTTGGTCATTTCTTTAGTGACAAAGAGACTAGATAGGGTGGCAAGCCATTTTGGTTTTCTTTCTGTTCCTCATCAGGTTGACCCTATCTCGCACTTAGTAATTACGTCTCTTTTATCACAAAACAAAAGTGCATCTTTGAAGTGAGACTCCAGGAGCCAATTAGGCAGATTAGTTTCAAAACACACAGGCTGAAGCAGTTCTCATTTATTGACCCTTGGAAAGCTGTGCTAATGGTATTTTCTCTATATCATCAATGTATTAGTTCACTTGCAGCTACTTTAGTTTTTAAAAATGTTAGGAACTTGATTAGCTACCCCAGCCTAGCTGGAATATGTGGGCTAGCTGTCAAGCTGTATCATCTGTTGCTTGGTTTAAAAAAAGAGGACAAAGTCAGTGAAGTGGAGTGTCAGCTCAAAGTCCAGGTCTGCATGTTCCTAACTGTGATTGCTTTAATTGGCTTTATCAACAGAAATTTTCTCTGTAAACAATGTATTGCTTATCTAAGATAGAGCCAGCAACACTGACAGAAAACGTATGTATTTTTCTCTTACTACATAAAAGTGATGAATGAATTCTAGATTGGTTTATTTTCTTCAAAGTTTTTAATTTCTGTATTTTTAATTTCCATATCATGTTATTTGTAATAAGATAAGGAATCTACTGCCATCCCTTTCCCTGGTAGTTATGGACAATAGTAAGCTTGCTAACAAATAGTAGAACTTCAATTTAATATTTCAACAGGAATAACTCAGTATATCATCATATCATACCACATCAGATCATATCATATGATCATATATCATATCTTCCTCTCGGCCTGTTGAATATTAGTATTGAATCTAGTTAAGGTCAAGAAAAAAACTAAGAACTGAAACACGATGATCTTCAATATATACAGAACAATGTGAAGGTTACTACACCATTTCCATTGTTGCTAAAATTATAGGGAAATATACTACTAGACCCAATTTCTGTTATCACATTTGTGCTGGTGATCACTGTACTCTGAAATCCATTAGACAGTTCCTGAAAGGAGAAAAAACAGTTCAGGAAGACTGTTCTTTGCAAAACATCATCAAGGTCAGGGTTCTGTGAAAAATAAATTTATGAACCTCACCCTGATCTAGCACTACCCCAGGGGTAAACTGGGTTTATAATATTGAATTTTACTGCTTGATAAATAAATAGGTCTTAAAATACTTTTTATTTTGATAACTTTGTTGATTTTTTTGTTGTTGTTGATGAGTGACAAAACCAATTTTTTAAATACTTTTAATGAAATCTGAGCACTGTGAAGAAAAACTAAAATATGCAGGGAGAGGGACAGGGACAGGGACAGATATTCCACAGTCACAGTGTGCAGGAGGAGATAGGCATGTTGAAAAGTAACTAATTTCACCTTTCTTAGAGCTCTGAGGACAGCAGAAATCCTTTTCTAGAATTAATGACAACAAAGAGACAAGTGACTTGATGTGTTAAATGGCTGAGGTATCAAATACAAGCAGTATACTAGTAGAGAAGTATTTCCAAATAGTGTAAAACTAATTCAATTGCACAATACATTCATAAATAACCATTAGGTTTATTGTTAAAAGGGTTACAATGTCAGATCTATCATGTAGCCAATGCATTTCTAGTGAAAATTTTCAGTTTAGTTACTGAGCCTATGGGGATTAGGAGCTCCATTGATTTTCTTGGAATGCTTTCCACTATGACTTCTTTAAACTTCATAAAACCTGTGCTGTAAATTTTTCTCTTTTTCTTGCTAGCTGGGTGTAATTATTATGTAGGGGAAAAAAAAATACACAGCTTGTGCTGTGCAGAATTATAGTAATACTGTTGATTTACATCAGACAAAGATCTGAGTTCTCAAATGCCATTACTTAATCAAGCTATGAATACAGTTTTACTTGGATCTATTTTTACTTAAAACATGCGTTCATCTTTTCTGTATATATTCAAACACTTTCACAGTTTAGGCATGTGGCTCATCAAATCCTCTCATTTTTTCCCAAATTATTTGTGACAAATTGACAGCTCTTAGCACCAAGCTTGTAGTGCCTTATATGATGTATGACTTAAACAGTGAGTTCCTCAAATGGTCAAATATCAGTTGATATAGCTCTTTTATATAGCAGTCAAATCTCATTTAATTCTGCTAAGGTAATCTTAACTATTTCTTCCATTCTTGTCAGTAATTTATTTTTCCCTCATAGTGTTGAATACAAATGCCTATGTCGAATACAAATATGTATCAGAAATAAGCCAAGAAACTTCATGGAAACTTCTTTGCTTCCGGAGTGGAAAGAAAGTCTTACTAAATGAGAGTCATGACAATGACATTTTCCATAATGCTGTGGAAATAAACAGATGATTGCTTCCTTTGCACAGGTATTTACGGCAATGTAATGGGCAGCACATCAGAAGACCAGGTTAACAGAGAGGGTCAGGAAGCTGTAGATAGACATAAAATTGAAAATTCTCAGATCCTTACATAAAGAGTTGCTTCAGCACATTAACCTGGTCTTTGATGAGTTTGGGGGTTTTTTTAATGCATACAAGTTGTACTTTAGTGCACCTGTGGAAACTACTTTAAAAGATGTAGAGCCCAAACTGGACTTCTTACAAGAAGACTTGCATCACTCTTTAAAAATTGAATACTAAATTTCTGTTCTCCTGAACTCAATTCTAAGCTGCAGTTTTGAAGTTAGAGAAGGCCAAAGATGCCTTTCAATTCTTTTGTGAAAGTATGGATTTCATGAACAGACCAGCAAGTATGCTTTTTGACTTTACACAACTTTGATTGCCAGAACATTTCAGGGCCATTTCTTTAATCTTCTGAGAAGATTCTCTTGATGACTCAGATTATAAAGATAGATCTCATTTACTGATCCGTGCAAGCAGATGAAGTTTCTGACACTTTCATATATGCTCTTTTTGTAATAATCTTCCTAACAGAAGAACTTAAGTAGATGAAATATAAAATAGACAGTTAATTATGAATATAGATAAACTGTCTGAATTAAATGAAGATTGTTCCCTATGAGCAGAAAAGCTTTAGAAGTTGAAATATGAAACTTTTTTAATGATTAATATTTTAAAATTGAAGGGAATCAAATGGAAATTTAGCTGAAAGTTACCTGGAGAGCTCCACAGAAAGTGTATGTTTAGTACAGCAGATTCTTATGGAACTTTACACATACATGCTAGGGAAAATGAAAGTGAAGAGATAAAAGCTGTATTCAGAACGGAGATTTTAAATTATTTGATTGAGATGAGAATTTTTTGTGTTAGTGATGAGTGAACTTGACTGACTTTTTACAACCCTATTTTCTTTAAATGTAAGAGATCAGGAAAACAGCTCTGTAAAGTATTTGCTTTCTGAAGCAAATTAATTATTTTTTATTTTTGTATTTATTTTATATTTTTTTTTAATATAGATATATATTGCTCCTGGGGATTGATTTAAAAATTGCAATTCTATGCAGGCACAGTGAGTGTCCAGAACTGCTACCTGCATAACAGCTGATAGATGTCAATGGTAAGATTTACCCAAAGAAATATATGGCTGGTAGTTTCAAAGCTACTCCTGACATCTCCAGCTGAGAGCCATCAACTCATTTAAATCAGGTTGCAATCAAGTGAAAAAACTGTTAAACAACTCTGAAACTTCCAGAGCTCCATGAAGACTCTCGGTTTTCATATGTGTTCAGAAAATCAGTAAATCCAATGCTTTGGATGAACATCAGAATAACCATGTTCATTCTTGCTCTGTACTAAAAGGTTAACTGTAGAAGGCCACAAATTATCTTCTTAAAGGTCTATTTGTTTCAACTCTTCTATAATGTAATGAAAATCATATTTTAAATAAAAAGTGCCATTCAGAATTGCATCACAGTAAGCATAAACTCTGCATTGAACCTGTACGTCTCTGTCATATATTGCAACTGAAAGAAGGAGGCTAATTGTGATCTTCATTAGTTTACAAAATGTTTCAGAAACACTATTGTTAACTGAACTATTGTGAAGTGAGAGTGCTACACTTTACACTTCATAAATCATACATTAACTAAGAAACAGAGCTGACGATGTCCTCTGTGGATTGCACTCATTGTTTCCTTCCTCCCTTCTCCTCTTATTTGTGCTGTCGAAATCCAGGCTTTGGAGAACAGGTGATTTGCTAATGCTGAGAGGACACTGTCATTTTCATTGTAGTGTTCCAACAGGCACCTCATTTATGATTGCCTCACAGACATAGGCACAGGCATATGTGGGTTGGAAAAGCTGAAGCAGCCATAGCATGTGGCTCTAGAACACCTCCCCATTCTCTCTGCTCACCTCACAGTCTTACTAACAAAGCTAGTTTGAAGTGCTGCTCATCACACACACACACCCCCTGCTCAGAGCTGCTTTCAGGAAGATGCAAATAGCAAAAGGGATGTGGTTTAGAGAGCTGTTTGCTTGTTGATGTGGATCAGCCAGGCTTAAGGATAGCAGAACAGAGATGATGTGGATGATACCTAAGCAGACATGTAGGTAATCTCTTTATCTTGAAGCAAGTGGCTACTGTGACATAAATATTTCACTGAGTGACTACAACAACCTGTGACAACCTGTCATGCAGTAGCACAACCATACTGCAGTAAGAATACGACTCAGCAGTAATCATATATTTTCAGTTAGAGATCATTTTGAGAGACACAACAGTGCACTTAGAAAGTCCCTATGAAAGACAAAATGTGAGAGAAGAGCTAGCCAGCCAAAGGCCAGCTCCTAGACACTACTTACCTGCTTTTACCTTAGATATTACTCACATATTAATGGGAAAGCAGAGATTTTCCTCTTTGTTGCATCTTGTCTCGAGACTAGGAACTACAGAAGAGCATGCCCTATCTTGTGAAATGGAGGAGAAGATGGAAAAGGAACACAAGTTTAGCAGCATATGGCCTTTTCTTCAACCACAGGCAACAAAAAGGAGTTGTCTGTATTTCAGCACAGCAGCTAGGAGTGCTCCAGGGAGTGGGAGGCTGTATGGACCTTCCTTTTGCTCCACATCCTCTGCAGGTCCACAACACTGCATAATGTAAACCAACTGATTCAATGTAGGGGTAACCAGATGGATTCACTTGTTTTCACAGTAGAAGAGGAGATATGGTGACTGTAAGATGACTTTTCAGAAAGTCAGAGATGCTGCTCCTGAAATTGGTGCTTGATTTTTATTTTTAGCTTCATAGAGCATAATATGTTCTTTAGCATCTAATCCATTAGCACTGTTAGAAATGTTCCTATCTATGCTTTCCTATGGTAATAAATCCCACTTAGAAAAGAAAAAAAAAGAAGATGAATAGAGAAATTACTCTAAATTTCTCTGAAATTTGCTGAACTATGAAGTTCTTTCCAGGCCAGAGGTGTTAGAAAGTGAGTAGCTGTGTTCTACTCTTTCTTCAGGGATGTTAGCAATCTCATGCTGAGAATTTACAGCCTGCAATTCTGTAACAGGGGAAGCAGTTCTTCAGCTGCTCAAAGGTGACATGGAAAACAGCATATGTTCTGAGAACATAAAAATATTAGTAATCACTGATATTATCCCTTGAATTCATAGATTTCACCTTTCTTTATTGAGGTCTCTAGCCACGACTTCTTGTATATTTAGAAAGGTAAGAAAATAGATCAGGTTCGGAAAGTTGCTTCGAAATTTCCTGTAATAATTCATAGTACAGATGTGAAACAAATTTCAATTATCTTTCATTTTAATTTCTTTTTATTTATACTGTGATTCTATTCAAAAGGACAATTTTCTAAAGGTATAAGATTTCCCCTAAAGTCTGTATTTACAAAAAAAAGTTTTTCAGGAGTGGAAGAGAGATGTATGGAGGTGTTCTTCTGCAATCTTGTTACAGTTGAAACTTGTTTTTTGTTCCTTCCATCCAGCCTAAGGTACTTCCAGCATGTGACTACTAAGAATTTTCTCAGTCACATGTGTTGGTCAAAATATTTTTGACCAAGAATGTGATTTTCCATAAAGTGACTGAACATTTCTTAGCAGAGAAACCCTCCTAGATACAGGCACCCTGAAGTGCAAAAATCTATTCACAAAGACCTTTGATTGATTCACGTGAGTTTTTTCATGTTTTTGGTAAAATCTATCAGAAAGAGAATTCTCCAGGTTAAAAACTTCACCTTTTCCCTATTATGTTCATCCACACTGAAGCTTACAAACACAAAAGAAAGAACCACACAAACTTTTCAGCCTAAAAGTTTTGTGATCATCCCTTGGCATGGTTTGGGGCAGAGTGAGGAAGAATCTGGACTGTGTTTAAAACAGATACTTCTTGATGTAACCCAGTGAGACAAGCCCCTGACCCGAGCACCTTGCATCACTGAGGCAAGGCACTGCTTAGCGGTGTATTGTGGATGCTTAGTTGTGTTCTGGAGAATGTGCAAAAAGTGTGAGGCCAGCAATTTCCACTTCAGGCTCTACAGTCAGCTCTCTCACCAGCACTCTGAGGAAGGTGAAAGAAAGGTTGTCGTGGAGGCTTCTCAGTGACTGTTGCTTTGATAAACAGAAAACGCATTACTGAGTCTGAGGACACAGGTGTGGGAATAAGTTATTAACGGATACTCAAAATGGGGTTGTAAATGGCTCCAGAGTGTTTCATGATTATTGTTGATGCCCTACACCAACTGAAGTAGGACTGAAGTCCTCTGGCTGCAAACTCCTTTTAATGTCATTCTTAAGGGCAATTAAGTATGTCACACTTTCAATACCTAGGACTACGTATTTCTGCTAACAGCCCACTTGCAACCCTTTGCTAGATGCACTGAATTTCCAGGTTGCTGCTGCTGTTACAAAGACAGAACTTAAGAATGAAGTTTTAATATCTTTCCCTTGATTAATTTTAAGAGAAAAGTCTTGCTTTAATAAACTTGAGTGGAACCCAGAATTAAGACCATTTAATGACACTGTTACTTGTGGGAATAACATTGCCAGGAAGATTAACTCTCTTAGAAAATAATTGCTACTTTGAGGCATTATTTCTCATTTTCAGTAACCTTTTGTATCCAGACCAAACTTTTATGCCTCTGGCTTTGTGGATGGGAAGAAAAATAATCTAGTTCTGTGAGGCAGTCATTTTCAATCAGCAATGTGGCCTGGCAGCTAGGAGGGTCAGCCATGTCCTGGAGTGCACCAGGCACAGCATCCCCATCTGGGCAAGTCCTGCTTCACTCTGCACTGGTGCGGCCTCACCTTGAATACTGTGTGCAGTTTTGGGTGCTACAATATAAGGATATAAAACTATTGGAGAATGCCCAATGAAGGGCAACAAAAATGGTGAAGTGTCTGGGCAGGCAGCCTTGGGTAAAGGCTGAGGTCGTTTGGTCTGTTCAGGCTGGAGAACAGGAGACTGAGGGGAGAGCTCATTGCCATCCGCAACTTCCTCATGAGGGGCAGAGGAGGGGCAGACACTGATCTCTTCTCTGTGCTGACCAATGACAGGACCTGAGGGAATGGCCTGAAGTTTTCAGGGGATGCTTAGGTTGGATATCAGAAAAAGGTTCTTTACCTGAAGGATGGCTGGGCACTGGAACAGACTCGCCAAGGAAGTAGTCATGGCACCAAGCCCAATAGATTTCAAGAATCATTTGAACAACAGTGTTGGGCACATGGTGTGGGATGTCTTTTCCAGGGCTGGAACTCGATGAGTTGGACTCGATGATCCTCGTGGGTCCCTTCGTGCAATTGTACCTCAAACAAATACAATAAATCCAATGTCAATGTAAACACAAAATAACTATGGATTTTATTAATACCCAATGACAAAGCCTTTTATCATTTGCAGCGGACATCAGCTGAGTAAAAAGAAATAGATTATCAATGCCGATCTACTTTTTTTTCAGTCTTTCAGAAGCTGTGGGTATTGTAACTTTTCAAACCAATACATTTGCTGTGATATGCCCTAAACACTATTCCACAGGGGATGTTTGGTGTGCAGGTACTAGCAATTACTTTTACTGGTGTTCCTTCGCTTTGCATAAAATATTTGGTCTTGGAAGACATATAGTCCAGATAGCAGAGTGTCACTATGCAAACTGGAACAAAAGACTGCTCACTTCTGTGGCAGTTAAAAATACGAGAGAAACTCAGTCCTGAATCCCCAGCAGCTTTAGAAGAGGGAATCATGGGGTCATTCATGTCAGGCAGAAGAACTGAATCTGTCTTTCAATATGTCTGATGAATAATGTGATCATTGCTAAATTCTGTTGTTCCATAAATTGTATCCAATTTTCCATTTATGTCCATTTAGAAGGTTCAAAATGGAATTGAAAAGCTTTGTTTTGTAATTAAGGCAAATAAGCACTTTATCTGGGAGGGAAAAAAACCCACTTCATCCTCAACCATTTCCCCCCAATTATTCAGTTCAGTGATTGAACTGAAAAATTATAGTGCCTAACTGTTACTCATTTATCATTCAGGCCAAACTGAAATTGCAGTTATTAATCAAAGTATATTATAATGGTTGGCAAAATGAATCACTGTTCCTCCAAAATAAACTCTTTGTCAGTGGAAACTGATACATGTATCAAAAAATATATCAAAAAATGTTGCCATTACTTTTGGTAACTAGCTACAGCTTTAGGGTTCTACAGGACCATTTCTGAAAATATTTATTTTGTGGAATATACAAGCACAAACAAGTTAGGGATATCTGAACTAGATAATACAAGATATATATTTCCTTTTAGAATTCAGTTAAAACTTATTTGAAGAGAAAACTTTGAGAGTTTTATTATGTTTGCGTAACACATTTTCCTAAATATTTCACATGAATTTTGTGCTGAGAATTTAATGCCATATAAAAGTTTAATTAAATGCTCGTGTAGTTTGTAGGTCTCCGTGAACTTTGATGAGGACAATAAAACCGAAATAGATTGTGCTGATGAACTTCTGCTTGTCTTAAATCAAGAAACAAGTAAAGCAGCATTAGTGAATTTTCCATTCCAATTTCATAGACATTAAAGTATTCAAATAGACTGTGCACATTTCCAGCTTATGAAAAACGATATGAAGGGGAAGTAGGAACAGCCATAAGAATTGACTTGAACTCTATATAGTTGATATAGAAGGCATGAAAAGTATTCTGCTGTCAGTTTATATATATATAAAAACATTTATTGCTAGATTAACTATGGGTACACAATTTCCAGGGGGAAAAAAATTATAATTAAATTCTGAAAAAAAAGAGACTTATAAAAGAAAGAAAATTCATACTTTTTTAAGAAAACAAAATAAATCCTTGCATAGATATGCATAGATGCTTAAAAGCACTCAAATTAAAATTGACAATTTCCAGGCAATAAAATCTAATTTGATCTTAAATTGAAATAATAGGTGAAGGATTTTAGGATGATATATACAAATGCTGAGCAGCGTCTCCTCCAGGTGTGCATTTTGATTCATTTTTTTCTGTATGAAGACTTCACCATTTCCAAGAAATTTCTCAGAGGTGCTTTTTATTATGTAAGGTCCAAACAGTTGGAAAAGAAGTTAAGAAGTTGTTTGGGGTTTTTTATTACTTACTGTTGTTGTTGTTGTTGGGAGGTTTTACCGCTGAGAGTTTGTGTATGGGTGTTCACTCCTTCTGTCACACCCCAGCGGCAGGGGCAGTGTGTGCAAACATGGCCTCAGCAGGTGAGCCTGTGGGCTGTGGCCTCCCCCACCCCGAACCCAGCCAGAACCGATTTTCAGGACAGCTGCTGGGTTTGACTTTCCTTGTGGGTTCATTCTTCTCCCTCAGCCTCGTTTACTTCTCCCAAGACCCGAGATATGTGGACAAAAGTACCACCTTTATCTTATCTCACGTTCCCATCAGAGTCCAAATTCCTGTCAGGAGGCATATTCGGCGAGGGGTGGGCTTCAGTAATTGCTACAGTGGGCAAAAGTACTTCGATGATCTTAACAATGTTTAAGCCATTAACCATTTTCAGTCTCTCACATTTGCATGATCAGCATCAGCGATAAAGTTAGGAGGAGAAGAACATATTGAAGAAGGGAAGTAACCTAATTACCTTCCAGGCCCATTTACCCAAAATTTTGACAAAATCTTAGAAAAGAAAATCATCTAAGATTAACATTAGTTTTGACAATTTAAATTCTCATATATTAATGTGAAATACTGATTTGTGGTAATTTTCAAATAATACATGAAATCTGCAATTATAAAATATTTAACTGAATTCAAGACAGTACAGTTCCAGATGTTTTAAGATCCATTTGTGCTAATTAATAAAAAGTAGCTAAAATGTCCTTGAAATATCAATCTGACTCAGAGTTTCTGGATTTTCTCCATGTGTATCACCTTTTTTTTATGTCTTGTGAGAAAAAAGCAGTGAAACTTTGGATTAGATCAAGCGTTCCTTTGTACAAAAAAGCCAGCAAGACTGAAGTCTCATGCTAGTCAAAAAAAGAGCAGAATCATATTCCCACATATAAGTTTTGAGGTGAAAACATTATGTTATACAATAGGATCCTGTAGGAAGTTTCCATGAGAAAAACAGTTGTTCCACTAGTGGATATATTTTAACCGAGACAGATTTACAGTTTGATGTCACCGGGCACTGGTAATTAGAAGTCACCTAATGAAACGGAACTACTTATTCGACCAGTGAATCACAATCACCAAGTATGTGTCTCTTGTTAATGCACTATATATATAATTTAATTTTCTTTGACTTATGATTCAGACTTTATATTTTAAAAACAATGTTGGTATCTCTGACATTTAGGGCACAGTCTTATCTATGAAGCAAGACATAATGTGGTATAGAAATGCAGATATGTGCCAGCTTCCAGTCAACGGAGTCCTCTTCAGATTTCCAAGACTGTTGAGAAATAATTGATAGATGTCTTGCAACAACATCAGCCAGCACTTTGAGTATTCTCAGATTAATCCCATCAGGTCCCATAGACTTTTAGGGAACCAGCTGGCACAGAAGATCCCACACAAGGTCAGGGTTGACTGCAAGTTATAGATTAGAACTTCAATGCATGATAATGTTTTTAAAGTCCTGATCAGAGGAATAAAACTGTGGAAGCTCTTCACGTTGAGTTGCAATGGCAAATGCAATCTATTTACTCAACTTGGAATAACCTGCAGAGTTAAAAGGACTCATTACTAGAATAAAATAACATTTGTTGGAAAACAGTAACAGCTGATATTAGAGACGAACTACAGACTGAGGTTTCCATTTATCTTACCACTACACTATCAAAACACAAAACCTCAGTAATAGGATTTTTCTGAATGCAGTATCTATTTCCCAGCAACGCATTTTAGTCACGCAATCAGATTCAGTGAGACAACATATCCTTAGGCACGAAAGTGGTATCAACTATGTCTTTGAGCAGGGTTAAATATCATATCTTGTTCGTTGTTTCAAAGGGACAATTTTACCACTAGATATTTTTAACTTTGTTTTTATTCTTTTGCTTGGTCAGTGCCAGAAAAAGGATTTTTTTGAATATTAAAATAGTCAGATATGCAGCTATTCCAAGGGTCCATAACCTAAACAAAACTTAAACATATTTTGGTAGCTGAATCAAAACTTCTGTATCATGAAGATTATAGGTATAATTCTTTGAAAATAGGTTTTACAGTTATTAGAAATATAACAACCATTTACTTTAATAAAGTTATTTCTTTCTTATTCATTAGTTCATCTTTTACGTCTTTGTTTCCTAGTAGCTTACTGTGCATCTGTATAAAAGGTATGTAGACAGTATGCAAAGGTGCATCCTAATACTGTCTCTAACACCTCCATAATATCTTAATTTTAAATATTCAACTGCATTCTGTAAATAAACAAGAATTTAACTGGGGCAAGCAATCATAGACTGAAGGCAATTGACAAAAACATAGGAATGGATAACATTTAGGGGACACAAAGTGAGACTCATCTACATACATTATTTCAAGCCATGTAGATAAATTCCTCTTCTGTAGTAAAATGAGTATTGGTGATTGAGGAATAACATTCCATTTACATGGAATATAGAAACACATCCCAGTCCCAGTAATGGGGGAAAAAAATCCCTTGTGTCCAGATTGTATTTGAGTTATGTATGATAATAAATCCTAATTACGGTGAAATTAGGAATAGCAAGGGGTTGGTACAATGTTCTGCTAGTAGTAGTATCTTTTCTCCACAGGAAATCTTCAAGTTCTGTTTCTGTATGCAACGAGAAGTGATTTTGAGATCTTTGCTACAACTGAATAGTGAATCAATCTAAATATCTATGAATATCTGCACACACTAAAGGTGTAAATAATTTACTGTAAAGGAGCCTAAGAAAATAGAATTTACATCCTTTCATAAACTTTACATGGAAATTTTATTTTCATTTTTCTTTTTTCTCCCAATTGCTTATTATACACAATTTTCATTGTAATTTCCCATAAATATATATGGACAAACTTGACATATTACACAGTAGTACAAGCCTGGAATAGAACTTAATGAACATAAATGCATTTAAATACAATTTAATGAAATGCATAAGCATTTTACAGGGTTAATATACATTATGAACAATGAATTTTGTCAGGTCAAAAAAAGGATTTGGCATCTAGAAAGAGATTGTTATTCACTCATATCTCTTTGGAACATAAATAGCACCTCTAGCTAATAAATGATTGTCAAAAAAAAAAAAATCTAGCCAATATATTCAAGTAAAAACCATACAGTATTGGAAAATACAGAAAGGAAGAAACAACTTTATTAGTCAACAACAATGGTTACTTCATGTTTAATTATTGCATAGCAATACCAGGTTCTGTTGATAAACTGCAGATATGGTGAACTTTCCAAGTAGGCTATAAGTGGAAAATGCAGCTATATCACTCTTCAAGGAAGGGAATTTATGTAAGTGATTAATGTACCACTCTGAAAAAAATCTCCCAGTAATTTTAAGGTATAACTTTTTTAAAGAGTGAGAGCCAAATGTAGACTTTTAATGGGCTTGCCTACTTGCAGACAAATTTAAACCACCAAAACCTGTAAAAGGTATGATACATTGTCAGTGTTTTTAGTGACTAGTGTTCTGGAGAATTTCACATATTAATCTGACAGGAATATTTTTTGCAGACGCTTGAATATTCTCATTTTCCATACTTGTTACAAGAATATCATGTCCACCAATACTTTGTATGAACTGGTCATACATATCACATTACATGAAAACTCAGTCCATAGTTTGCAGACTGTTCAGAGATCATTTAGTTAGTATTTCCACAGAAACAACACCCCACCAACAAGTTCACCAACAATGTAGGTTTTGCTGTCTACCTCAGTGAACATTCTCAGTGATCTTAGGCTGCTTTGAACTGAGTCATGATTGGAAACCAGTGTTATGTAATCCAGCTTGCACTGAAAAAGCTGCAGATTTTCAATGAATTTCTACTATAAATAAATCTAGCAAAACCTGAAAAATAACATATAGTCTTACAGAAAAGCTTCAGATTTTTCTGTCATTTGCAGAAGTCTTTTATTTGCTTACAATTATGTTTCATTTATCAGGCACAATATGCAACTTACTCTAAAGCATTATATATATTTTATATATACACAAATATATATAATATATATAAATTAGAGTTTTATATATAGGGGAATACATATATACACACATACCACATCTGCATATATATTCCCTTATATATGTCCATATATACATTCACAGAAGACATAAACCATTTTCTCTGGAAATAAGAAAAATGAAGGTTATAAACTGCTCAAAGAAAGGAAATAGATAATTTCCTTTGGGGTTAACAGATTTGTTTGGAAATTTATTTAAATATATCTTCTGTATTTTATAATCTACATTCAGAGTGTATGGTGGGATTTTTTTTTTTAATTTATTTACATAGACTATTAAAATAATACATATAGTGCGTTAATTTAGGGACTAATTTATTAGGAATATTATGAGGGCATAGCAAATTTGCCAGTTGTAGCAAATCTTGCGTTTGCTGTGTTATATCTGACAGTCCTGAGATTTGGAATGGAGAAAATAAGGCTGAAATCGCCACTGAAGCCACATCACCTCCAATGTCTGATAAAGCTCTTTGATTGATATTTTTATGTTGGCTTTAGTGGACTTTGTACTAGGTCCTAGAAGGCAAGAATGGTTTGAAGAATATCTTAGAAGGAACAATCATCTCTGGTTTTGTAAAGAGCATATGAAGAACAATCATCATTTCCTTGGCCCCAACCTAATATTTTGTGACTACCTCCTTCAACTGCCCCATTAAATAAAAAGCAAGCAAAAATTTGCTATTATTTCTAAATCAGAAACACCATTTTTTTTTCAGGGATGCAAAATGCAAAATGTTCTGTAATACTTTTAAAAACTGTCTGGATATATTAACTTTATTAATTGCTCTAACTCAGAAATTTTAAGAAAACAAAAAAGAAAAGCAGGCCAGCATCTCAGAGAAAGATCAATAGACTTTGGATATCTAAATGAGACTTCGAGTTTTTATACCAGATCAGTCATGCGAAAACTTCACAAGTATGGGTTAAGAATAAACATATGCCAACTGATACAAAGATGTGGTCATAGATATGCACTGTCTTAAAAATAGAAGTGTAAGCAGCTTTAAATATTTGGGAGACTTTCTAATAGTCTGTACAGGTTTTACCATTATGCATTTTGTTAACTCTATTCTTCCAGGGTCGTGCAAGACTCCAAACTTCAACTGAGAGGTAGATGATGAGAAAAATTTGAACTGCAAAACTACAACATGCAAATTGTGCTGAAATCACACAGCAATGCTTATGCAAATTCTAATAAAAAATGTGATAGTACATGCAAACACTTTCATTATATATATATTTGCACAAGTATCAGAAGTGCACCCACCCCCAAAAAAATCCAAACAGTCTTGTTAAAACTGGTATGCCATCTCTGAAAATAATTATTTTAAAATTCCCTTTATATTCCTCTCTGTGAGTAGAAAAATAGTAATCTATAGAGAAACTAACAAAAATTGCCTGATTCAATTTTGTTATAGGCAAAATTGTCAGTGTCATTTATAGCATGTTCATCTATAAAACTGGTGACTGGCTTTGTTTACTGAAATCCTGATAGCAGCCGAAAATCTGGCTGCATGTGGTATCTGTAACTCATGTATCCCAGTAATACCTCTCCACTAATATTCACAACCAGACATGAAAGAAGCAAGTGAAAAATGTTGCATTTGGCAACATGGCAAACGTGGCATTTCAGGAAAAACAACAAGAAAGAATCAAAGATAAGTCACTACATATCCAATCCAAATTTTTTGTGTTACATCAAAATGAAGTATGTGGTGGTGGAGGTGGAGAACGTTTAAAAGGAACGAGAATTCTCTGGGAGGAAATATCATGTACACATTGCCAAATGTTTTTTAAGCACAGTAGATTCTGATACGCAACACGACCATTAAAATTCATGTGAATTTTGAATCAATGTCAGTGAAATTGCTGCCATTCACTTCAGCAGTAACTAAAGCTGAACTTCATCTCGTAAGGACAGAATCACTTATGAAAATCTGTTTGAAGATGAAGTGAGATTTTCCCTAGCTCTGTCAAAACAGTTCACAAAACACACTCCTGAAATAAAAGCATTGTAGTCTTTCATATAAAAAGATGCTTTTCTGAACTTCATGGAAATACAGAACTAACAGCAACTGCATCCACAGTTCAATGGGGAGAGATGGGAGGGATGAAATTTTGATACGTTCCTGAAATAGTATTGAGAATTATTACTGAGGAGTCTTTCTCTGGAGTTGGAAAGGGCAATACAGGAGAATTCTCCACCTAATAGAGTATATGGCATAAAAAACCCAAAAGAAGGAGAAGTATCTGGATGTGTACTTTAAAACAACTTGAAATTTAACCCTGATATTAAATAGGGAAAAATATTATTGATGCTATCCACCTTCCTACTAGTTTTAAAATTTTGGCATTATTCTTCCTAGAAGAGAAAAAGGGTAATCAGTAATACTGTGACAGAGAAATTAAAAGAATGAAGTATACATGAGTATAAATGACAATGAGACCAATTAAGGATTTGCTTGCACTGACCGAGACTCCAGATTCTTATAGTGCATAAGAGAAGCATGTGCTATGAAGTTTGAGCACATTTCTTCATCACTGGTCAGGGGAATGTCTTAGTCCTGACCCTTCAGTGGCTGAAACTGAGGGTGAGGTAATAAGGAGAAACCAGAGGAATTTAGAGAGATTATGTATATACCCAGGTCTAATCTAGAAAGCAGAAATGTAATGATAAAATGATTTACAGTACAAATTACAGGTACGTGCAAGCAATAGTGATATTCAGGAGTTTGAAGGCAACTTATACTCATTTTGCTACTTTGATGCTCAGAATAAAGTTGATTCATGGCAATTTCTTATTATCATTACTTTTAGAAATAAGAGCTACCTGTACTAGGCAATTGCTCCTTTAGGACCTGTTATTTGGAAGACACAGGTTTGTAATTTGAGGCAGTTTTTGCATAGATATGGTTCCAATTTTCTTCACTCATTTCTTGACTTTAAGTTCTTTAATATTCAATAGTATCAAGAGTATGCTGATGAGTTTTATTTTCTTGCTATTATTAAGAGAAAGAGTAATGAAAGAGGTGTAAGGAAATGTTTCACTTGACTCTTCCTACTTTGTATTGCTCCAGTTGCCTGCCACATCATTTTGCCTTATGGGATTAAAAACTGCACATTGGTGAGTGGTGGTAAAGCAGCTCTTGCACTCCTATTATCTTTTAACATAGTTGGCCAGAGATGAAAGAGTAGCATCTCTGTAGAGTGTTTATAGAAACTTTTATTTCCTCTGAGACAGTAACAATTTCTGCTACTGGTGGTCAGATGTGTCTGTGGCTCGAGGAATTTTGTTTTTCCCTTATTTCCTATGCCATGTTGTTTTGTATTCTGAGATCCTGCATAGAACAGGCAAGTTGCCTGCATATTTCCTGAGAGGCTTTTTTTAATCATAATTTTTCTGAATCCTTTATTTACTCAACAGCAACTTTTAACAGCCTTCAGTCAAAAGTTGACACTTCTTGTCTTCTACCCTGTATTCTTAATCATGCTGCTTTTTTGCAAAGTGATAATAAGCACCTACAATTTTGCCTCAGACATTTTGGTTCAGCTCCTGTATTAACCTCTTTTCAAATAATCTCTGCCTTTCTATCAGCTCCTGTCAAGAGCAGAGTGATATTCCTGATGACTATTCTTCAGCTAAAATTTCAGTTCGTCTTCACAATCCAGTATTTATAACTGATATTCCTCACCGTATGGAAGTTTAGTGTCTATGAAACTCATCCATTTCTGGCTATGGGCACACAAGGCCTTCACAGATCCCGGAATTCACTCAGGATGTTTGTAACAGCCGAAAAGAGAGCAATGCTTTCATGTCATGGGGTGCTGGCAAGGCTAAGGTTCAGAGGGAGGTGCAAGGTATTTGCTTCCTCTCTGAAGCTAGGGGTTGGGAGAGCAACTGTAGTTTTACTGGGACTGAATCATTCCCCTTTACACAGTACACAACTTGAATCTGAACATGCAACCCCTATTTTCTCCCAAAACTCTGAAATTCATGTATTTTGTTTCTGATGCTCCCAAAAAATTACAGGATTTGTTGGAGAAGTTTGGCTTTCCTGAATATAATTAGGTAAAAAGTAGGTTTTAAATTCTGTACCATGCTGAGAGTAGATTAATGATGTTTCTCCCAAAAACAGTGATGAGAAAATTAAAAAATTCAGCACTACTGTGGAACTTTGTAAGATGATAAACCAGGAAAACAAAGGCAAGCACTATCAACACTCTTAGAAGAAAAATTAAAATAATATTGAACATAATAACATTAAGAAATAACTTTCTTAAAAGCCCTCTCATATCTACTAGATTTTACTATTGATTTTTTTTATTTTGTTATTGGCACTTCAAAGTGTGTTTATCACAGTTAGCTCTCTGTTCAATATATTTCCAACCTTCTGAGATTTAGAAGAGGACTAAAATGAATAATATTCTTTTCCTGGAATTGAGTGTAGGTGTATCCTGCATAAACAGTGCATAAATGTTTTATGAATCAGACCCTTAATTTTAACAATTTCTGAGGCATTTATAAGCATCCCTCCAAAATGAATAGCGCCTTTCCTTACCTAGAAATAGAACAGAAATGATTTCACATATTACCTTCAGAAGCTTTCACTTTTAACTTTCAAATGCAATACTAAATGATTTCTCTAAAGTAAATTGTAGATTTACGCTTTCTTTTGTCTAAAGGAAGAGGAACAATTGTGTACATTTTAATTCATATGAGTGTCTGCGTGAAATTGTAGACACAAGACTAAACATCCTGCATAAAACTGATATGTCAATACAAAGCTTCCAGACTGGCATTGTCAAGGTGCCTTGCAGCATTTTTGCTCAAAGCAGCACTACAAAAAAAGAAGTAGGTCTCCACTAAATTCCTGGGAAAGGGAAGTGAGAACTGGTATGAAGCTACCTATCTGCAAAGATCTGAAGTTAGATCTTAAACCTCCTCTCAGGAAACCATCAAACAGCTAAAGACTTGTCAATAAAGCCAAGCATCTACTTTGAAGTCATTGTCATGAAACTGATTAAGGCCACAAAGCCAAGGGTTAGTATCCTTTTAACATCAGCAGATTCTGAATCTAGTCCCTTTAGGAAAATGGCTTCACAGTCTCATCCAGATCCTTCAGCTACACAGGAATATATAGTCAAACAAACTAATTGCCACTCTAGTTAGAAATGTGAATCTTGGGTTTAAACCTTTTATGTACAGGCAGATTTCAGCTTAGTTTGAATTAGCAAGTTGTGAACATCCTTTGTATTCAAATGTATATGTTTAAGTACTATGTAATCAGCTATCACTGGAGGAAACTACTTCTGGAATATATTATAAATCAGCTTTTCATTGTATTTTAGAGGTGTGTTCACCATTTATTTGTCTCCTACCCTTAACTTTTATATCCATATTATAATTGCTTATGCAGTCATATTTTTTATCTAGTGGGCGTACAAAAGAGAAGAATGTTTTGGTGTGCTTCGGTCAGGTATTATGTCTCTTTTGAAACAAATCTTTGACTTTATGTTCTCTTTAATATTAGTGGTAAGTAGAGTTTGGACAGATTATTTCAATAGACTTTAACCACATCGCAAAGATGAACGCAAGTATCTTCCCAAATAAGAGTAGGAGACAACTGTTTGTCATTGGAAGGCTTTATAGCCTGGTTTACCTGACTCTTGATTGTCCAGAGTCAAAATTTAATGTACTCATTTGCACTGAGTCACTACCTCTGTAATCATAATTTTGTATCGCTGAAATAAATAAACTGTAGATAGTAATTTAGCTTAGAGTCTTGCCATAGGGCAAAAATCTGTTCCCATCCAATATTGTGACTGATCATTATTACCACAAAATCTGGCCTGTATCTTGAAGACATATTCCTAATGGAAGTCATAAATGTTGCCTTCTGAGCTGTATTTCAGATTAAATATTGGTTTCTCTTTCTGACGGATCTTCAAGAGCTTTATCAGCTCTGCTGGAAGCATCTTCATTCTCATTGTTTGTTAATGGTTCTGCTTCCTTTGGGTCAGCATTCTTCTGTGCTTTCAGCTTCTCATCTTCTAACTTCTTTTCTTTTGCCAAAAGCCTGTAGTTGATGGCATTGCCAATGAACAACCAGATACTGGCCACAGTCACAATCACTCCGCAGACAAAATACATGTACTGATATTCACCAGTAACATCTACTAACCAACCTGAAATACAAAGACAAGAGGAGAGAAAAAGAGTATTTAGACTAAGATACCAAATATAATCCACATCTTTCCCTTGGAGAAATATCTATATATTTCTTGGTTTTGAAACTGGAGCAGAAACACATTTTCAACATGTTAAAGCTGTCTAACACAGACAGTGGAACTCTTAAAAAACCCCCTGTATTAGTCAAGATAGCAATTGTCATTGAAGATACTGACAATAATAAAATATCGAAGAACAAAGTAAGTAAAGCTTAATGAATAATGACAGACAGTTTTTCAGCTCTTTCATTTTCATTCTTTCATTGTCTTATTATTTTATTCACCTCCTAATTGGGTTTCCTATTGTTTGGAGTGACAGTCTGACACTCACTGAGGCTGCATAAAGGTAATAGGATGAAGAAGTATGTGCCTTTTTTGGCTGCTGTCTCCGTGCATCAGCTGCCTGCTTTTCATGTTTACTTTCCTGTGACTGGTGAAAGAGATAGAAAGGCTTGTCCCTTCAGCCATCATGCTCAACTGCTGAGTTTTAAACTCTGAGCCCTGTACCTAAAATTTACATTCAGACCTCTGAGATTAAATTTCTTTATGACAAGGAGAATAAAACATAACAGTTCTTCCAGTTTATGAGCCATTCCTTCTAAATCTTCCCATCTCCCAAATTAATATTTGTATGTATCTAAGTATTTAGCTCTGAACTTTCCTACACTATAACTGAAAATCACAGGGTAACCTGCACACTTCAATTTAGTGTGTATTTAGATGTTTTTACTAGGTTGAAACCATAATGCCAGCCCAATTACCTATTATGGATTTACAAGCCATGAAATTATTCCAGACTTTTATTATTTTTCACAAACCTAGTATTAGGAAAAACTGAAATAGCACTGCAAGTGTACAATTCACCTATTAGTGTAAATAGTGCAATTTTTTATCAATGAGCACTCTCATAAAAAATATATTTAAAAACAAAATTCTGAATTAGCATTGCTTCAGCATACTATTTTAAAGGATATGAACTAGTCGAAACTGGAGCTTAGCTTTTCCATGTGTTCATCCCCTTTGTTGCCTCTGTTTAACAAGTTAAATCATTATTCATAGTGTTATAGCACAAACAAATGTTTTCCAAAACTCTTGGAAAGCTAATATATTGAAAAATAAATAACTGTGGAAGCTACTGCTCCATAAATATTATATTTAATATCTTTTGAGTCGATATTGATTTAGCACCTGACTGAAAAGGCTGGACTCCAGTGGTTACAAGCTCAGATCCCCCACTAGGTGGCACAGAAGGAGTCTGTGTGAGGATGTATTTTGCTCTACGTTTACCAAAGTGGATTTGCATGTTAAATGAGGAGAAAAATATGGAATGTCTTTAGAAGTATTAAAAATTTACTTGTACAAATATTATTGTACTAAAGTGAGTGGAATTGTTTTGGCATATTTAGAATTGCACACAACAACGCTAATTTCATAGAAATACTGACAGTGATCTGAAGTACTTCTGTATTGATAAATGCTTTTAGGCACACATAATCTTGCTGACTTCTGAGGCAGTGCTAACGTGGGTACAGTATATTTTCATAAGACTGGCAATCTCACTATCTTTATAGTCTCATATTGCTGGGCTTATACTGCAACACACACACCAAGATACACACCAACGCTTCTCAATAAAATTTGAGCATCTAATTTTTAAATCTCTTATATCATCAGAAATCTCAATAATATAAAGCTTACTGTCAGCATTACTGAATAGTGACTAAAAAGCTAGCAAACAGGAAATACTTTCTGAATATACCTTCTGAAAATACTTGTCATCATTTTTGCTGCTAGAAGCCCAAGTGTTTTGAATATAGTCTTAATGATACACCTTGGCTCACTTTAAGCTCCCCTTACACTTCAAAGAGAGAAGCTGGCGACATTGACATCTTTCAGTCAGTTCACACTCTGAATTACCTTGCCCACATCTATTGGCTATGGAAACAGGCTAAAGGACTGGCTGTGAGCAGAGCTGGGGTGTGAAACCATGCCAGGGTGCAATGCTCCATAGCACCATGATGGAATCCCACCATGTGTGCATCCTGCCTAAAATGCTGAGCATGCTTGTCTTCCTTCTGACACTCTCCTGTTAGTTTTTTCTCTCTGGGAATGCCAGTTTTCTCTGTTTAGATAAATAAAGGTTGGTTAAGCAAGCATAAGTGAGCACTCTTCAAGTTGACCCTAGGCTGGGGAAAAGTAACTGATGCAGTTATTTTTTACTATCAGGCTATTATGATACATTTCTAGTCACAGTGAAAGCATTAAATAACATTAAGAACAATGCTTATATTAATTCAATGTTAGATTGCAAGATTATGCTGTAACGTCTGAAAAAAAATGGAAAGAAATAGATTCTTACCTCCTAGAGGAGGGCCTATGAGCACAGGGCAACATTCCACAATGGTGACAAGTCCCACTGCACTGGAAAATCGGGCAGCTCCAACAAGGTCCATCAATGTCTCAAAAAGAACGCTGCTAACCATTCCAAATGCAAACCCAAAAAATACAGCATATATCACCAAGCCAGTGTAATTTTTTGCCAGAGGGCACAAGATATGACAGACACCATTGTACAAGACAGCAAAACTAAAAAAATACTGAATCTTTGGCCGGATAAACCTGGAGTTTGCTACAAGTCCCATGGAAGGCCTAGCAAACATGTCTACAAATGCTAAGATAGAGAGCAAAAAAGCTGCAGAATATTCATCAATTCCCTTGTGCTTGGCATAAGGAGCCAAGAACACTATTGGAGCAAAGAAACCAATAAACATAATGACATTTCCTGACAAATATATCAGAAACCCTCTGTGTTTGAAGAGAGACAGATCCAGATACTTATTCATAGTTTGCCAACAAGACTTCTTGTTGTTTTTGTGCAAAGCAGAATCTCCTGTGCCTTTTTCAACATCTTTTTTCACGGGAGGGACTTTCTTCGGTCCAACAGGTCTCATAAGTGACCCAGCCACACAGCAGTTCAAAAGAAGTCCTCCCAGAATAAGAAAGCTTCCTTTCCAGCCAAAAGCATTAAAGAGGAATTGATTGAGAGGTGCCAATGTGCTCAGAAACACTGGACTTCCAGCCATCGCCAATCCATTAGCGATAGGACGCTTCTTATAGAAATACTTGCCAATCATGGTCAAGGCAGGCTGTAAGTTGAATGCTAAACCCAGACCTAAACAACACATAAAAGACAACATTATTGCAGGTCATGCAGTGAAAAAGATATCCCACCTCTTTCAAGTTATTTTTAAAATGACCACTATCCAACCCAGTGATTCTCAATACAGAAACCAACTACCATCAGAGAATGAAATGCAGCCTCATTGCTGCCTATGAGTGTTAATACCAAGGCTGTGCCATGCTGGCATTTGGTCATTTTCCCCTGTAGTGCTGCATTGAAAGCCAAAACTCCTTTTTGTGTTTCAGCAATGATAGGCACAGGGAATCACATACAGAAGAATGATGGTATCAATGCCTTGACTCACCATTTTTATATTTGCTAAGCTATAATACAATTCTCTCTTGGCTCATTTAACAAAAGTTATTAAATGTCACCTCAGCTACAATGAATGCAGGGTTTATTTAAATGCATAAATCTCCTAATTTCTTATTTCAAACTCTAATTAAGATCCAACTGCAAAACTGGAGCATAAAATGGCAAATTATTTTCCAGCACATTCAGCTCCCCTTCCCCAGGTCACTATTAAGGAGTTGTAAAGGACGCACATGGGAGCAGACCACCCATCCACATCAGCTGAGTGTATAAACTGAACCCAAAGCTGAAGCTCTAGGCCTTCCCTCTGTATTATGAGATCTAAGCCATAAGCTCTAATATGCATCTCCTTGATGGTACAGGAGAGAAGCTTTCTCTCCTGATAGGCCCATTCCTGGACTCTGACTTTACTCTTTCAGTAGGCATCGAGTTTAGGATGTCAAAAATAAGAGCTTTAAGGACTAATCACTGAATAAAAAAGGACTCTTTCAGTCCCAACATAAAGCAAGATGAGCCTGAATATACAAGTATTATCTCATTCATTTATTACCTCCCAGTATTTCACCTCTCCTTCCTTATTCTGAGAAGGGAGTTTAAAAAAACCCACAACTTTTGATAAGGAGATTCTTTAATCTACTGGCATTCCAATAACTTTACTTCATTACTTTAGGCAATATCTAGGGCTTCAACAGATGATTATGAATAATTTTATTTGGTTATTGACCGTGGGGGATTTTAAACAGAAAACTATTGAACTGAAAGTTGTTATGCTTTTCTGTGAGAGTATATGTTTGTTTCTGTACCAACCTACAGAAAGCTGGTACAAGCTTTCACAATTCTTCTAGAATTTGGCTAGACTCTGCCACCCTGTTTGCAGTACAACATGATTGAAAGCTAAAACAATCAATGCAAAATTGCACACAAATGATTGTAGTAAGTGCTGTCACGAGCCAATCAATTTTTATACCACAATTATAGTGCAATGTGGAAAAGTACATACATACAGCATTTATTGAATAAATTCATCCGCTGTTTCTGATTTATCCTAAAAAATAATTTAACATCATAGCAGTTGATTTAAAGGATTAGACAGTTCAAGTAGCTGAAATTAACTGATCTTACTATCTTCTTGAATTGCATCTGTACATAGAGAATTCTTGATCAGTGAGGCTCATTTGTAGAACAATATTAGAAATAGTTTGATACAACATAACATAATATAACCTTTTAAACAAGACTCTTACCTCCAACCACACCGATACATATATACAGTTCAAGGACGCTATTGCAGAAAGAGGATGCAATCATCCCAAAAGAACACAGGATACCCCCTGCTATCATCACAGGCCGGCTACCGTACTTATTCACCAAAATGCTGCTTATGGGACCTGTTGGTAGAAAGGAAATGCGATTTCAGGTAACAGGTAACTCTATCTTTGTATTTACAACATGTTGGAATGCTTTCCTCTTCCATCCTGAAAAATGTTAAACTGTTTCTGTACCAATCTGTCTTACAAACACTCTGTGAGTTTGCAGACGCAAGACTGGATGTGGATATACTGCCTCCATGACAATAAAAATATTGATTAGTTATGGAGATGGATAAAATGATTAAAGACATCAGACAAGCAAGAGGGATTGTTACAGTTCACGAGCAATCAATACCAAGATCGGTCAATGGAAGTTTTGAAAGTGCAAGGACTGAAGAACTTAAAGTATGAGGCAGGTATCAAAACTCCACAGAGCAGGAGGAATCTCCAGACAAGCAGACTAAAATTACTTAACACTGAAGCATGTCCCACAACCCTACTTAGAACCGCACATAGGTTTAAAAATATTGTCAAATCAGAACATAAATCTCTGGCCCCTGAGGCTTGTTTTCCCTTACCTCAACAGGAGGGGAGTGTTAACGGGCAGTAAGATGACTATAGGCTGTCTGGGAAAATCTAAAATGTGGTTTAGCATAAAGACTTATAAACGTTTAAAATATTGCTATGGGTCCATTTTTCAGTTTCAACTGCAATTCAGTTTATGGTACAATTACATTCATACTAATCAAACAGCTAGCGTGCAATTTAGCATGACATACATTATATGTTTTTTAACGACCATGGCTAGAATAGATGGTGTGCTACATATCAAGATTAAGAGGTTGTCAAAGCCCTTTAAATAAACCCGCATAGCATCTGATTGTACTATATGTGGCCCAAGCCATTACAAATAGTCTTGCTTTTACAATAACGAAACTTATCCAATAAAAAAATTTTAAAAAATTAAAGCAAAGAACCCAAAAAACCCAACATCATAAAAAGTAATGCATTTCAAACTTTAGATAGAGCAGGCACCTAGCACAAATTGGAATGCCTTGATTTGCATCTGAGTTCACTGCAAGTTATTCACTGTACTGGTAACAGTTTTAAGTCTCTGTTTTTATAAATATCTAAAGGAATAAATGCCAGAAACTTCATGCTGTGAAAAGCCAAATACAATGAAATGCAAAAGTGTGCTTGCATAGGCAAAGTTATATTTTAGACTCCACTCTCTGAACGACCTTAAATGTATTACAGTACTATTATTGATAGACTGCAAATGTTAATTACTATTTGCGTACCCACAACAGAAGTCTTAAGAATATGCCAAATGATCAATTTTTAGCTTACTTCCTTATGGAAATAAGCTTCTACAATAGAGTTGCCCTGTGCCTGCCTGTCTTTTCTAATAGCTCATGAATACAGAGATCAACTTGAAATTAACTTGACTGGAAAGCAAAGATTTGAGTGATGTTTAGGTCTTAGATTGTGTATTCATGAAATAGCTTGAGTCCCAAGGGGTCTTAAGCATAACCGTATATTGAAGCCAACAGACTTAAACATCCACAGCATGGAATAGACACCCAAATAGACAACAGCCCAGGGATTTATTAACAGACTTTAGAACACTTACGAAGCACTAAAACATTTAACTGACAGCTTAGAAGGTGACATAACTAACATTTCTTTATTTCCATTTGAAGGGAACCACTAAGCAGAACTGTGACAACCAAGGCTTTCCCCTTTGAGACCATATGAAGAAAGCAGTGAAAGATGGAAGAACACGAGTTTCTTATTTATAGAGCTATGTTTGGAAAATCAGTGGTTGGGCTCATGTTTGAATTAGAAAGCAAGTCCTTTTGCAATATGTAAACAATAGAAATAGTTTCTCTGAGTCAAAAAAATACCCTTTTAACTGGAAATCTTTTTTTAACGCAAAGCAAAAAGTTTCATCCCAGTATCAAATAATAGCCACAATTTTGAAAATAAATAAATCTAAGGCAATTAAAAAAAAAAATCTAATTGTTGTTATTGCTAAATTCAGTAACAGTATTAACTTAAGAGATATCAAAATAATGATTTTAAAAATTATTTTTAAAATAATTTCCCAGTTCTTCTTCCTGTGATGAGATGGAAGTATTTACAAAATTGAAAATGAAAAATTTGTTTAGCATTTGTTAACAGACAGTTCCTTACCAGGAACAGGAAAACTGCATCTCTGCAGATCTTCACTGTGGCAGGCAGGCCAGGACTGTAAGTTACAGCTTTCCAGATCAAAGCACGTAATGTTAGTTTCACCTACAAGATCTAACAGCTGAGCTCAAATATGGATGTATTAATTTAGGTAGGTTGTCTGAGCCTGACTCTATACTTTCAAATGACATAAATCTGGAATGTATGATGAATTTAAAAATCTTTTAAACATAATACTCTCTTTGAGATGTTTTCTTTAAGTTAATGGTGTGTATTTACCACCAGAGCTCCACTTAATTTGAGGTTTTCTTTATGTATATTCTAGCATTTTGATTTAAAATATGTGCATGTGGGAAATATTAATTGTTCTACAAGCCATAGAGTTCATTTAAGCTCCCTAAGTTATCTAGGAACTCTTCCAGTGTGATAAGTAGATTAAATATTTTATCTTGACATCTGTGCATGCACTTGGGTATGAGGTCTCATAAAATAATGCATATTCATACCTTAACATAGATGAATCTACATAAATTCCAGCTGTTTGCCTGCCACCATGTTTTATAGCCTTGTACAAATTTCTCGTCACATCTAACATCTTCTACAATTATTTAAGCAATGGTCACTTGCCAGCATGGGTCTATATTTCTTGTGTATCTTTTGTTTTCAGATGAAGGAAGATTAAGCTGTTTAAATACTATTACACTGCTAAAATCTTGCTATACATTAATGTATGTTAATACACTAAAGGACTGCTGGATCTCTGAACCTACTTTCCTGAAGCCTGAAGTAACTGCATAACAGATGTTAAGTCAGGAGACCCACAAGAATATTTACTTTGATCTCTCCCTTAACACCTACAAACCATCAGCCACAAAAGATTATATACTCCCTAAACCAAATTTAAGACCATTATCGTAATATGCTAACACTCTCACATTGTATTTTTGTTTTATATCTTTCTGTTTCAGGCAAATGACCAGACTGTGAGAAGGTACAAGACAGCAACTGTAACCAGGGCCACTGAAAAACAGTTTCAGGAAGGGCTGTGCTTTAGAAGACAAGAAAAAATAGCCGCTTTTCACATTGATTGTCATTATGCCAAGGGAAAGATGGCAAAAGTCATTTCAGCTGTGTGAGCAGAGATGGAATCACGCATTTTGGAGCTGTTTATGATGTTTCATACAAAGTCTATAATAGTGTGACATCTGTGTTCTGTTTCAATGGCTCAAAAGAGCATTTACTTGCACTTGTGCACAGAGAAGTTGTGGATGCTGAGAGTACATTTAGATTAGATGTCAGGAAGAAAATCTTCCCTGTGAGCCTGGTGAGGTGCTGGAAGGGGCTGCCCAGAGAAGCTGTGGATGCCCCATCCCTGTGATTGCTCTAGGCCAGGTTGGGTGTGGCTCTGAATAATGTGGTCTACTGGCAGGTGTCCTGTCCACGGCAGGGGCATTGGAACTAAATCACACCATCAGAGTCATAGAATGGCCTGAGTTGGAAGGGACTTTTAAGGTCATCTAGTTTCAAACTCTTTGCAAAAAGTGTCTCCCCATTCTTCTTGTAGGCTCCCTTCAGGTACTGGAAGCAACAGTTAGGTCACTCCACAGCCCTCTCTTTTCCAGGCTGAACAATCCCAATTCTCTCAGTCTTTCCGCACAGGAGAGATGCTCCATCCCTCTAATCATCTTGGTGGCCTCCTCTGGACTTGATCCAACAGGTCGATGTCCTTCCTGTACTGGAGGCCCCACAGCAGGATGCAGCAGTGCAGGTTGCAGAGTATAGGGGCAGAACAGAACAGGGCAGAGGGGCAGAATCCCCGCCCTGGCCCTGCTGGTCACGCTGCTTGGGATGCTGCCGAGGACACGGTTGGCTTTCTGGGCTGTGAGTGCACATTGCTGGGTCATGTCCAGCCTCTCCTCCACCAGCACCCCCGAGTCCTTCTCAGCAGGGCTGCTCTCAATCTGTCCATCCCCAGCCTGTGTTGGTAACAGGGCTTGCCCCGGCCCAGGTGCAGCACCTTGCACTTGGTTTCATCAAACCACATGAGATTCCCATGGACTCACTGCTCCAGCCTGTCCAGGTCCCTCTGGATGGCATCCTGTGCTTCAGGTGTGTCAACTGCACCACTCAGCTTGGTGTCATCTGCAAATATGCTGAGGGTGCACTTGATCCCTTCATCCCTGTCATTAATGTAGATATTAAATATTATAATTTATTATAATAATAAATAAAGTCCCAGTGCAGACCCCTAAGCATGTGTCACAGATGTCCATCAGAACTCTGAGCTGTCGACCATTATCCTCTGGATGTGGCTGTCCAACCAATTCCTTATCTAGCTAAGAGTCCACTCTCTCCAGTTTAGAGACAAGGATGCTGTGGGGAATCAGGTCAAAAGCTTTACAGAAATCCAGAGAGGTGACATCTGTAAACCTTCCCGTGTCCACTGATTAAGTCACTCCATCACAGAAGGCCAATAGGTTGGTCAGGCAGGACTTGCCTTTCGTGCAGCCATGCTGGCTGTCTTCAATCACCTCACTGTTCTCCATGTGCACTAGCATAGCTTCTAGGAGGAGCTGTTCCATTAGTCCTAGTTTGATTTCTCACTGCTGTAATACAATGCTGTAATTAAAGATCATTCTGTAATTTGTTTCGCATATTGCCAGCGCATTTATGCTTTTTATTTTGCTAACTCCATTAATTTTAGTATGGAACTAGAGAGAAACTTTCCTGATAAAAAGCTAATTTTTTTTAACATATATTGAAAATGTCATTACAGTGTTCATTGTGTCATCGACCCAAAGCAACATGAAATGACTCAGCCTGAACAATATGACATTTATTTAAATGAAGTGAATTGCTGAAAGAAGTTGAAAAAAAAAGCAATAATATTTCAAACTGCACTAATGCTACATTGTAGATTGCATCCCGTCAAGTGGTTTAAACACATTTTCAGCCATCTGGTCTGCAGAGTCAATGCAGCTGTCTTTCCAGTCGTGGTTTATCTTCTATTTCTGTTTCCTACAAGGCTGGAAAAGGCCAAAGAGCTCCAAGAATTAATATTTTTATGAACTATTTGCTAAGATCAGTCCAATTTTCTTTTTCTCTTTCTTTATAATAATAAAACATGAAGTCCACTAACAAAAACTCATTCAATCACAAAGGCTTTAAGCAAGTACTTAGTACTGCTATTGCAATCCCATCTCTGGTATTCAGAGGAAAAGCAACTCAAGATGCTCAAAACCTGTTCATTAACTTGGAAAATACTTTCAAAATATGCTGTTTTTCTCAAGCAGGACTAAGTAAAAATATTATGCATTCTGTGACAGTCTTATCTCTCGTTCAAAAACCTTTGGCTAAATTCTTTTAGTACTCTTGGACGGGCTTTAGACAGAAAGCAAAATTAAAATTTTGAAATTTCATGCAACTATTTTTGTATTATTTTGTATATTTGTATTCTGTATCATGCTTCTGGGAATGGTCACTTGCATTTCTGACATATCCTGTGTGTTCGTGTAACAGCAATGAAGGTAAATTAGTTCAAGAATCATTGGAAAGTTTTCTCTGTAGTTCCTCACTGCATTTGGTAGCATGTTTTTTCCATTTCATATAAGATTTGCACTGATTCCATAAACCTAGATAACACAGTAACCTTGACAGAAAGCAATGCAAAAAAATGCTCTTGCAGTAAATACCACCAAACAGAAATGTGTAACACTGAGTTAGGTTTGTTAGACGATGAGTTAGGAGAGCTCAGCATCTAAAAGCTCAACCTGCCAGGGAGGACGCAGTCAGTCACTGAACCATCCACCACACTTTGCTCTCCACTTCCCCTGCTCTTAACTACATTTCCTCAGTGTCATTACCCCGAATGCTCACATTCTCACTTGTGTCCTGAAGGAGCCCTGTTTTTTATCTTTTGATCTCTAATGAAGATTAATTTGACCTTCACCTATTCCTTAGGAGGTTTATAAGAAATGCAGTAATTGTTTGTGTGGCAACACATAGGAGCCTGACTGATGGAAGAGTGTTCAGCACTCTGGCTGCTTCCTCATGGTTCCTCCTCCCAAAAAGGTTACACCTGCAAGTTTTGAATTGAAGTGCTCAAGTCAGAAACACGTATGTCTGTCTGACTGCAAATATAAGCTGCCTTTTCCTGAAATGTTCAGGAAAAACAAAATAAGCGATCAGTGGTGCTGGTACTTCCTCTAAATGTATTGCTTTTACGGAGGAATCACAGATCCTTGATCTGCTTTGCTATTTTCTGTTTTTCCAGCGATACATCAGAGACATGAATCAAGGGCTTTACATATTTTGATTAAAGCTCTTGTTTGGCTTGCATGTTTTTTTCTTGCTTGTTAGGGCGCAAATGTGTATGGAGTTACAGGCCATGTAATTTAGAAAACATCTTCAAGTTAGCAAATTGCTCTATATTTATGAATTTTAAAAAGTTGGAAAAATGCGCAGTTTTTAATCAAGGAGTAGCCATGCTGATTATTATTTACATGGATACGTATCAATGCTTTATATTAATTATGTTTTGCATGCTCTGCTGCAGAATTTTTTCATGAAAGGCTAAAACACTTGATCACAATGCAGAAGACTTTAAGATAAATTACGACATTTCTTTTGAAATGAGCAATATGAAACTACATCATATTTAATAGGAAATGAGTGTAATTCTGTGAGCTACTGAACACTCAGCAGATTTCAGAAACATATATGGTCACTGACTAAAAAAGTTCTGTCCCAAAATTAACTGCCCAAATTTCACATTGACATCTTTATTATGAAAAGAAATAAGCAGCAGAAAAATATTTCAGCATTTTTTAAAACTTTCCTTATATTTGGTTTCCTGTTACCTTCAGTATCACTGAGTAGAGTGAATCCCATGCATAGATATTTTCAAAAACTAGTCTTTTAACTCAGAAAAAGGTAAGAAACAATAAAGAAGAAAGGAGGGAACAAGCTAACGATTAGATGGAACACAAGCACCTGTAAGAGTTGTATTTAAACAGAGACCCTGTAACACCAAGCACATATTTTCCCAACAGTCTGCATGCCTCTGTAAAGGGGATAGCTGGAAATAGCATCAGCATGTGATATGTGCATTGCAAATAATTTTCTCGGAAAACTGTTCATTTCTTCACAGCAAAGCAAAGCAGCCAGCTTGTAACTTGAGCATGTAGTGTATCAACACGAACATTAGAAAATTCAGTGGCAATTAATGAGGTACTGGGAAAAATTAATGAAAGTTTTCTGCAGAAGAAAAGACAATGAATTTTAAAGCTTAGTATTTAACAGCAATTAAGTCCTCAGGACATCATAGGCTTGCATGAATCTAAATTTAAAACAGCTTTTCTGACTCAAAAACTGTGTTGGGGATGTCACTTAAATAATATTACTGTTAAATGCACAATGAACCCGTGCCATTAAAAGCTACTTGTCCTTCAAATGAAAAAGCAAACAAGGACTTATTCACTATTCCCCCCAGAAATACAGTAAAGATAATAATACTAAAATATAAATATTGGTAAATGTAATTATCTGCAGCAGTATACACTACACAAGGTAATAAATTCGATTTCCATTTCTTTCAGGGATTCACTGAGAATTTCATGAGGCATAACTCAAATGTTCTCATGAAGATGTGTAATCCGTTTTTTTTAGAAGTATCATCTTTGGAGTATTATCCTTCTTTCTCTGTGGATGGCTGAAATGAAAGGCTAAGTTCAATTTGGTAATATCTGTGTTTGAGCACATGAACTGAAAGCATCCCATTTCTGAATATTTAAAATAAATCCTAATAGGTCTACTTTCCGGGAACAAACGGAAATTAGTACTACTCAGAAACTAGAGGTTTATTTATAGCTAACTACTATTTCTATGTGATGGTTTTTCTGTCTCGAAAATAATCTTATTAAAAAACTGCTATGCCCAGACATGGAGACTACATACTCAACACAAACACACACCAAAACCACTAATGCTTTCCCTCATCTAATGGATGGACTTGATAAAAACGAGTTGTTTTTTTCAGGGATAATAGAAGGTACTTATCCCATTTATAAGTATTTTTCACCTCAAACCTTCTGAACTCACTCTTCCGCTTTCAAAGAACTCAAAAATTTCTAATTGTAGACTTAGTGTTTAACACTTTGTGCCTTTCCAAAGCAGGTTACAATTTTTAGCTATCAAACTTGTGTTTACAGCTTGCTAACTGTGAACCAGATTGCCAAACAAGTTCTGTATATTCTGCTGTTACAAAGGGGGGGCAATTTTCTGCAGATCATAAAAAAATTGTATTTATAGCAACTTGAAAATAAGAGATACGTAGTTAATCTAAGAGACAACTGCTGGGAACTAAAAAAGAGTTAAAAAAAAAAACAAAAAAAGACAAAATAACCAAACTGAAGAGTTCATGCAAATATTTATTTTAATTCTTCACAGACATTTTTCCTAAACCATGTTATTGGATAGTTACAAAGCTTTTCCTTTTTTTCTTTCTTCCTTCCTCTTTGAGGAATGGCTGCCTTTTCTAAAAATCTGTGTGTATGCACACGTGAACACAATACTTGTAAATGTTTATTACTCACCACCTTCTATTTGTTATTCCCTACTATCAATATTTTTATACCCCTACTTAAAAACCCCTGGCTACTTTTCCTGGAAGCGGAATAATACTTTGTCAATTCCGCCTAGCAGACTTTTACAGAGCAAAAAGTCATAATGAATACAATAGCCCAGGTCATCGAGTAGTTCTTCGGAATGTAGGGTATATTCTCTCCAACTCAAATCGGTACATTTTTCAGATAATGCATTCACACTGAAAAATTCAGCCAACTTCGGTTAAGATTAATATTGTCATTTGGATTTCTCTGTCTTCTACAAATTGCCCATCATATTAAAGTTCATGCAATATCCCGTTTTCATCCTGCACCTCTTTCTACAGTTTATTTGTGTTCTTCCAGAATAATATTATAACTAACTCAACTTGGAAATGATTCCTTATATACTGTTACAGGCAATAATATGTAATTTCAGAGAAAGCACAAGACACTTGCTTCTTCTCAGTTGCTCCTTTATCATATTCCTTTCTGGTCTCAGTTTTGCAGTGTATAATTAAACCTCAAATTGAAAATACTGAATCTATTACCTATGATGTTTCTGTGGACCATTTACTGTGAATTATAGATCATGAGTGGATCATTAAATCTCATCTACATACTTAGAATAAATGTGATGAGAAGTATCAATCTGGATGTATTTATAACTTTGAAGTGTCCAGAGAAGTCATCATGTTTAGGTCATTGTCAATAACATTGTAAGATTATTTCCAAATGTACTTAACACATTAGTATCATCAGGCTTAAACTTCATTTTATAGAAAAAACCTTAAAGCATTTTTTTATCATCTTAATTACAATTTTTTAAATAATATCCAGTAAAATGCATATGGTAGCTTTCAGTGCTAACATTTAGAAGCCTAAGTGTGTCAATTTCCCTAATTCCTTTACAAACCATAAAGCAGATAATTTCTAAATAATTTGATAATATAATAAAATATTATATATAGTAATATAATATTTAATAATATGTTGTTCCCAATGTGCTGAAGGAATAGAAACAGGGAGGGAAAAAGGGAAAAGGGAAGAGCGAGGGAAAGAGAAAGCACAAAAGGAACAGGAGGGGGAAGGGAATTTATCTGTGTTTCAAAGATATGATATAAAATGGGAACTAAGCATTCTCATTAGTCTTTGGCACCTATTTAGAGTGTCAGTGCAGACAGCTGGTAGTGTATCAATGTCTTGGGGTGATTCTATGACAATACTGTATTCCCCATTGCGTGCTTGATCTCTGTTGTACCTTTAAACTGCAAAGAGAGAGAGAAGCTGAAGGAACTCTTCAAAGCCGCTAGCCTGACCTTGCAGTTAGATGTTTACACACTTTTTCTTCTCCAGGCAGTGTTTTCTGCCAGTTAGGAGTTAGAAAGGGAGGGTTTTTTTTCTCTAGCTCTTCTTCTGTTTTCAGCTGAGAAGGGACTGCAATCTACCTCCGTGGCTTCTGTTCTGTGTCTTCTTCTTTTTGGATTGTTTTTGGCTTGCTTCTTCATCCAAGACCAGCTTATCATCTCCGGACCTGCTCGGCGGGACCCTCCAGGGGGGATCATCAGACCCCGCCTGGCCCGGCCCGGCCCAGCTCAGGACTGCAGGTTTTACCTACAGAAAGAAGGGGCTATATAAAATCCACCAGCCTCTTTTCGGAGACAGGGGAGGGNCCAGCCTCTTAGACAGGGGAGGGGGTTTCAATATCCTCTTCTGCCTCATGCCTGCAGAGGACTCTGTTTGTTAAATAAATAGTTTTTTTCACTTTCATCCGAGAAATTATTTTCCCGAACCCATGGGAGAAGGGCTGCCAGGGACTGCTTGCCTGGCAGGCAGGAGAGAGAGAGACACCCCTTTCGGGTTATTTCCTCCTAAATTTGTGTCCAAACCTGCACAATTAATGGGATCATATTAGACACAGAATTTACATTTTCCCTACTATTTTTCCAAATACATTCAGTTGCCACATTAAAACTGACACTCTCTGTGGAGCTCCATTTGCTTTGGTATTTTCCCAGTTTTCAGACAAGTAAAAAAATAACATGTGTTTAAATTGAGAACAATCTGTTAAATTACAGAATTATATGTAAAGTAAAAAACACTGACTACTTATCTTCCTGGTCAAAAAGACTAAAAGCAATACAAACTGTTAAATGCCTAGAAACATGAAGAAAAAAAAATCAAAACTAGAGTAATGAACAGCCAAAAGTTATCAAAATAACTCTTGATCAAAAACAGTAACAAGATTTATGCGATGTTTTTCATTTTTCAATGCATTTTCATTGCAACCGTGCTCAAATTAGTAGCCTTTATTACATCCTAAAAGAAGTATGAGGACAACTCAGTCAACATGTACAAAATTCTGAAAGTGTCCCAACACAACAATTCTATGAGCCTATGATTTCCAATTTGCTGAAATTTAAGGCAACCCATATTTAACTTCTTTCTAAAAATAATAGTCAGGAAAATATTTACCGAATAATCAATAACTTAAGAGTGGCTTCTAATATCTTCTGTCCTCCTTCTATTTTCCTTGCATCTCTCTAGCCTTTTACAGCCAAATACATGTCTCAGAATAACTATCCAATAAAACTGAAGGAGAAATCACATACATTTTTAAAATCGTTACATCTGAGTAGATGTCAGTTTCTCTTTGCATATTCCCATATCCACCTCACATGTTTTCTCATTAGAGCTGCATTAGAGCTGCCATTGAACTGTCACTTTTAGATTTCTATCTACTTTAGAAAGTTTTACTTGATGCACTTTCAAATTTTTAGATGGTGTCTGTGTATAGTCACATGCGATTTATTTTGTGGATTCAATCAAAATTATCCTAGATTATGACCAAGTTAGGAGTGAAAGTGTAATGAAAAATTAGTAGAAGAAGCCTAGGACTTGGACAGTGGAAAAGAAATATATTATGAGGGAGTTGGACAAAGGCCGTTACGGCATTTGCATTTTGGCTGGACTAAAGAGGAAATGATGTTTATAACATTCTCTACATGGACCTTTCCCTTGTAGCAGCAGAGGATACACCTCCATAGAGAAGATTTTCTGAAAGAGTGTGGGTGGGGAAGTCTAGATTGGGTCTGCTTACATGAAAAAGGAGTATTTGAGCTCTGCTTCAAAAAGCAACATGAAGGGGCTTGGTCACCTAGTCCCACCTTTTTGCACTTCAAGATAGTATTTGTGTGGCTTTTGAGCAAGGAGGGGTTTTTTACCTGCTGTGAAGAAATAAAACAACCTGCCACTGGCAGAAACCTTATTCTCTACCTAGTAATGTGAAGCAGTTTCCTTCTAATGACTGTGATACATCATAAATTCAAAATAAATTAGTGCCCATTAAAATACAGGCTTTTCCTGATTTGTATTACAGATACTGCCTAAGCATCATGTATTTCTGGAGCCACCTTTCAACTAAGGAATTATGTTGACGTTCTTCAGCAAGAACATATTAAAATAATCAAATGAAATACACCTACTTCTGCAAAGATTTACCATGTGTGCCTGTGAGGAGAATATTACTTAGGTTTACTGAGGAAAGTAATATTTTCTTCTTACAGGAGGAACTGTTTCTTTAGTAAGTTTTAATACATCTTCCTGGAAAGCAATTGGTCAGAACTTTGACTGATCTAGGCAATGTGCATACCTGAACACCATGTCAGATAATTTTTTATAGCATCAGGTGGAATAATCTGGAAGAAATTCCATTATACAAATTCGTTCTTGCCTTAACCCCATTTGCCACTTCAGCTCTGTTTCTCTGAGCACAGGGTCAAGTGCTTTGCACTCAGGTTACTGTTTACATTTGAGTAAGTAAATATGAAGAGCTTCTAAATCACAATGGCAAACGTAACCTTGCACACTCTTTGCACAGGTATAAACTATGGTGCCTGTGTGAAAGACAAGAGAATCACTCCCACATATATTATGTGGCATGCATTTTTAAGGAACAATACAGAAAATTAAAACAAGCATTGCATGAACTAACTTTATGCTTTAACATCCATTTTATTCTCAAGCAGAAATAAAAATTTCAAGCATCAGAATTTTCAGTTAAATTAAAAGTCTTCAAAAAAATCAATCTGAAATATCTCAAATGTCTTCTGCCATATAAATAAAAAAATTAAAAATATAACTGTGTGGCATTACCATGAACTAATTCTTCCTCTTTGCTCAAAATAATTACAAACATTTTTTTCAAGGTTATTAGGTATCATATTGCATTTTATTACCAAACAGTCCTGGAAAACTTGCAACTCTACATTCTTATTTTAGTATAAGCCCAATGTTTTGTTTATTACTGTGTATGAAATCACCTAACACACACTGAACCTCTCTCTGAGATGAACTGCCACATCTCATTCTGTGAGGTGTGGTCCTCCAAGTGATTGTTCATGTAAGGGGGCATGAGTCCCTTAGAATCATCTCCAATTTTGACTACATTCTATTCCTATGTGAGAATCATACAATTTCATGTCACTACCTGGAAGTGTTTTCTTACAGAATCTGTTGATTCAATGAATAATCCTTACACTCACAGTGCCTGATTCTTGACTTCTCAGAGAACTTTGCAGCACTGGAACTCTATGGAATCCAATAAATTAAAACTGAAGTTAGGAGATTCATACTTAAGGTCAAATTGTACTGTCCTTAGATTTTTGTTTTCCATTTATGAAGCACAGATAAGCTTACTAACAAATAAGTCAGAAGTTTTATCCAATGATTACTTCTATAAAGTGAATACAACCAGCTTTGCTTAAATCCTGTAAATCTTCAAAGCTAGTATTCTATATTTTTTTTATACTTTATTTGGAGAAAAAGATATGAATCATTTATGGATCATGTCTTTTTAAGGTGAATATAAATAAAAATGAGATTTTAATGAATGCCTCTAGGATCACTTAAGTCATTGAAGGTACACTGTCATGAAATCTTGATGCTGCAAACACCTAAGGATGAACACATTTGCATAAATACATAAACATGTTTATATGTTGACTTTAGGTGAGTGAAAAAAAAATAATTTAACTTTGAACTTTATGGGATCACTCAGGTATTTAAAATGGAGCATTTCTTGCAGAATAAGCACCAATGCCCATACTAGGAATGGAGTCCCAGGCAGTTATTTTAATGTCTCTGATAAGAGAGTAACATCATCAGTGAAGATGTTCCTTCTCTCCAGCTTTAAATCCTTATGTTCCTTAATTAAATGTTTCATGGTAACCGTTCTGGAGTCTTGGTTTCTTATAGATTGTATAGTTCCTCTAAAGACAGTGTTTAAGTTAAATATCCAGAAGCCAAATCTCCTGCACTTTGTTTATTTACTTGCTGCTCTGAAAATACAACTATTCTGATGAGGTAAGTAACAGCAGACTCACACATTCTATTACATACACTTAAAGCTTAGCAATGCCACAATATGGAGAGATTAATTCTGGCAGCTGGGTATATGCCAATAATTCAAACAATTTAGACCAGCACTGCTCTAGAAGCTTTTCTGAGTGAAATTTTACTTCCAAGGACGTAAGATGACTCCACCTTCTAGGGAAGGCCAAATAGGACATCTGCTGCTTTCTCTTGTGCCAGTCCGATCTTGAGAGCTGGTGCAGAGTTCTTGGGAAATCCTGCAAATCTGGAAGCACTATGTGTGGGACAGAGCAGCTCATCCTTGTAAAAGAACTAAAAATTTCAGTCAAGTTCTGTTCCAGGAAGAGCAAAGGATTCCTCCATAGGAGACCAGTATGAGTAAGGTCTGTATCATGACAAAATTGGTGCTGCCAGCTGATGCTGATACTGATACTGATAAGAGAAGTGTTTGGGGATCTTGTTACAAAAAGACTGAACTGTATTTAACTTTTAAATCATTCACAGAACATAAGAAAACATAATAGATCCAGAGATTTCTATCAGCTTATAATCACCTACAGAAGAATGTAAAACTGGCCAATTATTAGACAAGCCAGTTATTCTCCCAGTTGTGTTTTTTTCTTATCTGGTTATGGAAGAAAGGGAATTACAGGTATGAGGAAAGTCATTGCAAAGTAAGAGGAGATTTACAAGCTAAAAGGTAGTGTTAAAATTACCAGGTATTTTTAACAGTATCACAACTAATGCAACTGAGTCAGTGTCACTGGAACTTGGGAGAACTATAACCCATTCAACATACAAGAAGGCTGAAAAAGAAAATCAAACCTTAAACACAACAAGCTCAAAATCACTAACAATGGGTGTGTACCTCTAATAAGAATGTTCTTAGATTTCAAGGTCTCTAGGTAGCAAAATATAATGTATTAGTGTAGGGCAACAGTCATGTAGGATGGCATCAACTCAGATTTGTGCAAAAGGGACATTTGAAGTTTACCTCTAGATTCTTTTAGCACTCAAAAGACAAAGAAGTGTTTAAAACATGGTTTATTTGATGTGTTTCAAACACTTAGCTTCAGAAGGAATGAATTAGAAATTCCTATCTTTATTGATTGACAACAGAAGATGTCTAGCCAACTGGAACCTATGCTGTAGGTGCCTATGCTGAGGAAGACTAAACACATGAATCCTATTCATATTATCTTCAGCTACTATTGCTAAAAAGCTGTAATGATACCACTACTTTCTTCTAAGTTTTCTAAAAGTTAAAGCTCTTAATGGTAAGTATTTCAAAGCATTATACATAGAAAACCAAACAGGGCACACATTCCCATCATCAGTGAGAAACCGTTACAAGATGTGTTTGAACTCTACAAGGGAATCAATGTCTTATTTCACAATACAGTTCCTGTTTAAGTCACATTCTTTCATTTGGATGTCCTGTCATAGTAGATATTCACCCCCCCCAAAAAGTCAGGTAGAACTGCAATGCAAATACTTAACTGTTTCTTGACAATGAAAAAATACCTGCCAAAATTTGTGGAAAAGAAAGCTAAGATTTTCTTTGGCTTGTATCCACCAACAAAACATGTATTATCTGCTAAAGCTGCATTTGTTTGTATTCTTTGACATACAGAATCTCAACAGAATATCACTATTAGGTGAAAAGGTTCTGACTCCTGAAAAACGCTTCATATGGTTTATACATTTAAACACATGTGCCATATGGTCCTTGCAAAAATCTTCAAAACCAGTAAATCAATTGAAAGAGTACTTAATATAATCATAAAATACATTCTAAACCATCACATATTTTTATTTCTGTTATTCCTCTGGCATCACCATAAACTTATCACTAAGTCCCTGGCCCACTCACCTCTGTTAATGACTGCAGAACTACATATCTTTATGAATCACTGTACGTCTCAGCTGTTGCCATTTGATACTGGCTTAGAATATCTTCTAAACATATCAGTACAACTCTGTTTTCCTTGAATATACCCTCCAAAATAAACAACGGAATAGTTCTTAGACATTCCAAAACAATGGACCAGTAAAATTCTATAATAAGTTCTTTGTAAAGTGCTAGGTTTATTATTTCATTTGAAGTGCTGAGTGACTACAATGGTATACACAGACTTTTCCTTCCCTACAGTTCTTCTCTGGTATCTGCTTAAATGTCTCATGATTCCCAGTTGCCCTAGGCCATTGTTTCATTACCTTTGAATTACCCAACACACATCACGAACACAACCATTGTATGATCCAGTGAAAAACTATATGGGAACTAATCCAACATTTGCAGAACTTACAAAATAAGCATTCATTCGTCAAAGTTTTACAAGCTCAATGAACATATCAAAGGCCTCAGTTTGTCCCTTGATACCTTTCTTAAACAAACTTGAAGTTTTAGCCCCTTAGAAAATTATGCATGTTATTTATTATTGTTAGACTTTGACCTATTACTTGAAACTAAGTGGAAATCAAAAAAGCATCAATTTTGCAGATAAAAAAGCTGTCAATATTGATTTACTTATAGAAATCCCTGTCTCTAAAACCAAATTAAGATCAAGACAAATACAGTCTTACAAAGGGAAGAGTTGTTAATTAATGTTCATTATATAATCCATAATGCCTACTTGTATATAAATGAGACCTGTTTTAGTAAAAGCCTCAAGTTAATTAAAGTTACCACAAATATTTCCACCTCATGGAATTATTAAGGTTGGAAAAGACCTCTAAGATCACCAAGTACAATCACTGAAACAGCACTGCCATGTTCACCTCTAAAGCATGCCCCAGGTGATCGTATGTATCAAACCATTACCAATACCCTTTGGCTGGAACATCAAAAGAGGTTTGTAGAAACACAGCGGGCACTCTGTATCATGTCATGTCTTTCTGACTATTACTCAAAATTAACACTAGCATAAAATAAAAGACAAAAAACTCCTTATTTCTCTCAGTGGAAGCATGTCCTTAACTTTGAGACTGGCTTCCTGAGTGTATTCAGATCCCAGCAAAACCTTTGTTTCATGAAAACTTGACAAAATTGGATCCCCAAAAGGCATTGAATATTTAACAATTAGATCTTATCTGTTCAGCAAAATGCAACAAGTTGCAGAGCAAAAAACCAGCTTGCTCCTGTACATAGGGTGACAAACCTGTTTGAAAAGAAAATGTATAAAACTATCTACAACAGATATGCCTTTTTTTTCCACCTTTCTTCCCCTGACCATTTTGAAGAGCATTCTAAACATCTAGGAAGGCCTCTAGATGGGTTTAAATGGGTTTAAAACACCCACTGCTACTGCAGAACACTACCCTACAATGTCAAGTTTTACTAAAACTCAAAGCCTTCCAAGAAATATAAGACCTGGTTGTATTACCCTTCACAGGCTTTAGCATTCAGGTCTTGTTTTTTAAGACCTGAACTAATGTATATTTATAATATTTTTGTTACTCTTATCTCCATTTGCTAGTAAGAGTCAAAATGCTCTGTTCTTGTGAAACTTCATTATGACTCCTTTTCCTTTATCTGTGAGTCTCAAATTAATTTGACATAGATGTTTTACATATATCTTAGGCTAAATGTGAACTATTCCCTTATGCCCATGAGGCACTCAGAAAGTTAGTAAGTTCTGCTTTCAAGGACACTCTAAATGAGGTTATTAAAATTCAACACTTTGCATATTCTGATGGGGAAAAACACTTGCCCCTGACAACAAAGGAGATAGGTCAATTCAAGAAAGCTCCTCAATCTCCATATGGATGGCCACTGAATTCCTTGTGACAGTATTTGTAAAACCAAAATTAGAAAATGTTATCAGTGAGGAAGAAAAGTGTAGGAACCCAGGTCCTGCCCAAAAGTAAAAATCCATAACCATCTGTTGTTTGTGTTACATGGATTTCACAACTGTCATCTCCACTGTGCATGCCGTTTCATTTTCACAGCAATATCACCAAAACACTTACTGAAATAAAATCACAAATATTTTGAACATACCATATGATATGTTATCTTCTAAATTAATATCAGACAAAGTCAAAATGAGGACTTGTCTACATGTTACTTTTGTGCTGTCACATGAAAAATCCTTCAAGGGTTTGCTACTGTTTGGAAACACTTAACTTCAAACATGCATAACTTAAGCAATACTGAAGAGAAAGGAAGATATTAAATGCTGCATTTTTTAAATATAAGTGTGTTTTGAAAAATTATAATGGCTACTCTATACATTTATATAGCATCTTTCTTCAAAAACAGTCTAAAGATGCCTTTTAAACTATTTACTCGGAAATATTATCCAGAATTTAAATGAACCTTTTGTGTTTTCTGAACTTCAGACCAGCAAGACTGTCCCACATTTCACAGCTGGGTATGGCTTGAAGGATTTATCAGCTCTCAAGCTAATCTCCATAACCCAATGTTATACCCAAAAAGTTCTTTTTGAGAAAAAAAAAGCAAACAAAAGAAACAAAAATCCCAAACTGAAATTGTCCTTGGAAAAATGACAGAAAAAGAGTTAAGGACCAGTGAGTAAACAAACTGCTTTTTCCCTGAGGAAATCTAAAACTCAAGGTCAGCTCTGTCTGAAATCACCAGACCTGTCACATGGCTTTCATGGCTGCCACTATGGCTCCTATCAAACCCACACTGAAAGCAATGAAAACATTTTTACTGGAAACCGATCGAGCTCTGATAAGAAGCTCCCTAATCACCTTTGGCTGATAATGCTGCACAAACTGAGAGGTGAAGTTTTGAAAAAGAGAAGAATGAACTAAGAGAACTTGAGGTCAAATGTATTTGACCTTCTTTAATTCCTTAATGTCTCTGTGTGTTGGAGCAGAAATCTGACTCTGTAAGTATATGGATACATACATATTTTATATACATAAGAATACATATATGCACATGCATTTTATGTACATATCTGTTCATACACATACAGGAACACAGATTGTGCTGTCAGGATAACTTAACTAATTCAATTTTATCCCAGCTTCTGTCCTCCAGTAACAAAAGTCTGGTGGTCCCAATCCCAGCCCCTTGGGTGTAGGAATCCATCACAAACACATCAACCTTAATTTAATGCAATTGACAGTCTCTGCTCAAGAGAGGCAGAAGGAGTTACCATGGAGACTGAACGACTGCTCCTCTCCAGAGGATGCTTTTATCAAGCATGGCCTGAACAGTAGAGGCTGTGCAATACTTGTAACCTTAATCACATCACTGGATCTTGCTTTTTGGGATGCCTTTTTAGCAAGCTCTAACAAACATCAAAAGCTGGGGAGTGGGGAAAGAAGGAAGAGAGAGCTTAAGAAAACAAACAAACCAGCCCCCTAAAACACAACAGAAAACAGTATGAAACTGCATATTGTGCCAGACTGAGAGAGAAAAGGAGTTTCATATTGATTTGATTTATCAGATTTGTCACCTCTGCCTGGTGCTTTCCTAACAGGGCGAATGCTGTGTTTGACCTATTTGCTGGAATTAACCAGGACTGCAGGAGACCATATGGATTGCCAGATGGTCTGCTATAATTTAATGCCATTTATTCTAAGTATGAAGTAAGTGATAAATATAATTAACATTCTTTTAGCTCCTTAGTGGAGCTTTTTTCTCAGGCATTGAAAGGTAAGTTAATACCTTGTTGCTGAAACACAGATGCCAGCTAATTACTGCAAGAGGCTGCAGCCTCCAAAGCAAAAAGTGTCTACACAGACTCTAACTTATTCACTGACCTCACTGTGATGATTAATAGGTTGAATGCTAAGCTGCAATGAAGATGACAGATCTTAGATGTTTTCAGGTTACCTTCACTAGTAGCATGATGAACAGTGTTCATCTCAGATGTACGTATCACACTCCATAGTAAACAATGCACCTTGTACTTGTGGCCTCAACGTGTATTTCACATTACAGCACATCAAATGTGAAGGAAGCATCAAACCACCTCCAGACAGTAAAAACAATGAAGTGATTTCCTTCAGAAATGTTTTTCCGGATTGCTATTTCATATTCTGCCAGTGATTGTCTAAATGGCCTAGTTTTTAGGAAGTAGTCTTAGAGAAGCTTTGGCTTCAAAGAGTGTTTATATCAGGCAGGGTCGTCATCCTCAGCATTTTAAAACCACGAGTCTGTTACAAGATATCCAAACAACTCTGTTTACCATTCCTGGGCCGATAACCTTTATAGTAAATTAGGACGGTGTTAGCAGAATGAATAGCAAACAATTTTGGAGTTTTTAATGTCAATATACAAGTAGAGTTAGCAGCAGGTAATCAGAACAGGCAAAGAAGTATTAGAGAAAAGGCAGAAACACTGAATCTTTTGTATTTAATATGAAAAGTTGTGCACATTGAACCTCGAAGATAAAAATCACCACAGCTAAATGTCCTGAGATTTGCATTTGTACTGTTAATAAAACCTGAGTGAACTCTGACCTGACAGTAATGGCATAAATTAAATGTTATGCAGAGAATACAACGTAACAGTACCTGCACTATAGAGCAAACCCGCTTTACGTTGTTAAAGGAGCTCAGAGTCAGCAAATCACAGTATATGGAAAGCAGAAAAAAAATCCAGCTTTTTGACACCTGTGTTCTTCCCATACTCCAGATGGGTTCAGCACTTGTTCAGAGGCTTCCACAGTTACACAGGTACACTCCACAGTGCAAGTGCTGATGCACCCTTAAGAAAGTGCTCCATTAGGGAGGACCTAAATGTGATGAGACATACCGTCCTTTACTCCACTCTTGATTGCATCAAGTTATTTCTCCACCTGGTGAATTTTGGTGAATCACTTGACTATTGTCACTGGTCCTATAAAATCTTATTTTTCCACCAGCATATGAGTAACTTATGATTTTATTTTAGTATATGAATAAAAGTAGTATCAAAATATCTGTATAGCATGCTTTCGTTGATATTGATACCACTTGTCAAGATGTCTTCATAAGGTCTCTGTGACTGGCAGAATTTGAAAAAAGATCCATTTTCCCATCCCATCAACTGAAAAGTATTTACCCGAGGTGCTAAAGCTAATGTTCTGATGGCTCCAGCTTCATTATTATAGTCAGCGGGGAAAACGAGGTAGTTGGAGAGAGCAATCCAGATAGCCTGATCCTCTTTGTAGGCATGCTCCTCACTTCCCTGACTGCTAAATAAGCTAGGGCCATTCATGTATCAAAACTTAGGGAGACTGAAGTAAGAGAGAAAAACACTACCACGCTGACAATGAGACTTCATGCATCCTTCAATAGATCATTTGTTGGACCTGACAACATTGTACTTTACTATTACGCAGATACCACTTCTGAAAAATACTGGAGAGATACTCTTCAGTGATTAAAGAGTTTCAACATCAGTACGGTATTAGCACAATGTTTTCGGTCTCCATGTCTATACATTCACACATATGTACATATACATAAACACACACGTTTATAAATGCATGCGTTTAATTGCTCCATCAGTGCAAACAGTCAGATGTTCCAGGTGGTTACCTCTTAACATTAAAAGAAAGGGAAATACCAGATGTGTTGCCTGAATTAACATAATTCACACCTTTGAACTGTCTGAGTAAGTGTTTTGCCTAAGCAGCAGCTAGCTCTCACCAATACCTAAGAAAGAAAAAAATTCTGAAAAAATGAAGAAACCGTGCAGAACTTAACAAGCCAGTCTTCGGTGTTGATAGACACAAAGCCTGTCAAAGCAGATTTAACACTTAGTTCTTAAATATAGTTTTAAACTCTAAAATCCTTTTTCATCTACCTTTTTCTTTACTTGCTCGCTTACAAGAAAAAAGGTATCAGAGAACTTATGTTCACGGTTCAGTCCCAAGAATAAGATTCTCTGCATCTTAGCTGTCATACAGATGGCATCTTTGAAACATTGCTCTTGGCCTAAATGGAAAATAGGATTTTAGGACAAATAAGGACCAGATATAAACCCCATGTCTACAGAGGAATACCTTTGTCTCACAAATGAACCCTCATTGCCATAATAATTTTCTGTGAATAAGCTTCATCATTGGATTTACTGAGAGATTTCACCAAGGCAGTGGAAATTGACCAAATTTACCCCTAGACCCAGAAGAAATTATTTGGGCATTGATTTCTTGGAAAATTATACTCTCAAAAACTGTGAATTTAGGGAAATTTGCAAAATCTTTTTTTATCTAAATTACCTAAATCTTAGTTAAAGTAACAAAGAAAAGGCCCTAACGGGAGAAAATGCTTTAGGATCATATGAAAAAACTAACCAGTGTTATTTACTAATTTCTTGAATATCTTACCTCCTGCATACATGACAGCCAACATTATCGATGATATCCAAGCTATCTCACTATATGATGTGTGGAAGATCTCTTGTATTTCTTTGAAGAACACTGTGATGGCTTTGGGGAAGGCATAGGAAAATCCAATGGAGATAAAAGCCCCAAAGACCACAACCCATCCCCAGCCTCCATCAGGAGGTGGGTAATCTGGTGCTCCTGTTGCAGGTGGCATTTTTTGGTCTCTGTCTCTTCTCCAACTAGACTGAAAAACAAGAAAACAAACAGGACGTCAAAATTTTTTTCGCTTTTTTTCATATCAAACTACATCATTCAATAGTCATCCGCAGGGATCATAAAAAAGCCTCAGAGCAAAGATCAATTTCCAGCTTTCATGGGATCATAGAATGAGAGTACCTGGTTTTAGAAGCAAAAGCTGTTCTGCAAAAAAACTTGGGCAAGAATATTTCCAATAGCCTAGTCAATGCATGGCAACTGTTACAAATCACTGATCTCAGTCACTGAAGCTGTATTTGCCATTAGTCACTTACTGCAAAGTGACTAGTTTGTGTGGGTTAATTTATGTAGCTCTACCATCTACAGTGAGGAGAAGAAACAATGGAAAAAAGTTACACCTAAATTATAACTAAATTCTACAAATAAGTGTTAGTAAGATTTATTGGTACCGCAGCAAAATCATCAAAAACAACATAGAGGAACAAATTGTGAACATCTGAAAAGTAGGTTCTAAGCAGAGATTTAAAATTCTCCGTGTATCCATAAAATAAATACACAATATTCAAATTCCTCATTTTATTATTAAGATTTTGATATTTTAATGTTGATATTACTTGCAGGAACAAGGTGGAGCTTGATGGTACTAATTCTGCTGTTTCCACATGTTAGTAGACATCAGGAAGCCTTTCACTAATAAACCTCACAAGCTTTCCACAGCTCTTCTATAATTTAGAATTGACCCTAAGAGCTGCCATCAGAATGATACCTTACAGAGGTTCTGAGAGGTGCAGCCAACACATTCAGGCAGGTCAAATTCACATAAAACTTCTAAGGCCTGAAATAAATTTCATATTGCTAATATCATCCTCATATCTAAAACCTTAAGTTTTTTACATTGTACATTACCTTTTTAGAAAATATGTAGCAGTGAAAATCCATTTTTTATTTCTGAGATTTTTTCCACTAACAAATCCCATTATTATTAAAGACTGAACTGGAGTCCACTGTGGTTTTTTCTGTGTAATCCAGCCCACACAGACAGTATGAACTGCAAATTCTTCTTTCCTCTCTGTTTCTTTCTTGGGCATTTAGGCAACTTATTACTCTTGATTGGTCTCCTGCCATACTAGTATTGAAAACTGTGGATGATAACAGTGAGTAGGTTGCTGTTATGCTTATGATTACCAGCAAGTCTCTACATGATTTCTTCTGTGCCACTTACAGCATATTCCAATTTCTCACAGTAAACGGCATTAGCAGTGGGAGTGAGATGATTACCTTAACAAAAACTAAAAAAGCCAACTGCGTCAGCTTATACTTATCTCTTGGGATAGTGCCTGGAGTACTTTCAGGGTAAATGCCATGTAGAACTGCATACAATATATGCCATAAAACAAGCAAAATGTTGTTTTTAAGATTACCTATTACTAGGCTAGGCCCTGTGATAGAAACCCAGTGTACTTCTGATTCTCCACTTCATTGAAGCCGACTGTAGACATCAGCTATAATCTCATGTAGCTGGAACACCTCTGGGGGAAGCTAAATCAATGACTAAAACATCTGGCTTTTAGACAAAATTTTAAAAGCCCAGGTAGTTTGGTTTCTGCACCACATAACTGAGGTTTCCTGCTGGCAGCAATAGGTATCTATTGCTCTGTACACAGAACATATAAATGTTTTTATATGCATGTCCGGAAAGAACCTCTGGTATGTACTTTGTTTCTGCTTATCCCAGCCTCAGTTTAATGTTAGTTCACCGAGAAAACTCAGAGAGGAAAACCTGGGCCTGCCACTAGAACAAGCTGGACAAACAGAAACAATGCTGGTTGCTGAGACTTAACTTTGTCAACACTGTTATATACTATTTTGTTTTTGCTAATCAGGATCCATTAGAGGAAAGAGTATCTCAGAAAGCCCACTGTAACTTAGAGCACAAATAAAAATGATCGACTGCATCAAGAGCACAAAACCTGAAATTTGTCATAAAAAGCAAATGTGAGTTAAGTGGAAGTAAACAACAAGAGTTCACCATCTATCCCAGAAAAGCTGTTGTTCTGCTCATCTGAGAAAACTTTTGGTTGTTTCATGGAAAAATGTTAACTATTGTTTTCTTACACTTCAAAGGCTTGAGCATATTTATTTTCATATTTAATATTCACATGACAACACTTCTATCGCTATTATAAATTTTTGTAATGACAAACAACATCAACACATTGCTCTTCATAAAAATGGAAGAGGCTTATCAATTTACTGAGGAAGCACTCCTTTTCCTAAAAATAATACAAAAGCACTTTGAAAAATCATAGCCACCACATTAGTCAAAAGAATGTTGAAGGTTCCTGAATGTCACTAATGAATGGTTTGGAGAGATCCCATTATATCCACCCCTTTAGGGTAGAAGAACAGGCTCTGACAGTTCGGTGCTTTTCTCCCTTTAAGAGCTTCACAGTAAATTACGGGAGCATTAAGGAGACAAGCAAAGGGGCATTGGCTGCTCCTGTGCCTTAGCCTAGAGGCAAACTGGTGCAAAGGCCACTGCATGGTCTGTCTGCAAACCTACACTGGGAATAACGCTGTCATGAAGAGCCTGGATCACAGTATCTCACACCTCCTGTTTATCCCACAAAGTAGACCTAAGAATAGCATCCCTGATATTCCTTTATGATCACCATGGCCAATATTAGCTACAGTCAACAAAAGGTGAAGAGGAAAAAATAATAAATACATGTTTGTACCAAGGTGAAAATAAGTATTCATTTTCTCACAAACATTACATCTAGCATCTCAAACATCCCATACATGCTCAGGAGCTAAAGCAGTATTCTCCTGTAAAATCTGCACTTAATATCCCTGAAACTGAATCCCTCCTAAAGAAGTCTAACCTATTAATATACCCAGCTCTAACCCAAGCCTAACTAGTAAAATTTGGGTAATATAGGTAGTGTTATGACAAGTGCAAAATCCATTAGCAACCAAAAAACCCCAGAATTTTACATTAGTAGATAAAAATGTTGATAAAAGAAGAAGCGAAAGATGAAGGAATGAAGCAGTGATAAGCAAAATGCCTTTTCAGAACTCTTATAGGTTATTATGGGCTGTGAAGAATAAAAATAAGTATGGCAGAAATCATAAAATAAGCATGCGTGATGATGTTCACATGAAGGAGACAGTATCAGACCAAAATAAGAAAAAAAGAAACAGCACTTGAGTACACAAAGGTCACCACCAGTGTTTTTAGTCAGTCATATGAGTTCCATCATGTGCTTAAAGCTAGCAAGAGACCATTGCTCGTATGTATGCCTTTATAGGCAAGCAGTGGGCGAGGAACACTGCCTGCCCTCTCCCAGGGAAGCAGTAGGGGAATAGTGACTGGGGAGGATCCTGAGTGAAGCCATCAATCTCACTTCTCACTGTGAAACACACAGAGATTGCTCAGCCTTTACATACCCTGAGTCAGATGTGCACAAGGATTTTCTCCTAAGCTCCTTCTAGTTCTCCTGTATAAATCCCGTTTATGTAAGCAGTGAACAAGAACGCAGCTTACTCTAATAGGAGCTGCATGTGTCTGCTAACAAAAAATAGGAGAGAAACAAGACAAGAAGGCACTTTTATAGCATCTGATATGCAACATTTTTATTGCAGTTTTCAGCACATTTGAACTTAATTAGGCATATGAGAACTAGTGAACAAAAGAGAGAAAGAGGGAAAAAAAGGAAGGAGGAAGGAAGGGAGAAAGGAAAGATGTGAAAGGAAGGAAAAAAGGGAGAAAGAAAAAAGGAAAAAAAGCAGCAAGGAAGCAACAAGGTCAAATGAGCAAATGCTATAAACAAATAATGTATCTTGATACCATGTATTGCAGACTACAATCAGTTATAATCAACCTGTTCAAACTGCTCATGTTCCCACCAATGCTTCATTAATATTCTGCAGTTGCCAGCTGCCAGAATCAGCTATCAATACAACAGCTTGTCAAAGACCCTTCTGAGAAGGGTTTATATTGTTCTCTTGTTTACTGAGACTCCGATTTTACTGGGAGTTTTAGTTTTGTTTTTCTGCAATGTTAGAGTAACTGTTTGTTTTCCTGCTTGCATTTTGTCTGCCTTGTCCTCAATGTGCCCCATCACCACTTGACTCAGCAGCCACTTGTCCCAGAGTAAAAGAACTGGCATGTCAATAATCTGTCCCCAGCTGCTGTAGGATAGTAGGAATACTTGGCATTTGTGTACTGCCCTCCAGTTTCAGATAGTAAGCCAAGAACTGCAAAAAGCTTTGCAAACTTGAGCAAAATCAGTCTTATCCCTGTGAGCTGACTGAAAAGCATCATCCACTTTTAGACATGGGAAACAAATGTGATAACAGACTGAGTAACCTAAGTCTTGTCCCAGATCAGTGTCAGAGCTGGGATATGGACTAATGTCCAAATAAGATGTGAGTTATGACTGAGATTTTTAAGTATGTGTCTACTTTAGAATCGCATTAAGTAGCAAATGCAGATTATTTGTACTGCTTAATACTAGAGCTAGGAGCTCAGGTGGAGTACAATGTTTGCTTTATAAGTTTGAATAGTCTGCTGCTCCAACTTACCCTTAACAGGTTAATTACAGTGCTGTATTTGAAATACATGACTTTGTAGTAGTATTAGAAAATAATCAGTTAAATAAGAATTATACTCTTATAAAAGATCCTTATTTAAAAGCTGCAAGTTTTTAAATTTTCATTAACTCCTCTTTAATGAGTTCTAGGCAGGATGGCAGAATAGCAGGTACCATCTCATCAAATGATATCATCTTCTATAAGCTATTGTCATTATCTTGGGAACAACTTTGAGCCCTTGAAGAAAAACGTATCTTCTTAGTTTTGTGAGATAGCTTTGCTCCCACTTGTTTGGTCTTTTTTTCTGGAGAAAGGGAAGATGCGCAAAAACTCTTGACTGTAAGGTAGCCAAGAGAGTCCGTTCTCTGCTTTTAGCTCTAACTACTCAGATCTGGAGGCAAAGTAGCTCCTAAGGAGCTCTGGTACCTAGCCTTAAAGAACAGGCTAATTGTCCTGAAAGGGGAAAATAGTCTCCTTTTGGTCTGTATTCAGACACTAAGGGGTATGTGATAAATAAAACCCAGATAGATTAAAGATGAACTCAGAGTCAAACTTCACTGCCTTTTTTCCACTAGGGTCTAATCTTCAGGAAAAATACACCCTGTATGAGACCAAAACTACTTAAAACATGCCCAGGCTAGACAGCACTTTAGAAAGATGTTGGGTTTTTTTAAAGTTTCTCCTATAGGCTTGAATCTAAGCATCATGTCTGTAAATGCTTGCCAGACTTCTATGTGACAAGAAAATAATTTACATATAATATATTACATTAAATTGTATTTATAGGACTAATGTTAGGGTTTGCTACTCTTGCTAAAAGTCTAAGCAAAAATAATCACAAAATCATCATTCTTACTTAAAGCCTATTTCACTTCATTCTCAAAAATATATCTACAGGTATTTTAAGTCTAAAGATCTAGCTTACTGAGAACATAAACTTTTTGTTTTTTCTTGAAGAGCAGATGAAGGAACTAGCTCTAAATATTCCTATCTACGAAACAAATATGGAGTTATTTACAGTAAGAATCAGTATTGTACTGTACTTGTCATCCCACTAGAGCAGTAAAAAAACAAGTGGGAAAGCAAGAGCCCCTCACACATCCAAGGCAGACATATGCATATCATTGTTCCAACTGTCTAGGGAGGTTGGCAGAGGCAGGCTCCATGGAGGGAAACAGAAAAGAGGGAAAGGCTCAAGCTGTAAGATAAAATTCAATGAGCAATCCCCATAACTTTCTTTCTTCTTAGGTTCTAGCATTTTAATGGCCTGATTTTCAGGAACAGGATCAACTGGGCAGATAATTGGATGTTACAGCAAAAACTGTTTGCTGAGCTATACAAGGATGATTGCAGATATGAGCTCCTGATGGTTGTGGGAATATTCACAGAATCACAGAATCTGCTGAGTTGGTAGGGACCCACAAGGCTCATTGAGCCCAACTCTTACCCTTGCACAGGACACCCCAAGAGTCACACCATGTGCCTGAGAGTACTGTGCAAACACTTCTTCCCCTCTGCCAGGCATGGTGCTGTGACCACTTTCCTGGAGAGCCTGTTCCAGTGCACAATCCCCCTCTGGGTGAAGAATGTTTTTTCTAATATCCAACCTAAACAACCCCTGGCACAACTTCAGGCCCTTCCCTCTGTCTGTCACTGGTCACCACAGAGATCAGGGCCTGCTCCTCCTCTTCCTCATGAGGAAGTTGTAGAGCATAAAGCTCTCCCCTCAGTCTCCTGTTCTCCAGGCTGAACGGACCAAGTGACCTTGGCCGCTCCTTACACGGCTTCCCTTCAAGGCCCTTCACCATCTTTGTTACCCTCCTCTGGACACTCTCTAATAGTTTAATGTCTTTTTTTATTGTGGTGATCATAACTGCACACAATATTCAAGCTGAGGCCTCACCAGTGTAGAGTGTATTTGAAGGTCTAACTCACTTTGACTAAGAATAAAGGCACATCATGCAATTCCTTTCTTCCTCTTAGAAGACTCAAAACAGGATTACCGACACAGAAGTGAGTCCTGTACTGCCCTATAAAAAGCAAAACCATACAAATTACGCTGTTAGTGTAATTAGAATTCCATTTGCACTACGGCCATCAGTTGTTACTAAGTCAGTAACTAAAGTGAGGTTTTTACAGTACTGGAACCTCCATCTAAGAAAATTATATTGTAAATATATTGGAATTGTTACATCACTGAAGTCAGATTTGAAGCATTGCTGAGTCAGTAGTAAGATGACTAACAATCTGTCATAACTAATATTAATGCAGTATTTATAGTTAATTTGATTTTTGTTGCTGGGTTTGGTTTTTTAGTTGTTTTTTATTTTAAACTTCATATGTTGTGCTGCCACATTCTCCTGGGAATCCATTATCTGTATTCACAGTCACAGTTATGAGTTGGGCTTCCATTCATCATGTCTTCTGTTATTACCTTTTTTCACTGTTTTTAAGGAAAACCTGTATGACGGCCTTACTCTGGATGATTAAATACCTATATGACTAGAGTTAAGTGAAATGAATTCCAACCAAAGTGATTGCAATTCTGTTTTAATTACTTCAAAAAGACAGTCAATAGAATATCTAACCTAAAGAGGTTGTCACTCCACCCAAATTGAAGCGCACTGAAATGAACTGTTGATGGCTAAATTGAAAATGCCAGTGATCCAGTCTGAAGAATTAATCAGATTTAAAAATAAGTTGATTCAAGTTGATGAAAAATTCTGCAGACCTGAAAAAAAATAAACCACCAAACTAATCAACCTTTCAAAAAAATCCAAACCAAAACTTTCTTCTGCCATTGAAGAACTAGTTTTAATAAGCTTAGCTAAACCCTTTATAAGTCAAAGTCTTAACTCCCTACACTGCAAGAGTATTGATAAACTTATTAATTTTTAACCACTCGTACCATCTCTTAAATTCTAGCATTACTCATATTTAGCATTATTCTAGCATTAGCCTCATATTTAAGTATGGTAGTTACCAGCTTGACAACTTAGAGATGCTTGATATTTTAACTTTTTTTAGACCAATACTGAACAATTTTTGGTAACATTAGCCTTTCAACTACATCAGCACACTCATCTTCTCTAAAACTCACAATGAATAAATTTTTTACAAAGCAGACTTTCCAGAATAACAGAAGTCATGTAAATTTGGAGCTGTATGTTTGATATGTATTTGAAGAATTCTGATGTTTGGAAGCGGGGAGTTATATATTCATGCACTTGTAATATTTTATAAATGGAAGAACTAAAGTTTCAAGTCAGTGTTAATGCAGTTGTCTGCACAGCTGTTGAACATTGCTTTAAAAATAGATAGCATAATCTTTCTAAAGCAGCAGATTCTCCATTATTAATAATAACAGATATTCATTTAAATACCATTCTTTCAATACTATGCTGCAAGAAAAAATATCAGTTATAGGGAAAGCTAGCCTATTCTTAGGCTGCACCATTAGTTAATATTTTCAAAATCTAAATTTTTATCTTTTTACATAAACATGTAATTTGGAAGTGGCAATATTTAATTCATTTATTGCTGAAGATAATATTCACATTCATCTATGGGCCGAATATTTGACATTATGAAGAAGGAATTGATTCCAATTAAAATTCTGATGACATTAATTTCTGTAAACTTTACGGAAGTTGCTCAGGGCTCTTGTGATCAGAATCCCACCCTCGGCTGTCTTCTGTGCTCCAGTATTATGGTCCAGTGTATTTTTTGTATATGTTCTACCACTTGTCTAAATCTTGGCCTAAAAGAATCATCTCACACATACTGGGAAAATATTTTTCTTCTATTCTCGCGCAACACGACTCCCATGGGTGGAAATAGTTACTAATGCTTAAGTCTCAGTGACAACTACTTAGATTATGTAATAGGAAGTAAACTGATCTGGATTCTGTTCCTAAGAGCATATGATGGGGAATATATAACAGGCCAAGGTTGGAAAACAACTCCAGACTGTAGAAGTTTATGCTGGGTTCACATTTTATTTATTCCTGCCAGTGTGGAAATTGTTACTGGTTTAAGAAATTTTTCTCTATTACTAATAAAATGGACGAACTTTGGAACGCTTCTGATGACACACTCTTTTAGAAGCGTGAACTGGGAAAGCTAGTGAATTATAAATCACCTTTTAGCAAAGCTACAGTTACTTTATGTACTTTATAGAAAAATAAGTAAATAAGGCAAGAAGGAAAAGGGCAGAACTACCAAAATTTACAATGAGGAAAATATCTTTTAAACAAAATTACTTGGAGACCACAGCATCTTGAAAAAAACAGAAAAATGTCTGCAATTCTGGGTATCCAGTATGAAAACCTCCCCAGGACACAGGTCGTAAGTAAGAAGCTGTTCAGTTAGTATAGATTTTAAAAGTTGTGGGAGGGTAGAGGAAATATAGCTATCTATTATTATCTATTTAGTATGAACTAAAACTAAAAACATATAGTTAATTGAAACTGCAAAATCCAATTGATTCAATTGTGCCTGTAAAGGCTTGATGTGTGAGCTCTTTCTGCTAGTGAAAGTTAAAATGTGAGCCACTGACTCCAAACACAATATAGCCAAAAAGTAAATTAATCCAAAAGTCGTTCTGGAATTACTTAAACATATTAGGTTACATATTAGGTTAGGAAAAAGAAAGAGGGAAAGAGAGAAAGAAAGACAGAAAGAAAGAGAGAGGAAGAGAAAGAAAGAGAGAGGAAGAGAAAGAAAGAAAGAAAGAACGAAAGAAAGAAAGAAAGAAAGAAAAAAGAAAAGAAAAGAAAAGAAAAGAAAAGAAAAGAAAAGAAAAGAAAAGAAAAGAAAAGAAAAGAAAAGAAAAGAAAAGAAAAGAAAAAAAAGAAAAAAGAAAAGATTGATTTTTCCCACTGATGGAATTTAGTAGAGATGAACTTTTTTTATCCACAGAGTGGAAGAGTTATAAAACGTCAATATTATTCTCACAGAGATGTCTAAATGAAAGTTTTTTCAAGCCAGAGGCACTAATTTTCATTAATTTCATCTCATGACCAGTGATAGCCATGGCTCTGAAAAAGCAAACTGTGACAGCAACATATGCTCCCTTCTCCAACGGTCTCCAGTTCCTGGCAAATACACAATCACACAGGTATGCTAACATGGGACCAACCAGGGGCCATCCTTGAAGATGCACTTGCTATTTCTTAACTGCAGAAGTCAGATGCTAATAGCACCTTGAGGACTGTGCAGGAGAATTTAACTTTTCTAACCACCTATCATGAAAGTCAGCACCTATGTCCAGCCCACTCAGCTTTCTGTCTTTCTTATGCTGATATTTATGATGGTAAGAGATCATTAAAAAAGTCTATTCCTATTTAATAACCCCTTTGAGCAAACAGCTGAAAAATGGGGAGGCATACATTTACAGGGGCCAGTGTAGTACTACACAGATACTCTTGCCATCTCTTGATGACTAAACATGGCTAGTAGGAACAGAAGAGCTGTATTAGCTCAGTACCCCATTGAGAGAACTTAGCTCTGTTTGAGTATCATGGCATGGTGCTACATAAAATAACTACACGTATGATGTTTATTTGTCCAGTCTGGAACATGATGATAAAAAAATTCATTTGAAGTATGTACCAAAACTAATATAATTTAGGCAGTGGCAATGCTCTAACATAAACAAATACAGAGAAGGAAGAAGTTGTGATTGTATTTGATTTCCATGGGAAGGAAGAGGATGTTTAATTACAAACTTACTATGTACTTTGTCCAAGTGTTAATGAGATGACCTGCTGATATATATACAAAACAACTTTAAAGACCAAGATGGTTTAATCAAATTCTGACACGTACTCCTCCACCCATTGTAAGAAACTGAACATGGGGAGATCAAAAAACCTCTCTTGATTATTACAGAGGACACTTTTTCCTAACACAGAAAGTACACAACACCCAAAGAGTACAACACATTGCTGTACCTTTTAGAGAATAGTTCTACAATGGTACAGCAAAAGCAACCCTCAACCAATTTCCAACATGCTTTAGAATTTACCAAGGGTTTTACACATGTATCATTTGTAACTTTTTTACTCTGCCACTTAGTAACTCCTCATAGAATACCCAGAATATATGCATGAAGCCCATGGTTCTGCTCTGGCACAGTGGCACTGAAAAGTTGTTTGGTGCTTGTCAATACACTCAAAGAGATGACCAGCCACTGAAGGATGGACGTGAAGTGCTAAATGTTTCTGAAAACCTTTCCTTCCGATGCTGACAGTAAGAATTTCTGAAGAATCTAGAAATCATTTTTTTCCCAATTTTTTGGTCATATTTTCCATATTTGAATCTCCTATTATAGATTTTCCATTTAATCCCAGCACTGTGGATTCAAGTCAATAACATTTATTTTCCATTTCATTTACAATGATAAACATAAGCCTTCTGGAACATAAGCCTTTTGAGCAGGTCAGATATCAGCTATCTCGACCTGGTATGAAAGTGCTCCTTTCAAACATTAAGACAAGAGGAACTCTTTTTCTTACTATGGACAATCCAAACAGGCCACTGCCTGGGTTGCAGGCCTAAAAAGTAGACCTGAAAGCTGAAGCCCTGAAGTGTAACAGCCTGTTAGTCACAGGATATGAACTTGCTAATGCCTTAGATGTGTTTTAGCTGGCAAACTTCTCATTTTGCTTGACAGAGAATATGAGGTAGCATTGCTTCATTGCTCAAAAGCAACCTGATAAATCCACTACAAGATTCATTGTTGTTGAGTTATGCTGGTCTCCTTAACTGTGAAACTTCTCCCATGTATCAAAGTGCTTTGCTGTACATAACCCTTCTTTGCCAAAGCCATAACTGTAAACAGACGCACAAGCATCAGCTTTTAAATTTCTGCATCATCACAAGAAAAGCTTTACATTTCAGATTATTTTTCTGCAATCTGAGATAACATAACACTCCTTATTCTCATTATTGAGAATCTAGAACAACAGAATTCAGATCCTCAAAATTTGACTATAATAGCTACATAGAAACAGTAGCAGAGTTTACAAAAATATATAGCAAACGAGACAAGAAATATAAAGATCTCTGTGGCATTTGCATCCTTGCAATTAGCAAAAGGGCACAATAAAATTATTCACAGAGGGACTAGTTAAGTCTTATTTATCAAGAAGCTTAATAAATCAAGAGGAAACCATATCCAGTGCAGGGCAACAAGCACATCAATCTAAGAAATTAGTCTACTGTCCATTTCAGGACAGAAGTTTAATCAGCTCAGAGACAAAACACTGAGTTATGTTTTTCCTTGTAAAAGCAGATATATACACACATTTGGTTGTTCATGAGTTCTACTGAAGGCCCATGTACTCATAAGAGTTTAGACAAACTATCTATATGCAAAATTGTTTGTAATGTATAAAAAACATGTACAGCACACTCCACACACCTATTCATTTTGTCTTGGCAACAAGACAAAGAAGTGGCAAGGGAGTTGTGTAAATCTCAAGGTTTTTCCTTGAAAAGCAATACAATGCTGGGATTCAGAGTCTGAGCATTACAGTCCCCTGAAGATCACACACAGTCTTCAAAACAGTAATATTCTTCTTTATGTACAAAACAACTCTGGAGTTTAAATGTTTTTCTAAAGCCTTTAAAGACAACCTCTTTTACCTACTTTACCTGAAGTGTTAAACTATTATCTACCTATGCGTAGGTATGCACAGACTATGCAGACACTTCGTATACATAAACTTTAGACATACAGCCTGAGTGACTCCAAAGGGGAGTAAATGGATTTGAACTCTATTCAGGTTTTATTTAGCTAGATCCTTTCTCAGTCAACAGCTGCAGATGAAACAACCACCATCTCTTGGGATGACTGGGTTTAACTACAATTTTGTTTCTTTGCAGATTCTTCTCCAAACCCACTTTTCAATATTTCTCTTACCTCTCAAAATATTACTAGATACACTGTGAGGTGTTCCTGAGGGAAAGTTGCTCTTGTAATCTGATTCAAGCATAAAATCTATTTTCTATTCAATCTTGGCATTATTATTCCATTTTCATGATGCTTTGCAATTTGAATATTAAACATGGAATTTGGGTTTGTCCTTTTTCTTTTCTTCCCTTGGGGTTAAGCATTGTGAGATTCATCAGTCAACAAAATGTTTATATGAAAAAAGAAACATTGTGTAAAACAAACTCACCCCTAATGAGCTCCAAAAAACCTGTATGGCTTTTATATATATAAAAAGCATGGGTTGTTTCTTTCCTTTTTCCCTAATATAACTTACTGATTAAAAAACTATGTCTGTAAAATGCCACATGCATTTATTGCACCCTTTACATGATGAAAGAAGCATATGATGGAAAAACACATTTAAGTTGGGGGTTTGTCCCTGTGCATCTCAGGAAATGGTACAAAGTATGTAGATGATAGTACCTACAGAATGAAATTTCAATGCACAGTTTTTCATTTGGCCTTCGTAGGAAAAAGTGTGATTGGCCCCTGCATAATAAAGCTCACTGTTAAAAGATGCAGCACTAATAAATCTTGAATTTTTAGGAAGTTAAAAAGGACAGTAACAGAATGCACCTGCTCAGATTTCCAGAGCAAGTATCAGAGAGCAAATAGATGAACTAAAGAGTGTTGTTTTCATCTTCAAAATGTGAGTAAAGCTATAATTCCTCTGCAAAACGAAACAGGATTTGGAGGTGGGAGTGCATGAGCTGTTACCTAGCTCTGGCTATTTATGAGTCTTTCAATTGACTCTAGCTTCTATCTGTTCTGCATCAGACCCAAACCTGCTTTGTAGGGTTAGCTGTACTCTTGCATACATTTCCAGTTCATATACATAACAAAATAGCTATTATTACTACCCATGATAGATGAGAATATTTTAAATGGTAAATTAACACAAAGTACCGTTTAATTTCCACCAATCAAAATAAAATCATAATCTTTTTCTAGCACCATCCCTAAATCAGACTATTTTTTTCATATGCCAGTTCATAGATTTTTTTACAACTATTAAAAGGAAAAAAATAGAAATGCAAAGATGATGTACAAATTCTGAATGCAAGTGAATAAAATGTCTTCTAATACAGACTTCTCCAGTCATAGTTCTAGAAGAGACAGAGTGGGGATTCCATATCTTACACATCGGTACAATTAACAGAGCAGAAAAGCAATAACATGTAATGCAAAAATGTGATTTTGAATGATGGCAAACTTTTAAGTACTTTTGACACTTTTCACACCCCACATTTGAACATGCAGGTAGGTGGTGGTTTCTAACAAGTGGATGTTTATGTATCTACCTCCTGCAAAATAAAGCATGAGTGCTCACTGAAGTTTAAAAAAAAACCAAAACCCTTGAACTTCATTTGGATTTGACAATTAATTCTGATCTGGAAGGCTGTCCCACAAAGACAAAGATGAAACCTTTTTAAAACAGAACAGGTACTCTAATAATAGAGTTGTTCTTGGATATAAAATTAACAGATTGAAGCTCTGCACTTAGAATATTTATTCTGTTATACTGAATTTGTACTATTAGAAAAGACAAACACAGAACTACAATATAGTTCTTAATAAGAATACATGACCAAAATTGTGACCAGAAACACTGTAAGAAAACATAAATACAAAACCAAACAAATGAGCACTCCTGTCATATAAAGTTGCATGCCCTCTATGATCCAGGAAAAAATACATAAAACAAAGCAGTCACCTCCTTTGAGGCACATAGGATAAAATTACATGTAAAGCTAAAGCAATACTTCATTAGATTCAAGGTTAAGACTGAGTGATTACCCATTACTTAATGCTAAGCAGATGTATTTCAAATCAGTGGCAGGATCACCTAATATAATTTTTTCTTTCATAAATTCTCCAGTTTATCCTGATTTCTTAAAATACCAAGAAAAAAAAATATTCTGGAAGAATATACTACCTCTATCTGCATTTTTCATTGCTAAGGGTTGCTCCTAAGTAAGTGTTGGAAAAGGCTATTCTGTCCATTATCTGAGCCTTGAGTCACCTATGTTCACCCTCTTCAACACTTTCATATCATTCACTGAAATTCATTGTATTTTGGCTTCTGCATGAGGAATGCCTCCAAAGTTCATTGGAAAATATGTTAATGCAAATACTGTGGCATTATTTAGTGTCTTGGTTTTTTTGGTGATTATAATAAAAACATATTTACAAGTTAACACAGTTTGAAAGAAAATCTTTACAAACAGTACCTTTCTCTAAAAACCTAAGACAATGAAACGGTACAATATCCTTTGTCAATAATGATTATATAATATCAAAAATCACTCAAAATTATGAAAATTACTTAGCCATAGTAATGATGTTGACATAAACTAAACAAAAAGGTTGTACTCAGGCCTCCCTCATAATCACGTAAGGAAAAAATAACTTACCATTATATAGTTCCCATACCCAATATATCTACAAGTCTTTATGATGAACCTATGCACAGCCACACCATACTTCAAGAAATTTGTTTTCATCTGTTAACAGAGCAAAGTGATGGTGTATTTACTTTAATATATCCTACATACCTGCTGTGATGTGAATCTATCACCCTGCCATGTGCTGCCAAGTAACTACAACATCATTGGTAATTGCCAATAAAGCACTTGAAATAAAGTGCTTATTTAAGCACTGCAAAGATGGCTCTATGGCATATTTGCATCATGGGACTGACATAAAATGGCTCCCTAACAATTCGAGATGGAGTCTTTATCCCTACTGATGTCAAAGAAAGATATATTTTATTAACAAACCATTATCCAAAATAGAATTATTATTGCCATTCCAGGATATTGCACTTTACAGAAGACTATGCATACAGATAAATTTAAATATAGTAATTGGCTGTAGATTTTTGTTTTATCTGGATATCAGTGCTGAGTAGCGGAAAGTGAAAAACATGCAGCCTTTCTGAATTACAATGTTTATTTGATAAATAGGCTAATGTACCCAGCACAGGAAACACAGAGCAGAGAGATGTACTAACTCTTTGAAGGTGTACATCAGTTCTTTCTATTTGTAACATAATTCCACTCCAGTATGAGTTGATTGGTTTGTGTCAAGTCAATTGACACATTTAATTCATCCTTTTTTGAAAATTCTTGCTTTTTCATCAATTCCACTGTATTTACTCTTTCACCTTAATGATGAATTTTTCATTATCTGTACTTGTAAGTGTACCAATAATATTAAGTATGCACCTGACTACTTTTAACTATATGCCTGACATATAAGCACAGTCTTCCAGTCAAGGCAATGACTTAGGTTTCTGGTGACCCGGACCCATCCTCTCATTCTTGTCAAACTTTTCTTGTATTTTTAGGCAAGATTTTAATCTCTCAATTCCACAAAGAGCTTAATAATGTGCATACATCCATTTGCATTTCAAACAAAACATTTATGCTCAAGACCTTTACAAGCTGACTGTTGATTACAGTTGTCTAACGCCTGTAGGAGAAAGACAGTCACTTCAGGAAAACCTAAAGTCTACATATCCACCTCCAAAGTAGTAATTTCTCCTGCTCAGAGTACATTTTGTTAGAACTTGCATTTTTAGGAGCCAAGGAACATGAGAGCATTTTCTTCAAAATAGAACAATTTTATCAATATCAACTGACAATGTCCTTCTGAATAGTCTCAGAATTAAAATTCCCTCCTGAAAGGGAAAAGATGTTGGCTCAAATCTTCTTGCATAGCAAGCAAACTCAAACATTAAGAAATGTCCTAATTATTGACCAAGTGCCTAAAAAGGAACTACCAGTATCACTTAACAAAACCAACAGTGTGGCACACTATTTAACAGGTAATCTCTAAAATGTAGAACAGTCCAGACCTAAAAAATGACCTCATGTTGTTTACTTAATAAACCCAATGGGTGCAAGACATCCAGCGTAATAAAAGCTGGGGCATTTCTGACCGTACAAAAACCAGAGCTTTAGCCCTGTAAGTCAACAAAGAAAAGAAATTTAAGAGCCCTCACTATCATACAGCAGTTCTTCGAGGTTCTGATTACTAGAATTTATATGTATGCTTATTTTTATTATCATATATCAAACTTACATATGAAACTTATACTCATTTCAATATCAAACGTTATTGTAGTGAATTAAAGGATGATGAGATCTGGTCAAATACATGTCTCCAATGCAAACAGCAAACAAGACCATTTTCTCCGAATATGAAAACCTCACAGTTTAAGTGTGTGTGTGTGTATATATATATATATATATATATACACACACATGCACACAGATGTATATGATCACTGGTGTTATCTTTGTTCTGACCATTATGGGAATTCAGTGATGGAGGGGGGCTGCTGCAGAATATATTGTCTATCAGATGCTTCTTTCCTCATTCAGTTTTCAGTGGGAGCCTATGTATTCTCAATGAAAGGTCTCTAACACTGTATTATTTTTGCCCTTTGAAGCTGCTTTTTGCACAGATCACTGTCACAACTAACTTAACCTATCTGAGTTTTTAAAGCATTTATCACTGTGGCACTGCCTCCAGAGTGGTGTCAACAATTAAAAAAACAAAAGGCAGGCTGTCTGCAGGTAGGCAGGGGAATCTATGTATTCAGAATACTCTGAGACCATGAAGTTTCTCTTGAACAATCAAGGGCGACATAAAAAAAATTAGGTTCTGCATAAAACTTTCCAAAATGAGAGTGGTAGTGAGAAATTCCAAATTTCACATTTTTTGTAATGTATTTATTTTCCCTTATTCATAAAAAACCATCAGTGCTTTGTTTCTATAAATAACCTTACCTCAGTGGGGAAAAGGTTATTTCAAAAACTTCTCTCTCTTCCAAAATGAAATGAGATAAAATAAAATGAAACTAAAAGAAACGAAATGAAATAAAATCTACAAAAAGCATGCAAACTTCCTCCTCTCCCCCCCCCCCCCCCCAAAAAAAAAAATCATAAAACTCCCTTTTTTTAATGCAACTTTCTTATTTGGTCTAGTACGCTCACTCAAGATTTATAGATGCATATACTTTGCAGGATGAACAAGTCTGGTTTTAGCTGAAAAAGAGACAAAAATCATTAAAGCCAACATTTCAGATGAGAACTTTTGGTGATATGTGAAACTATTACATGTTAAAGCTAATACTGCAGTCTCTCAAAAAATATTCCCCTTTGTCTTCAGTACAAACTTGGCAATTTTAATGCCAATCACATTTTTAATTGCAAGTGAATGAAGCCTAGTAGCAGTGTTAATTTGTTGACTGTATGCTAGCAACAGTCCTTCTGCAGTTCATCCCACATTATTTTTCCTAGGCAAAGAAATATATATTCTTGATTATTCTGAACACAACAGATTCCATCTTCAGTGGGCCAAGTGGAAATCCACTATTCAAGCTGTTCTACTGGAAAAATATGACATCTTGATTTTGAAAATCTGGAATGATAATGCAGCAAGAACCTTTTTCTTTTATTTATTGCAAATGAAAGAAGCAATCCATAAAAAAAGTCCAGTATTCATCCTGAAATTTACTGATTTACTGGAAAAACTGAAATCCATGCTGCCTTTGGTGTTACATGTTACTTAGCTGAAACTATACATGAAAACTCCACATATTCAGCACTAGTCAAGCTATTGTCTGTTTGCATTTTGCAGCATGAGTAAGTCCTTGTTTAAAAGACGCACTCAGAAAGAGGAGCAGATCAGCATTTTTCTGTGCCAAAGTAGAATTTACTCATAAAAAAGAAAAAAAATTGCCATGAACAAAACAGCAAAGCATTCTGAGCGATTAGCATTGCATACATAACATTTTTTGAAGGCTTGATTTCATCATCACATTTATCTTATTTAAACAGTCTCTTATTTCTCCAATATTTTAGTATTTGTGCCCACAACTCAAGGATCTCTCAGGAGGCCTCAGCTGAGATTTGGCATCACAGCATAACAAGGTCACCTTTTAGTCTCATGACCAGAGCTTTTGGTTCACCCTCACTGACCCTGCCTGTACTGTATTCTGAGTTAAGTCACGCAAGGAGGTGGAAAGGATTATGCAAGAAAATGTGGGCAGGCTCAGTAACATGTATAACCTTATGAACTTCTTAGAAAAGAAGCACTCGACTCTCCCCTCTCAGCATGGTTCGCATCTCTGTGGTGTTCAGTTGCCTTCTTCTTTCTGTCATTTTCTAGTCAAGCCAGATACAAATTCTATGCTTTCACAAAAATTAAACGCATCTTTCTTTTGTACGCTATGGCACAGTCACAGGTATTTCAGAAAACTATTTGTGGCTTGCTGACACTCCAAAGCACTTTTTCCAACAGTCATTCTCACCTCAGCTGACCAGCACAGAACAACATGCCATTTCTGGAGAAGAACCGCCACGCCAGAAAGCTTTCAACTGTGAAATCATTCAACAGATATAGGTAACAATACAGCCAATTGGGCAAAACTGCTGGGTTTTATTTGAAAGAATTTCAGGGATATTTAACAGCTGATACCTTCTTCATCAAGTGGTATGATTAAATACTAGATTTAGGAGCAAATATAAACTAATTTTTATTCTCTGTAACCGCTTTCTTTCTCTTTAATTTGTTTCCTGGAATCCAGCATATACCCAGTTCCTTCTTTGCAATTATCAGATTCATTATTTCCTGCAAGAAATACAGATGCATGGGCATCTCCAAAATACTGCTGGCCAACAGAGTAGTATGAGCACAGTCACAGATCAGCTACAATGAAGAAAACACAGCAGCAAAGTCAGTTTTTACCTTGAACAATCAGATCCTGAACCAAATTAGGGAGGAATATCAAAAGGAGTTAATAACTAGGGTCAGAGGATAGGAATATCTACCATAAACCTTTTTTCCTTCCCTCAATTTCAGAAGTCTTACACATAGCAAAGGGGGACAAAGAGGGTAAAAAAACAACCAGTCTTTATTATTGGAACAAAATTATGTAAAACTTTTCACAGACTCTTAATAGCAGTTTCGAACAACTAAATATATATGAAATTTGAGCTTTGGATTTATTTTTTTGCCAACATATCTGAGACAAAAGTTTTATGAAACTTTAACATTGATGCCAATGTAGTTGAAGAAAAAATACTGATTGAAATAGGTAAACAAACAAAATCAATATGATTTTAAAACCTGTTGAATTAATTCTCCAGATTAATTCTCTATTTGATGCATGTCTGTCTCATCTGTGCATACAAATATTACAAGAAGCTTCTCTAGGAAAAAAAAAAATCTTATAACTGTTTAGCTTTCAATGAGGACTCAGAAATTATTTTTTAAATCAACCAGTTATTTAATGAATCTAGATTTCTAAGTGTTCAACTCACGTCATGACAACGAAAAGACTTATTTTCAGAAACTGTAGAAAACACATTCTGCAAAGTAACATGGTATAATTAGGATGTAAGGCAATAGAAACATGATTACATGTATGCATGACACTGACCAAGTATTTCAAAATTATCTCTTAAATCAGAAATCGTTAAGTAGCAATGATGTTCATTTCACTTTCCAATTTCAAAACTGAAATTTTCATTTTAAGAATATATATGAAACTTCACCTCAATAATGCAAATGAAGAATAGGATCTGAGTATTTAATATCCAACAAATTGGTTTATATGTACCAAAACCAATTTAAGCATGTCACACATGGTATGTAGTATTTCATGAAACATGAGCAACAAGGCAAATAAAGCACAGTGAGAAACACTGAAAATTATGTTAAAAGGTGTAAAAGCAAACCAAAACCAAAATTATTTTATTTCTGTTCCACATAAGCTCAGCAATAACTCTACATCCTATAAAACCTATTGCAGGACTTAAACTACAAAACACTTTGGTGCTACTTGACAAGAGTAATTAATGATCCCTCAAAAATGATGTGGAAGTAAATTTTATACTAACAGGAAATGTGCTGACCCACCCTCAGTTGCCTGAATCCAGGCAAATGAACCAAGGCATGCTGTACTACAGCACAGCTTAAGTACAATTTTCCTACTTGCATGGTATGCCTGTGACAAATACAGCCTGAGGTTTCCAACAACAGACATGCAGTTATTATGGCAACTGCACAGGGTAATAAAAGAAACCTTGTGAAAACCACACGTGACAAAAGTTGAAAAGTAAGACACAGTAAATAACTGCTACCCTGAAGCTGGGCCTACTGCTATTCTTTTAATTACTTTCATGACTGCTTGTTATTCTGTAGATTACAATAATTCTGCAATGAAATTATTTTTATCAGCAATAAAGGTATGCACATCATGTTAAATGCCGAAATGAGAAATCAGTAAAGTAAGCTTGAGGCTTGAAGAATGTATTGACATTTGATTATTGTATCACTATAGCATCAATCCATTATCTTTGATGGACTTCATCCTCACTGACAGGGCACAGGAAAGAAAAAAGTTGGTCCTCTATTCATAAATATTTTAGGATGATCAAAAACTGAAAAAGTTATACATGCCTTTGAGAATTCCATGAAACATTTCATCCTAGTGCCTGTTTAAACAGGTAAGGCATTTCTGATTTTTAACACAGAGATGTGCAAATTTGATGGAAGAGAAATCAAAGTGAAAATAAATCAGTAAAGAACAAGAGATAAAAAGACCAAAATAAATAAAAAAAATTTTGAGGAAATGTGTTGATGTAACAACAGGTCATTTTGTGGTAATATTAAAAAATAATGCAAATAATTTTTGCAACTTGTAATGCCATCAAGACTTTTTCCTGACATCTCCTCCCAGAAATATTGTCTATGGAAATCTAGCACTTCTGATGTTGGACATACCTTTTCAGTTCTGAGCAGGCAGAATCATATTTGTACTGTTCATACTGTACAACAAAAGAAAAGATTAAGTGGCTAAATGCCAGTACCTAGGCACTTCTAAATCAGGCTACAGGTCAAGAAAAATCCTCTTTCCAGTTCATTATAGAGTCAAACATACTTCAGAAGTTATAGTACTCACCATGAAAAAATAAACAAGCAGTGTTCTCAAAGTAAGTTCAGACACCGTCCTCATAAGAAATGAGGAAATAGTGGAAGTAACCCTTTGTGTGAAAGAACACCTCTCTCTTGCCTGCCATTTTGATATACCACAATGAGGTTTCTCACAAGCCAAGATCTAACTCATTAGTTTAAAATTACCCTCAGATTCATCAGCAATGCTTTTTTGTCTCATGTCCTGTACATGTGGCCATCAGGATACAGACATAAGGAAAAACAAGGAAAAAAATTATTTAAAAGGAAAAACATTTTCAACTTTTAAAATATTATGGGTAGGAGGTAAAGAAGGATGAGGACTTTACATGTAGCTAAAAAACTACATTTCCCTGGTAACATAAGGAAATTAATACATACCTACTTTTCTGTGAACTTAAGTCTAAATTGCTCTTCAGTAACTTGCTAGAAATTAAATGTTCCCCAAGGATAGATATCAACTGTTACCCCAGGTTTTAGAAGTGATTTGGTGACTCATCAGATACAGATGCAGTAACTAATGAAGCTGCATTTCTGTCATTGTTCTATTTCACTGTGGTATGTATAATGCTTCTATTTGTGAAGGACTTGCTTCTGTAATTTCTCTTCAAATCTTCTATTTCAATCCTACAATACCTGCCAAATCATGAGCCTTACAGCATGATTTGATTGCACACAGGGCTAGCAGAACTATTTTCCTCAGTTTGCAACAACTGCTTGAATTACAGTAACTTTTATTTTGGAACTAATGGTACTTTCCCATACTTAAAATGTTTCTGCTTTGTCAGTCTGTTTAATCAGCATTACACAAGAATACTGGGCCCGTGAGCCTAAAATTATGTATATTTGCATGCCATTTTCTTCTCTTACTGCTATCACACTACTAATTCAGCTGCACTATGTGGCCAGATGTTAGTACATACTGTTGATCTGTATCATTCTTGCCAACTCAAAAATTAATATCATGGGATCATTTTGAACAAATAAAATACTGAGGGACAGAAAACAATGTGTTTTATGTGAAGGATGCAATGCATCCCACAACGCTTTTTTTCATAGACTGTAATTAACTTTAATATTTTCATACATTATAGAAAGTCTTCCTCATAAGTCAGAGATAAAATATTAAACAAAAAAATCTAATGTTTTTTCCAATGATGTGTTTCATACTGATTGATACAAACTAGTTTCCTAATAATACATGAAGAGCATTCATTGCTAAAGCAAAAATTTCTAGTCTACAGAATTACACCCCTGTTCATGTCTTCTCTTATTTACATGTTAAAAATTACTAATTTTAAAATGAGTAGTTTACCTCAATTTAAAATTGAGGACATATCAGTAATTTTATGTATTGCAGCGATACTAAAATTCAATTCCTACTTTCTGAAAAGAGAAAGAAAGAAAGAGAGAAAGAGAGAAAGAAAGAGAGAAAGAAAGAAAGAAAGAAAGAAAGAAAGAAAGAAAGAAAGAAAGAAAGAAAGAAAGAAAGAAAGAAAGAAAGAAAGAGAAAGAAAAGAAAGAAAAGAATTCAAGCCACTTAACATACAGAAGTAGACACCAAAAAGCCCAGACAGTCCAAAATGGTTGTTTTATTATATCCCTATTTTAGCACAGCAATGGTCTACTTCTGATTAGTGATTTAAAGTGTCTGTAATGCCATGTTTGGTTAAAATACTCTTTAAAGATTCCCAATTCCATTAGGTGGGATTTCTTGTCTCTTTTCCATTTTTCTTTATTTCTCTATTCAATATCTTAAAGTGCCTCTTTCGTGGGCATGAAGGTGCATGAAACGAAAAACTGCTTCTTCCTCATAATATGCTTATTCTTCTGATTTGCACAAGGTGTAACTTTGTCCTGAAAACACAAATTTTTTTCAAGTGTTGACTTTTAGCTTTAAGATGAGTGATTTTAGTAGCAGGGAGAAGGACGATGGCTTTCCTTCTTGCATCTTAAGGACTTCTGCATTGAAGTAGCTAAACTTGGCTAACCATGCCCCAAAACAGCTGATTTTTTATCTTGTAGTCCCATCTCTTTGTCCTAATCCAGAAAACACCAATATGAAGAGGTTTTTGGCTGCTTCTCACGGAGCCTTCTTCATGATATATGTAATGTAATTCATACCAGATACCTCCTCAGCTCTTTTGCCTTTCAGCTGCATGTTTTAGGACTCCACCTGACTTCACGTATGCCATCATTCTCTTTATGCAAAAGAGACAATCCTAAGGGGCTCAAAAAGACTTTCCTTCCCATATCAGCTGTTCTAGTTTTGCTTTTCTACCTCCTTCTCTTGACCTAATGCCCTCTCAGCACATACTGCTTGAGTTGCACACCACCATCAGGCGCTCAGCTGAAGTTACAACGATCTCAGGCTGAAGTTGTATCAACCTGCCATTTTCAGTTTAGATTAAGTTTCTCTTTTTCTGGTGCCCAAATTCAGATGCCTTCAGGCAAGGGCTAGCCAGCAGCAGAGATGTGTGTGAGTTACCTCCTAAGCTCTAGAAATGCTGGCTGCAGTGCACAGCCTGCCAGGGGCTTCCCTCCCACCACAAACCTGGGTACCCAGGCTGCGCCAGCATGTCTCCATCTCTGCATTCCCAAGGAAGTGCAGGCTGCAAAGCAAACGCACAAGACAAACCCACTATGTTATCTAAGGAGTATCCTTTTTTTGCAATATCCATTTCTTTCATACTCTTCTTTCACAAATGCCTGACATTTACAGTCAACTGGGGAAAGTGCTTCAGCTTTAATGAATTTGACACCAGTGAGGGAGGGTGGAAAAATGAATTAACACTTGATACAGCCACCACAGACAGACACCCAGAATAAAGTGAAATACACGAAAAGGCTCCTCACACTCAATCTAAAGATGATGTAATGACATCAATCACATATTCTTGCTGCTCTGTGTCTGTGACACAGTAAAAACAGAACGATGTACAGAAGGATAGTAGGTGACAACTGTGTGCTATTTCTCACAATACAAGGATGATGAGCTACTCAAGTAAATGATAAGGCAAATACTTTAATGATGAACGTTTTTTAGGCAGAACTACAAAAAGTGAATTGGACTTCATTATACTTCCCTAAATAAACTTTGAATCTTGCCTGAAACCTAAGGGTGAGGGGGGAACCAAGCAAAAAACCACTACCCTTTCCTTAGAAATCCAACACCTCAAATAATCCTAACAGCCACGTCAACATCCCTTTTGCTCAAAACAAACATTAAATGGGTGTTTTCATGCTATTTTAGCCTGCTCCCACAGGTCTAGATTTCAGAAGTCACTGTGAATTGCCACATTTGCAGTCACTGACAGAGCATTTCATGATTATATTGCAAAATTAACCATTTTGAAAAAGGGAGAGTAATTATTATTTGCAAATGTGGGAGTAAGTCCTTAGAGACAGTGATGACAGCTGTCTTGACACAAGGCAATGGTACATTTGATGAAATATACAACAATTGGTTAATTACCAAGCATTGTAAATGAGTGGTTACCAGGAAAGCACTGTTTTCTTCCAACAATATCCCCTGTAACAAACTTCAAAAAACGATCTCATTCTCAAGCACTAAGAAGGCCTTTACTCTTCTCTCTAGGAAAAGACTCCTCAATGATTCAGTGACACAAACACACACTAAATATTTTTCTGGGTCAAAGCTAGAAAGACACGCCCAAGGACTGAATTTTAGACAGGAAAGTGACTGTGAAGTGCACCTACCCCTTGTGATTCATGTCTGCAGCTCAGCTGCATGATGGGTCAAGAGCATAACTACTGCTGTCAGGCTGATCTCATGAAAAGGAGGGGGTTGTACAGGACAGCTGGCCAGCAACAGATGGGAATATGCTGTTCCATCTCACAGGTTGGTAGACTTCCTGTTGCAGCACATGCTGTCCAGAAGGAATTCTAATTCTAATGCAGCACTGGTCTTCCAAAGGAGGCCTGGCTTTAAGCCACAGTCAAGTCCTAGAATTCAAAGAACTTCTTAAATTGTCTATCAACTCCTTAAACAGTTCAGTCATTTGCAGTTCAGATCTGTTTTTTGTGTTGAGAATTAATTAGCCAGTTCTTTTAATTCTTTTTTTTGTTTGTTTAAGATAAGGTGAAAGGTTTCATGAGCAGAACTTGGTATACCTGTTGATAGCTTAAAATTTTTTGTCCTTGAAGAAGAAAATTATTTAATTTTCTAATAACATGATATATGCAAAAAGGTCATTGCAGTCACCACAAGATTACTGCTTTCACTCATTCTGCTTTATGGTAACATTAGCTTTGACCATCAATTGACTTCTAAAATAGTTAAGATGCATTAAAATTAGACTGTTATTGCAATTTACAAGGAAATTGATTTATCTTTTATTCACTCTCTTAACTTTGTATAGACACCAAGAATTTAATTTTATTCTTTTGATATTTCAAATGAAATATTACTTGGAAACAAAAAAGTAAAATTCATTTGAAAACTTAGAGAAACAGAAATTAAGATACCCTTTCATTTTGACCTTCTGAGTGGAAAGAAATGAATAAATGAAACATTCATGCCGCTTCTCATTATCAAGGTGTCTGGAAACAACTCTAGGGAGCTCATTCCACTACTCAAACTCACCCTGACCCAACTAGTTGTTGTGTGTCAATGTAAAGAATTATCATCTCATCTCCTAAAAATAGAGGTACTGTTGTGGATAAGGTTATCTATACCATAAAAGACAGTATTCATTTGTAGTGTGAGATTCACACTGGGGGTTAAATTACAAGACACTAATATAAATTAATGGAAAAGCAGGTTAAAGGGGATTACAAAGTAGGATTTGACTGAGAAATATTGCCTTTTTGCATTATCATCTGTGGCACTGCGTACAAAGACTGTTACAACTTCACAGAGTACGACAAGACACCTTGAGCTCATACCTGGCAGATGATTAGAATTTCTATGCAAACAACGCCTGTACAATTCTATACATATATGCAAGTGTTCAGTAGGATAATTTCTTCTTTTATGCATTTTTTCTCTTTTCAAAAGGCTTTCAAGTAAAAATTATAATATATTAACAGTGATGTATAAACACAACTCAGTAGTAAATGCTTTTTAAGCACATAAATTACAAATTAGAAAAATGGATATGGTGTAATATTCATTAAATACCATTTCTGTATTATGTATTTCCCTTCTTTTAAACTGAAACATCAGTTCACAGAAATACATATACAGTCTGACATTTTGAAATGCCTCCTGACTTCAAAGAATATCTGCCTAAGAACAAGAATCAATGTTTTACAGCTTCTTCCTCATTATCAACAAGTATTTCGGTATTCAAACTAACGGAGCAATTCTTGTGAATATTTACACACACCATTTTAGTACTTGAGCATATTCTTACTAGACCCCACAGCAATATATTCCACTCTGATGAGCTTTAAAGAGGGTTTTGATGAAAAAGACCTATAACTTTGCATAATATGCTCTACAAAAAAAAAGCACCTGGATACTCTGAGTACTCACACAAATACAATCAATATTCAGTCTAAATGTTTACAAATATGAACCGTAAACAAATGCAGCAAGCTATAATTGAATTTACCTCACTCTTTAAGCCATTAATTCATCCTCATCACAAACCAGAACATTAATGTGATATAGTTCTACTCAGAAAAAGAAGCTGAACTTACTGAATGAAATACTGCTAGTTTAATGTTCTTTTTTTTCTGCAACCTCAAAGCCAACTCTCTTCCTTTTTTATAGTCTCTGCTCTTAAATTTGAGACCTACAGAGCACCATCAGCTTCTGAATTGTCAAATATTTTTGAATAATTAAAAGAGTTAGAATTACTCTATTATTTTCTCTAGTTTCTTCACACATCAGATATTATTGTTATTTTTTTACAATCATGAGCTAAAATATTAATGTAAATGACGAATCATGAATCGGAGTTCAAAATCTAAAGTAAAAGGAGAAATATAAGTATACATGCATAATCTCCATAATTCACGTAATTGGTGCATATAGTGTATGCAGCTTTTGTATCAGCAGACACTATGTACACTGCCATTTTTGTGATTACTATAATGCATTAATTATTATCCAGTGTTGCTAAACATATAATATTAATTCGCTGCAGTATTATGAAAGAATAAAAATTTAAATGGATATCTGAGGATGGAGACACTGGAGTGTTTTGTCAGTTTTAAGGATCTTCAGAACCAAACATCACAGATGGCAAAAAATCTGAGGTCAATGATCACTTCCATTTGTCATCTCCTAGAAGTTGATTCCATGAGTTTTGTATTGTTCTGAATCACCAGATGGCACTTCTCCCTGCTGTGAAGACTTACCATCTGAGCATGTAGGAGTTAGATCTGGGACAAACACTTCCAGCTGAACTGAGATGCTGTATAGATGTTGAGATCCTTACCAGTAAAGAAGCACTTGTCTTGTTTCAATCCCTCTCTTTAACTGAAAATATTCTTTCTCAGATTAGTTGCTGTAGACAAGCTATGTCTACAGAAGTGGGAAAAAAAAGTATTAAACCCTCACACACACTTTCATCAACACATATGCACTGCCCAGGGACATTCTTAAAAGCATTCTTTCACATTCTCCACAAGACTATATTTGAAGCTGCACTTCTAGCTTGAATAAAATAATATTGACAAAACAAAATAAAACTGTGTTGAAAAGTTTGTCCACTTCTAAGCAGCACTGTAATTTCGCAGTTTCTATTCTGGTTATGTTCTTCAAACAATTTCTCTCCCTTGTTTCCATCCACAATGGAATCCACAGGAAGAAGAAAAAAATCAGAAAAGTATGCAGTCATGGCAAGAGCTCTCGGTGAAGTACAACCATGATTCATTATCATCACACACTAATGGAATATCTCAGTGGAAACACCATAAAGCAATGTTTAAACACCAGGCAGTGATTGTTTTATAATGTCTGTAACTACACTGCATACACATCTTTCACTCTCCTGCTTTCCTCTGTTATGTGGGTCAAGCACAGTGCTTCCTTTTCTCTGGGATTTTGGGGAGAAGAGAGGCTGATTTGGATTCCCCCCCCCATTTTCTTTCCTTCTTGTAGCTGTTTAAGGGGATAGGGAGTTGTACTGGTAAATAAATTTTGTGTGAAAATCTGAAAAAAACCCCAGGTTTTTAGGAGGTAAGTTAAAGCAAAGGGAATTTTCCTCACATTGAAACTTCACTAAGATTGCATGCAGCATCAGGAAAAGTCATTTGTTCAAGCATTATTCCTTTATGTAAGGACTTGGGGACCTCTCTACTATTACCCTGTAGGAATACCTTTCTGTTATATCCTGGTTTTGCTAACAGTCAAGGCAGTATTTTTAGTGTTGGAGAGCTACAATACATCAGTTCTACATGAGAGTGGGACTTTGAGAATATACACTGAAGACTCAGCCACTGGTGAAAAACAAAATATTACTTATTTTTTGATCTCTCAACTATTTTGTTTTTAGAAACAATTTATGAAAAATATTTCATGTAGATTTATTGAGAATCATATCATAAGCAAACACAAATGAAAAAATATAAAGAAAGGTATAAAACATCCATTGGAAATGTTTGAGGCCTCCATTGAGGAGTTTTGTCTTTTTTCTTTTTTAAAGTTTGACCCACTTAAATCCACAGCCTTACTGTGCGATAAGCCCCTACAATGCTGCTGACGTCAGAACTGAGTAGAGAAGATGACAGCCAAAACTCTGGCCTCTAAGCCACCAGCCTACTCTGGTGAAATCAAAGACAGCTTTAAACTCAGTTTTGAGCTCAGTAAACAAAGACTTAGACCTTTAAGCTTTGATAACAGGGATGACAAAAACAGCCCCAAAAATCACCAGGTTATCTCCATGAAATAAGCTCAGCAAACTTTTCTCAAAAATTATGTATAATCAGCCATTCTAGAACTGCTTGTGGACTATTTGCAAAACTGTTTAGGTTGGCTGGAGATTTTAGAGGGGTTGTTATAATGAAAAAAAACTAATTGGAAATTACTTTTGCACTTGATTGTAAGGAATCTAGCAATTTTTAAGCACCTATATCTGAAATGAGGCATAGGACACCGAGTTCTGACATTGCAAAAGACTGAAATGGAGTTACTTGTGTCAGTAAAATACACCCCCATGTTGTTTGCTTCAAAGCAACCCCTCAACCTTTATTATAAAAATCTCTGGTGTTGCAGAATAACTGTCTATGTAAGTGCTCAGCAAGGATGAATAACCTTCATTCCAACACTTGGTTTCATGCAAGGGGATTATGTTATTGCTTCCCTCCCAAATCCTTATGAAAATAAGATGCTTATCATGAAGACTTACCTTGTAGGTAAAATTGATGTTGCATTTATAAATTAGGTGTTACTTCAGAACATATGGCATTAATTCTTCCTACCTGACCTGACCTACACTGATGCTTCCTCTTAAGTTTCTCTAGAAGACTCATCTTTGAAGTCTTTATTTTCTCAGAAATTTTGACAACCTATATGAACAAAACATGTCCATCAAATCCATAGAGTTTGGTTAGACTGGGAATTGTCACCATTCAGTTGTTAACCCTTGTTAAAACTTTTTAGGACTAGACAGAGTATAAGAATATTTCTTCTGTGAAGTGCTTCACACTGTTTCGTCAATACATGTTAGATAATCATTAAAAAGCCAACAGCAAATATTGTGCAACATGTGCTGGTGCACTGACTTGTCTTGCATTTAATTAGTCAATTAGTTTTGCATGGATTACCACAGTAATCTGAAACTACCTATTGCTACTAAAGAAAGCTAAAAGGAAATAGAAAAGCTGCACATTACCTGGCAGAGAGCTGCTGTCCAAGACAATAATCGGAACTTGAGAGATATCGAGTCTTTGTTCAGTTTGAACATTTAAAGACTCTTTGGAGACCTGATTGGCTGATTATCACACATGATGTTTGGACAGTTTATTTTGTGTGACCAATTGCCAAACCAACAAGCATCTCAAATTACTGAAGCATGAGAGGGTATGGTGAAGCTCAACATTCAGAACACAATCCCACAGAAGGATATCCTTGGTTTACGAACATTCTTTCACCTGTTTAGGGTTTCTTTCACAGCTTATTTGTCTGACATGCAGGATTCTTCCTTACCATCCTCTGTTCAGTTTCAAAATTCTATTTAGATGCTGTAGCCTTTAAAATGAGTGCTAATGTCTGGGGACACCTGAACATAGTTTGTGTCTAATGCTCTAGGAGTTCAGCATATATGGCGAGGCTGGTTGGGAAACTGCCTTTTATAACATACACGAAGTTAAGACCAACATTATCACTATTTTTTTCTATGAATAAAAAGTGTAATAAAAATGCACTTAATTAGAGGAAAATTAGAGGCACTTAATGCAACTACCATGTTGCAAAAGTCCAATTTTTTCTCATTTGGACAAAATTGTCCAGCAATTAACAGTAAGTGTGCAATTAACTTCGATGTTTTTAGACTGCTCAATTAACAGTGAAAGTATAAAATACTGGATTAGGCTTTATAGAGTAATTAGAAACTTTGTATTAATAAGCAATGTTAGCCATCACAATATTTTAAAAGCTGTGTTTTGCTGGAGATAATGCAGAATTTGCTGTAGCGCTCCAAAAATTATTTTCCAAATTCTTAAATTTTAAAAAAACTCACTATTTTTGTATAGGAAAAGAAAGAATGGAATCATCTGCAAAACTGATGATAGAATAAACACATGCTTAGAAGGTAGGTTTTACCTAAGACCAGATCATACCTTCACTCAAATACTCTGAGCAAAATGCTTTTCAAAGTTCACATCAAAAGCCTTTTCTTTTTAATTGCAAAAATGTTCTTAACTATTTTGCTGGAAAACCAAGTAACAAGGGGTGTGTGTCCTCACAACTGTTATTTTTTATCAGTCTCACACTCCATACTCGCCTTGACCCAAAAAATGCTGGAAAGGATGAAACTGCCTGGCCAAAAGAAACAGAAAAACATTTTGATGACTCAAGCTGGAAAAAAAATTAAAACTTTCTCTTGTCCTAGATATTCACTGAGCAACTGATATGAAAGCCTCAAAGCTCTTAGAAGTGCTTTGTTTGGGAATTTCTAGCAGTCTCTGGGAAAGATTTTACGGGCAAACTGCTGTTACTTTCACTGCCCACCACTTTGAATGTTCATAGGCAAGAAAGCAATTCTCGGAATAAATTTCTTATCTGAAAATAATGATGCTAATGACGATCTGCATTTCTAAGATGTGTGGCAATCTCACATGAAAAGTGAAACAAGGTCTAGAATTACTGGAAGCTAACCCAATAGGAGGCTTGCTTGAAGAAACAGACCAGCCTAATCATGAGAAAGTATTATCATTTAATTGATCTCTGTATTGTCTAAAACTTTAATTTGATTCTGACACAGTTCTTTCGGGAAGAATGAAACATACTGGAGATAATATGTGGCAATGATAGGTGAGCCTCTAATGCCAAACCGGGAGGAGGATACTTGCAAAGGCTGTTCATCTCAGCACTGAGGACAACAGCAGGAAGGGAACGTGTTTGCTGACACAAGCACACAAGAAGAGGACAACAAAGGAAGCAAACATGGATTGCTGAACTCTGACAAAGACCCTGCAGTGACAACAATACCACATTTCCTATTATTGGAGAGAAGTAGGAAGAGAGGCATTGTTATTGCTGGACACCTTCTGTTACATTTTGACAACCTGTGTTTAGTCCCGGGTACAGCTTCTCACTTGTGTCAGCAAAGCTGCTCTCCCCCACTGTGCCCTTCGGTGGCAGGCCCTTCCTTCCACAGGATCCCCAGCCCACCCCAGGCAGGGGAAGAGAAAATCACCACTGGCCCCAAGATTTCTGTATCCATGAGAAAGAGCCACAAAAAGATGGATTTTGGCATCACAGTGGGGGACCGCAGCTGCCTTTTGTCCGTTGACTTCAGAGAGCAATGGGGACCAAAATCTGTGCCTATCCTGTGGCTGAGCTTCTAAATTCAGGGAACTGAGCATGAGGTGGAAGGTCAGAACTAACACTAAAGTGTACTTCTAAGTGACAGAGCTACTTGGCACGGGCATGCCAATGGCAGGCAGCTGGCCTGCAGTCCACTGTCAGCTTGAATTTGACAAAAAGTTAATACAGTCTTGCACCATTGTCTATATAAAAACATTGCAGTACTAAGAGGGCTATTGCTCAACTCACCATATGAGACTGTATCTGGCAGTGTATTTTGTGAATAGTAATGGCAGTGGAGTTTTACATATAATACGAATCCAGCTACTCAAGTGCTCCTCTGAGAAGGGTGCCTAGCGCTGGCTCATTTATTGCACCTTGCTGCCCCCTCACACATAGGCACATATTAAATGTAACTATTCCTCCCTGGAAGAGAGCCAGACACCAGGAGGAGACCGAGAATTTCTTTTGGGATTATAAAATTAAACTGTTAAAATTGAAGTAAACGCATCATAACCATTTAGTCTGGCTGCTGATCTGAACTTCAGCTCAGGTATTCTACACACTAACATCTGTTTGACTACTTCTTTTTATTAATCGACACTTGAAAAGAAATAATCTTTGCTGCATATAGTCGAGTGCTACCATTAATATTGCAGCACAATTTTTCCTTCTGTCTCAATCTAAGTCTTCTTGAAAGAATGCCCTATGTTAGCAGTGGTAATAATACCTAAAGCTATATAGCAGCTCGTTCTAATAATGGAGGTTTGGTTACAAATTGGGTTTTTTTGCTGTCAATTTTTTTTTTTAAATTCCCTGCAAGACCTAAGGTACTGGAGGTAATCTTCTTTTCTCCTACGAGTATATACTCTAGATTTACACATTTTAGAGAATATCTGAGCTTGTGATACAGATCTGCAAGACATTCTTTGACTTACACATAATTTGACTTTTTCTTTAAGGGAGCAATCCATCACAACCATATTTTGACATTAAGAGTGCTGACATCTGCATGTGATCCAGATATGTAGGTTTCACTTATAACCAATGGGCAGAAATGAAGTTCTGGGACATCTCTCCCTGACCTGTTTTAGACATGTAAGCTATAACGAAATGATATGTGGCCTACTAGTGCCTATATCTCTCCATTATTTAAAGTACATCTGCAAAATTGTTCAATTATAGATGTGTATGCTACTGAACTCTGTGTTTGGATGAATCCAGCCTTATATATAAAGCTGTAATACAGTTTCTTGGTATTGCAGTGGACTGAAAATAATGACCCAATCCCTTCTTCCAGTTCAGTGCTTTTAAATCTTAAGTCCTTTGAGGGAAGTAGGACAAGGGTTATCCTCTTGGCTGATCTAGCTCTTACAAAATAAGAAAGTGAAAAATGTATGCTCTAGATTCTAAAAATGTTCTTTCCATCTTCTTTGAAACTGATCCACAGCTTAACAGCATGATGTTGAAATCTGAAATTCTGCAATCTTTTCTGTACTGTTGAGAAAAATATGAGCATTGCGTCTCTGAGAGGCTTATGCTGCAATACCCATACTTTGTCTCTGTGTTTGTAAAATGTGCAACTCAGGACTGTTGCATCACAAACATTGTTGTGGTTGTCATGGCTTCATAGAAAAAAATTTATGGAAGGTGCAGACAAACTATCTTGTGTTTTGCATACCATAGACAACGATCCTTTTTGAAAGTAAATCTTCAAGTCAAGTCTTATGCAAAAAAGCGTAAGAAAGAAAATCACTGCCATGTTAAACAAACAACTGAGAAATTTCATATGTGCCATTTTAATTGACAATTTACTCGACTAAGTCATTGCATAAACCTCTCAATTAAAACTTGAAACAATGTTCAATGCCTTACAGAACTGCATAGAGGACAGCTTACCTTATGTAAAGGCTGGACACTGCAGAGTCCAGAGCTGCAGAATTGGAGAACTATCATTTTTAGAGCCAATTTGTGACTGCACTGATTAAACTGCTAACAAGACATCAATTTTTATAATGCATACATACTTTGTCTCATATTTTTGTGAAATTTTGTGAGATTGTATTTCATAATATCTGAATATGTGGCATTCTACAATTCCATAAAAGTACCTGGCATTAAATACAATTTCTTCCAAATGTGGAATAGAGGCAGCAGAATAGATTTGATTCAGGCAACAGAATAACTAGGGTTTCTCTGATGATGTAGATACCAAATATGCATCAGGGACTGGGACTGCTCAAAACTTAACAAAAAACCCTGTAACTGTCTGCCCAAGATACTGCCAAATCTTTTTGAATAAGCTCAAGAATTCCATAGCAGATCCCTTTGCAGAACAAAAAAAGAAAAAACCAAACAATGTTAATTTAAGAATTACTCTCTGTGAATTATTTGAAAAGTATTATAATGCAGCCTGAAATTTTGTTGGCTTAGATAACTGCAGATATACAAGAGCTTGAGTAATAAGATATGCCATAGGGTGTACCAGTACATAAGTTTGAGTGTGTTAGATATGAAGGAAATACAAATCTGAAAGGTATGTTGCACATCACATTGCCCAATATCCCAGCCTTTGGGCTGCTTCTTGTCTGTTTCTGGGTAAGCATTCTTTTACAGTGGGTAGACTCAAGGGATATTAAGGAGTGAATGGAGAATACCATCAGCAACCATGAATGGAGAACAGCAGGACAAGACCTGCTGTAGCTGGGCAATGTGAAACACAGATTTTCTCATCAGTCTCCAAAATGGCAGTAACTCTTACCTCTTGTACACCACCCTTTGGAACAAGCCAGACACACTGATGGGTTAAAAACCACCTGTGCACAAGTCACAAACACAGAGGCTGAAGAGAAATATCAATGGTTTCCTTCTCACCAACCAGCACATTAACGCTCATTGCAATTGTGCTGGAATGGAAACACGCTCCCCCACCAGCCCCTTAGTCTGCAAGCCCTCTCCAGTCTGCCACCCCTCCCCAGTGGCAGACATGGCTTCAGTCTGCTCCACAGACTGCCCACTGCCCTCCCTCCACTCTTCTTCCCTAATCTCCCAGCTTCACCGGGCTGTCTCACCCCTCCTTCCTCTAACAGCTCTAGTAACTCAAAAACATGCCAGCATACAAAGTCCAAGGTAAGGAAAAACTACTCCACAAATGACTTACAGCTTCTTCATCACGAAACTGATATTTTAGGTTTTTCCTGGTTCCCTGATTTCCCTTCAGTTGTCCTCACTACCTTGTGTTTAAACACATCTGTATGAATGCATAGATAACCATATACGAAATAGAAGAATGCAAAACTTAGAAGTAACTTTTAAAGCTACTCTATCAAGGCAGAGTTTAGCTGCGATTATTTGAAAATCACTTTCTGCCTTAAAGAAGTATAAACTTGGCCACTAACATTCTTACTGTTTTAAACACTGCAGCAGCTCATGAAGACCAAATATGTTCAAGTCATTAATATATGATGGTAATTTTTCTCTTTTGCTCAGATCAACTTAGATGCTTATACCAAATCTGTTTCTTTGTATTTTATAAATTATTTGTGGGCAAGTGTATTTTGTAGAGTATAAAATCTTTTTCTAGTCAGATCAGATAATGTATGTGAGCCTAATTCAGTGGAACTGAGTGCATACATGACACAGAGTATTAGAAACTAAAGTTGTTTTTCAGAGGGGAAAGGATGCTATGAGGACGTTGCAAAATACAAGTGAAAAGGATAATGAGCTGGAACGCAATAGTACTACTGCCTTTACTAGCATCTTAATTTTTAATCTTTTGAAAGGCTGTACCTCTTACATTTAACTTAGTAATCTTTGTCATTGCACAATTATGATGTTAAGTAAAAAATACTTGTTTCTCACCTGCAAGAAAATGCAAGATGTTCTCCAGGTTGAAAGTTTATGATTTATGTACAGATATATAAGTTGCTAAATATGTACTTTATTTTTTGGAGGTACACTCAGATTTTCATCTAGATTTGGACCATGATTAAGAAAGGCATTTAAAACAAGTAAGCAGTAAGTGTAGGTGCATGCTATAGTGCAAAAATGACAGTTGTACTTGGGTATGTATTACTTAAACAGACAAGCGTAGTGATAAAAAAATTCAGCAATTGACAAAGTAATTCTGATTAAAGATAAGAAAGGGATACAACCCAAACTGATTAAAGGGTGTAGTATAATGTTTTTCAACTTTGCCTTGAAGGGCAGCTATGCTGGCAGAAGTTTTCACCCTTGCAGGATCAGCTCGACTGTAGCATCTACAAGGCTAAAGCAGGTTTCTTTTTACAGGTAAAAATCCACACAAATCTTGCCAACTGAGGGTCCTCAGAAGACAGATACATTTTATGCAACTCCCAACAGGCCTGAATATCACAACAGAGCACCTTTCCCTTACAGCTTACTTTTCTTTTTTGCTCTCTCTCTGGATTAATCAGTTTCTTTCAAGCCACCCGAAGCAGGTCTATTTGAGACAAATACAACATTTTTAACTGCCACAGGTGAAAGATGTATCTCAATGTACAGTTTCACTGTAGCTCTAGAGCAGCAGGTTATTTTAGAGATGGTAACCTTAGCAGTAATACAAACCACCTCTCAAAGGCCAGCCCAGTGTCTGCAGCAGAACTGCTCCATCTATTCTACTTATGCTCCTGCATTTTAGGATTGACATTCAAGTCAGTGCTTTGACAGCCTCCACTTTGAGGCACAGTGGGCTTTTTAGGTAGCTCATGCTGCCATGGCTTTCCTCAAAAGCAGAGCAGTGCATTGCTGGACTGCCAGAGAATTAAAGCCCAGTAGCCTGATAGTTTATATCATGTACCCTTCCTTCCTTCTTCCTCTACCTTCAAGACCTTATGTCTTTTCACTGCTGTCACCAGCCTTCCTAGTCCTGCTTAAGGAATCACTGCAACACCCTGTGGATATTATCAGTTCGCTGAAGGATTAAAAAAAAAATTAGAAACCATCTTGGATATGCTTTTCTCTCTTTAGGACAAGAGTCTCTCATGGTTCCTGTTTGCAGCAGAAATTAGGCAGCCCATTTCCATCCTCAGCAGGGCCCAGATTAACAGTTCTACCAAACAAAGAAACAAATGAGGATTCCCTCTGTCAAAATCACAGAAGCTGAATAAAATGCGCCTGGGAGCATGAGTTCAACCAAATATAAAAGGCTCTGTGCTCAGTGGAGTTTGGTTAAATAAATCAGGTCCAAACTTTTAGGAACACAACCACAAACCATTCCCTTCTCAATGGGGTAACAGAAACAAACATAAATGAACGCAGCAGGGATTGACCAAACAGTTCTAACTCCCCTTTGGAGCAGTGCAAACAGCTATGAAGCAAACAGCCTTAGCCACTTGGCACAGGAAAACAGAACCTCCTCTGCTATGCTTGGATGACTAAAAACTTCCTTGATTACAGAAGTCCTCCATTCTAAAATGAGGAGATAAATTTACTATTAACTGCTGACTAAAGAATCATCCATTCAGTTCTGACACTTCAGAGCCAAGTCAAAGTATTGGCACTGAAACGTCTCCTCGAAGCATTTGATTCTGTTGTTTTCATAGCTGGTCCAAATTCTGCATCTCCTCACACTCCTGTACTGCCAACATCACCCATCAGTACCCCCTGCTTCTTCTATGCACCTGGTCATAGAACTGTTCCAAAGAGGTCAAAAGGATCATGTGGAAAATACATACACATGTATATATGGTATTTATGGCTGCTTACTACAGGCTGTAAATATCATACTACAACACTGAAACTTCCCAAAACATCAAAGCAATATAATCGTATCCTTCCAGGGCTTTCTTCATTTCCCCAGTTCACCTCCTAGTATGCACCATGTTGCATATTTCTTCCTATTTTCATATCACCTTGTGTATTTGTAAATATACATCAAATTATCACTATTAGAAAACTATCTACTCACATATATGCAGCTGCCATATTGAGAAGTAAATGCTTCCTTCAGACTACACCAGAATGCAAGATTCTCTGCATATAAAACCGCTATAACTGCTGTTCAAAGTATTTATAAAATGAGGTGTTCAACATACAGTTATAACTTCTGTCTTCATTCAGTACATGTTCGTTAGTGGAGGGGATTGACTTAAAAATAGGATTTAAGCTTCAGTTATTAAGAGATAACAACCTACTTACCCAGGATCCACTAACACAGAAATTAGAGATCCTAAATTAGGTGGCTAATTTAGGTATCACAAGAATATAGTCCTGCATAAAAAAATTGTTGTATTTATACATCTGGGATAAAACTGGTAAAGGGGAGGCAAGAAAAAAAATAATAAGGAAGAAATTTGTAACTACCTTATTAAAGTTAAAAACATATCCTGCATACTTAATGAAACATATAATTCCATGCAATTAAACTATCAATTTAAGTATAATAATTCCAAAGTAAGCTTGGATATGACAACTACTATAGCTTTCCTAATTTTTCAGGAAACACATACAAGAAAAAAAAAAACATGGCCCACAGCTAAAATACATTTTCATTGAGAACAATACAATTTTAGTCACCATTTTACATATAAAATATTGCAGCAATGCTAAAGTGTATCCAGAACTGCAAGCTCATTATCCAATTAAGCAACAACATCTTGTTTCATTAACACCTGTCTATGCTATTACATTCGGAAGAAGAATCTATTTTAACTGTGGAAAGGACAGGCTTTTGTATCCTATTATGATACTATTAATCAACAACAAAAACCTTCCTGTGGCCTACAATTAGAACAACGAAATTATAAAAGCAAAGGTTAATATTGTCTCTATTCCTTTCTCAAAAAAAAAGACAACTGAAACTTGCTCTGACTGAAAACATGACATGTCATTCCCCTTCTGCTAGGTTGACATCTGCCTCCGTGAAACTTCTCAAAATAGTATTTCCTCAGGTTACTGTGTTCTCCCACCTACTCTGTTTTCGCCTTCTACCTGTGTCATTCTTCCAAGGCTACATTTTTTCTGTACCTTAATAATGACACTTGAAAGGCAGAATTAAAAACCATAAGGATAAAGAATGTAAACATGTGCTAAGTCTAGATATAAAAATAGCATGGTAAAACATCAGTACTGGTTACTATGGAGGAGCATCATCTGTACCATATAAAAGCTGTCCTACAAGTGACAATTGCCACTGGCAGTTTCGTTTTAGTGTGGAAAACCCAGTATGCTAGTAGGATGAGCAGAGCAGAATACTAACTTGCTACTGTATCTTGTTTTTCATTCTAATCAATTGGGAGAAGGACAAAGTTCTCACCAAAATAAAGACGGGAATGGCATAAAAGATGGACACATTAAAGCACTTATTTGCAAATAGAGACATCATTGTGGTAATCATTATGTCAAATAATTTCCATTTAACCCAATCAGGCAAGTCAAAGCAAGCGATCCAAGAGACTAAGTAATGGAGGCTTAAGAAGCAGTCAAAGAGTCTCTTCAGACATTACTGGGCGTAAACCATGAGTAATCTCTTATAACCCAACAGAACTACACCACAGGAAGGGAGCTCAAGCATGGACCTGGAGTCACAGACAGAGGAAATGTCAACCAAGCAACACTGACACATTAATTGACTAAGGGAAAACATTGCAGTGCTTTTAGGTGTCACTTAAGAATGGCCTTCCTGGATTTCTCTACCTCATGTGAGCTTGGCCCTTACATTCAATAGCTTCTAAACCACTTTCATTATTTTCATAGAGCTAAAACTGAAGCAAACCACAGGCCATGCAAAGCACCATAATGTTCTGGTGTTGTTATGTATGAATGAGGAAATAAACTTAATTGAAATAATGCACCCTTATTTCCAGCATAACTACAAAAAACATCTCTTTTTGAATAACTACATAAGAAAAACATGAGAAAAAAAGCCTACGTTATGCCTTTAGCCAACACAATTATATCTGCATAAGAAAAAGAAAACAGTTTCTCTTTCTCCCTATTCTTCACAAATATAAAGCATACTTCATGTTCTGAAAATACTGGCTATTATGGCATATTCTTTTCTACCTATTTTCTTTATATATACAACCCAGAGGTCAAAAAATACAAAAGTATTTTTCATTACTTGCTAAAATATGTTGTTGTGGTTTCCAATCATGGGCTATTGAGTCCCCTGATTTGCGTTTTGTAGTGTTGGTGAGAAGAAGGGAAAGAGGCTGCCTAATGGAAGGTAAGGAGTTAGGATCCCTGTGTGATAAAATTAGTAGAAATCTTACAAATTCCTCAGGGCAGAAAGGAATCCTTTAGTTTAGCACTATGTAAAAATTATTATAAAGATGTGCATTCTAAAAAAGGGCTGGTAATAGGATGATAAGCCATTGTTGCCCTCAGCTTCCAGCAGCGATTTCCTTCCATAGCCTATCCAGCTCTCTCCACCGCCTCCCAGATGCAACTCCCTTGCTCAGCCTGCTTGAGTCTTTGTCCTAGGCACACTTTCTTCTGTCCTTGAAGTGAGTCTTCAGTTCTAGTTTACAGTATGTATCGCAACAATTTTCACTTCTAACATCAGCTGGAGGCACTGCTGAGAACACAGGGTCCACTCTCCAGATTCAGACCCAAATCAATCCCCGGCAGAGCATGCGAAAGCAATTAAATTCTATTAAAGATCTGTTCAGTGGAAAGCCTACTCAGCAAAGGCTGAATTGTCAAGGAATTTAGCACATAAAATTCCAATTGTTATAAAATCAGACACTTACATTACCAAGGGGAGTTTATTTGCATCAAGTTGTTCTTTTCTTGGTTTCTTTTGTGAACCTGTCCTGAAGTCCATATTAAAAATGCAAACTATAGGAGCTCAATCCAGTCATGACAACTCCTATAGCATTTTAATTCAATAGCACAGGTAACTGTTGAAACATCCCATATTTTTAGGTTCCAATTTCCATCTCTCAATAAGCTCAGGACAGAAAAGCAGCTATGTCTCTCAGAAGCCAAATTGTTAAAGCTGGTAGTTTGAACACAGTCTTGTATCACTTCAAAAATTCTCATCTTCACCACCAAATATTTATATCCTTATCCCAGAAATTTGAAAAGAATACCACATAGCACCTAATTTCTAATGTTTAAAAAACCACTCTAATACAATTAATTACAAAAGCATATGCTGGAAGTGAGCACATTTCTCTGTCTGAAATACTAATCAAATATGCTGCAGTAGGAACTAGCTATGTTTAAAAAAAATCAAACACACATTTTGGATATGTGCTTTCGCCATTTTTGTCAGCACAAAAATGGAGAGTTCTTTTTGGTTTCTTTCTTCGCATATTTTTAGTACTTTAAAATAAATACTTGTTTTCAGTATTTCTTGATTTCAGAACACAAGAACTGAAAAGTAAAGCTCTGAAGGTGACACTATGAGGTTAAAACTCACACGACAGGCAAATCAAGATTTCATCTTTTTTTGTCTCTTTTTTGCTTGTACCATAGACTCCAAGTGTCTAAGTGCTGAGTGGCAAGTATGAATGTTAAAACCTTAATTAACCTATTTATGTGGGGAAAAAAAAAATCATTTCTATCTTTTGGGGTGATGTACTGCTGTTTTGTGACTGATTTTACTAATTTCAATTAGTAAAACTGTAGAACATATGGAAGAGGCAATGTACCTCACTGCACTGTCATATCACCACTGCAGTGACAGAAATGATAAAGCACATTTTGAACAGCGTTACAACTCTTTGTTGTATATGCTATCCCGAGGTGCCAAACTTGGGAGTGTTGCCAACAGTTTGCTAATCCTGAGGCCACATGATGGAAGGGCACTACACAATGGTCATGCCTGAAGCTGCAGCAGGATTATGCTTACAGGTGTGGGAAGATGAGCTGCTCTGAAGGACCAGAACTTTCAAAATATATAAATAAGAAAAGCTATGAAATACAGTCGTTCTGAGTCACCTTCTGTGCAACATGCTTTCTGAACCTTGGTCATCACCTACACCTGAGTCTTCCACTGGAAAACCTTAAAGGAAGATAAAACTGAAATAACTACCAACTACCAAGCTTGCTGTCAAAACACCTGGAAAGTGCTCTTTTGGGGTATAGAAATATTCATGCTGAAAGAAAACAAACACAGTTTAAACAATCTTGCACGTTTGGGCAAATCCAGTCTGCAGAGTTTTATGCTTTGACTGGTTTTCATTGAGTTTGATACTCTCTTTATCTTTCATAGTAACCGTATAAAAATAATATCAAATCCACCTATGCGCAAATATTCCAACTTCTACAATGTTTGGGCATCCTTTGGTTTGTTGACAGGTGACTTAAAAGTACAAGTTTCCTACAGTCTAAAGTTCTTAGCCAATTTTATATGATTTACACTATTACTCAAAGCACTGCTTTCTTTTTTGGGTGGAACTGAAATACATTCAATAGTTAACATTCAATCATCATGACACCAAGTTGAAACAAAATGCATCAGCACTAAACTAAAAAAAAAAAACTGGCTTAAGTTGGTTCTCTAGTGATTCCTGCCTTTATGAATTAACATTAATTCCATTTCTTAAGATCTTAAGTCTTACAACTACAAAGGAAGAGAGCATATTGTGATAAGGCTCAATTCTTTTCCATTATTTTCCTCCTTCACTTTTGGGAACCTTCCAAAGTGGCCTAGTCATGTTCATATCCTTTTGAAAATGCTTATTCACTTTTATCAGCTCTTCATGGAAACCTCTGATGACATATTACTATAAGCATCATAAGACAGAAAAGCACTGTGTCCCAAAAATAAAAAAAAAATAGCACGGAACAGGAAGCTTGACCTTGAAAAGGTACAAATAAAGGAACTACTTAAAAACAACACATAAACCAAAACTAAAATGTACAAAAAGAGCTAATGATGATGAATCTGCCCCCTCAGCACCACCACCCCCCATCTCCCCAAAACAAATATTATTATATTAACATTTTTAATATCTATTATTATACTAATATTAAAATAATTAAAAACCTCAAGATTGCAAAGATAAAAACAGAGATAAAGACTGCAACTCTTTCTAGTTCATCAGCCACTGTGACCTAGTTAGATAGCCCTTTGCTCTTCATAAGAGTTTAACAATATTTTGTCTGCTTGACCATAAGACCAAGAAATATAAAAAAATATTGAATAGACTGTAAAGCCAAATAGAGCTCCGCAGTCCATCTGTCCAACACCTTCTACTTCTTAAGTCATGGAATATTGTCTCCTTACTCCTGTAGCCAAATTACTTTTGTTTGAATACTGCAAACTTTTCTTCAAATGTTCCAAGATTCACAATAAAATTAGAAAAGTTAGCCCAACAGATCACAAATACATGCAAGTCAAGGAATGCAGGTCTGGACTGAGATGTGTATGTGGGACTCAGCCAGTTTCTCGTATTTGTTTGACACATAAAACAGTTGGTCAATGACATCATATTTTCCTATCTAACCTCCTCCTTGGTGCTGTGTAAACATTATGCCATATATATATTACACAAACAGACACAGAAACCGGTAACATTCTCTATCAATGATTTATAGCTATGACCTAACTATTTTAATAAAACTCAAAAAGATAATTACATTTTTGCAATTATACCAACCTTGAAACATAAAATTCATTTAACAACACAGATGATTAGCATGGCCCAAGAACCTTCTTCTTGATTCTCACGCAAGAGAATTGACAGCTTAAATTCTGGCAAATGGTGTTAAGGGATACAATTTAATTGAGAATTATATTCAGATACAATCCTTGCTAAAGCAAACTTCTCCTCAAGAAAAATGCAACTCTTCAAAAGCATCATGTGATTCTGCAATGGGAAATAAAATCAGGTAAGCCATAGCCTCTTTCCTTGAAATAAAATTGGTCCAATAATAACCACATTTACTGGAAATAAAACCACCTGCTCATTGCAAAAAGAGGACAAGATAATTACTTAAGAAACAAAGGATACCAGAGAGGACTTTTTTCTAAAATGAAGAAAAAAGAAAAGCAATGAGTGCCAGAAAAAAAATATATCAAGAAATAGAAGTATGATGTAGTGAATCACATCCAAGAAAGAGGAGTAATGAAAGAAAAATATTTTTAGAAAACACTAGCTTGTGATTCAAGAAATGTTCTTTTCCTTAACTTGCCTGTCCATAAATTTAGGCTGCCCAAAGATCTCCTGCCCTGATAAAACCTGGATTCTAGAATGAGAATTCTGCCACAGCAAGAGCTGAGTGAGCTTAGATACAATATACACTACAGAGAAATGACACATGAAATTAGGTTAAAGAGCTGGAAGGAAACTTTTTAAATATGCTATTAACAATGCATTTATTTACAATGAAAATTGCTGAAAAAGAATTCCTTCACTCATTACTGCAGCTGCAGAGCCACAATATTTAACTACACTCTGGGATTTTTTTGGTATTTCCTTTTGTAATATTTCAAAGTCTCCCCTTTTACATGTAAAATACCTGTTCAGATCAGTGTATCGCTACACAATTCAAAGAGTTTTCCTACCTATAAAATGCGTGAACTTGGTTTTCCACCATCCATAAAGATCTTCCACAAAGACCACAGTTTGTATTTAGGCTATTCTACATCTCCACCATATAAATAGAATCAGGTGGTCTTCGTTAACCAAAATTATTTAAAACTGCAATAAAATAAAATCCATAACCACCAGCCATCCCTCTGCCTGTTCAAAATGATCAGCTGTTTTGCTTTGAAGCCACTTACATTGTAAACACTATGCTGCAAGCTAAGCTAGCTGGGCCCTTCAAGATAACATGGCGTTACAGTTCTGTAATGAATTGCACAAATAACAGAAACATCTGGAGTATAGTCTCTTCTCTAAATTTATTCCACCATGTAGAAGGAGTTCAGCACTCAGGCTCAAGTACGATATTCAAAGTTAGCAGACAATAATGCAAGGAAAGAGGAGAGGGCTGATTTAAAAATAAGAAGGTCATAATGCACTTATGCATTATTCCCATATTTAATACTTGTACATAAAAGTATTATCACTTTCATTGAATTATTTGTCAGTTTCTTCCTTCTTTTAAATATAAGTGTACATTCCTCTGTCTCAATGACTAACTTTTCTGTCATGATTCATCTAGACAGAGCTAAGGCCCTCGAGTTGTTGCCTCAACTGGTGTGCAATTAAGTTTATGGCCCCATTCCTGCAATGGAAGCCACAAACACCTTTTCATTACTATTTGATCAGTAACTTGAGAGCCACAGAAGGGTGTCACTATGGAAACACGAGTGATTATTATGGAGATCAACAAAACAAGAATGGACACCTTCATGGGGCATCAGCTTTCTTTAGTTTCTCTCTTTCCCAAAACAGCTTTCAATAACTATTTCAGTAAGACTCCTTTACTGAACGCTCAGGCTGGCACTGGAAAATCCAGGTATCTGCAAATGTTCTTCTGCTTTGTTTTGTTTTCCTATCGACCTCACTGGAAAAGCAGTGGAGAACTTGTGTCAGTTCCGTGACCCTGCAGGACTGAAAGGTAATGTGCTTTCCCAAGAGTACCAGGGGAAACTTTGGTCTCTGAAACGTGAACAGGGCAACTTCTCAGTCTAAGACTTACTGCCTCTTAGGGGCCACTTCAACAACGATGAACCCTGAATGATTGCTCCTTGCCAGGGAGACTCTTCAGACCATTCCCTTCAAGGACTGTGTGCTAGCAGAGGTCAAGTAAAGCGAATGATGCAGGACTATTTTCCTGGCTCTGATACTACTTACACCAGGACCTCTGTACACAGCCATTAACTAAAGCGAGCAGCGTTTCGAGAAAATAATGCAAGAGCTGTGGGACTCGGAGCAGCCCAGAGCACGGAACTGCAGCTGGCACGGAGCAATAGTGACTCCATCCCGATCCACCTTCCTCAACGTCACCTCGACCACAGAGCTTCTTGCAGGCCCGTGTCTGATGACGGCAAGCGGCGGCACGGTTTGCGCTCCGCTGCTCTCCGCCCACATTTCCCGGCGGAGCTGCCCGGGGCGGGGGCCGCGGAGCGCGGCTCCGCTCGGGGAGGGCGCTGCCTCAGGGTGCGGTGCAGGCTCGCCGCTCCGCAGGGATGCGCGCAGCGGCGCGGGGGCGGGATCGCGCCTCGCTCCCCCCAGAGCTGCGGCCTCAGCCCGGCCCCGCCGCCCGCCTCCCTCCCTGCCCCGCTGTCAGAGCCGGCCGCCCGCGTGGCAGCGGGGCACGGCGGGGCGTGCGGCGTCTCCCTGCGGTGGCTGCTTTGGTACCGGGGGACGACAGCTGCGTCCCACGCGGCGTCTGTCCGTCAGTCCGTCAGTCCGTCCGTCCGTCCGTCCGTCCGTCCGTCCGTCCATCCATCCATCCATCCATCCACCCATCCATCCACCCATCCATCCATCCATCCCTGCGTGGGCGGCGGCTCGTGTGTGTGTGTGACTGACAGTGAGGCGCACATAGCGCGGGGGCAGCCGCTCGCACGCAGCCCGCCGGGGACACGCCGGCGCTCCCCGGCTGCGGCAGCCACTTCTCCGTCCCCCGGAGCCCTCCCCGGTGGGGACAACCTCAGCGGCCTCGCTGCTCGTCCTCCTCCTCCCTCCTGGCGGGTAGGTTACATTACCTGGTCTCTAGCTCGGACTGGATCTAATCCCGCGGCCGCCGCCGGCTCCTCTCCCGGCCGCGGGGGTGAGTGGGGGAACTAATTTATTTATTTTCCATGAGGTGTCCTCTGCTGCGGAGTAGCGGCGGGAGAGCCCGGGCCGGGAGGCAGGAAGGGAGGCCCGGGTGCTGCTGTCCCGGGGGTGCTGCCGGGGAGCGGCCGAGGCGCTTCAGCACCGGCGCGGGGGGGCGGGGGCTGCAGAGGAGACGCCTCCCGGGCTGCCCAACCCGGCTCCGCGGGCCTGGCGGGGGCGCGGCGCCCGGCCCGGGGAGAAGGGGATGGAGCCAGCGCCAGTGCGGGAGGTGGGACAGGACGGGATGTACCGCGCCGTACAGGGCTGGGGCGGGCGGGCAGCGCCGGGCCCCCGCGCCCTCTGGGGCCGGGCGTGAGCGCTCCCCGCCCGCGGCCTCCCCGCCCACCTGCCCGCCCGCCGCACCCGGAGCCCCGCGCCCGGAGTTGCGGCCGGGACACCGGAGGGCAGCGGGAGCCCCGACGGCCGCGCGTAGCGCGCTTCACCTCACTTCTGGCAGCGCGAAACGTGTCCGTCCCCCCTTCCCACCCCGAACGCCTCCTCTTCAGCACTGAGGGTGCCAAGGATTTCACATCAAAGGCAGTGTGCCCTCTCTGGTCCACTGAAAGGTTAAAAACGGTGTATCAGTTTCCTTGTGTTAGAGGAAAAATATAAAGTAAATTAACATAATTCGTTTTGTGCTCAACGCAGGACCTTTGTCTTCTGAAACGGGAACTGACATTTGGCCAGTCAGCAACGAGTTGCTGATGAAAATCTTGGTCACCTCAGCGTTTGCTGTCCTTTTGTCTCCTTAAGAAAAAAAAAGTTATGAAAAGTATTTTGTACGTATGATGAACATATTTATGAAAGTGACTGCTAAATTATGCAGAAATCCTCTCCTTAAGGCTAAAATCCTGTAGGGAAAGAGATAAATATAATCATATAATTGCATAATTAAAGGCTTTACTATAATGTCTATTCTCGTGTAAAGGTTGCACATTATGTGCAATACTTAGGTACTATGAGCAGACTAGAGTAATTATAGTTGTTGACATTGTGTTGTGAAATGTACAAAAGGAAATGTTAATACCATATTTTTTAAAAAACTTGTTTGCAAGCATTTTATGAACAGGATCATTACAGGCATGTTAGGAATCAAGACTGCCTGTGTATGAACAGGAGAACTTGGGCTGTAGTTGGGAGTATTCTAGTTTACTGAGCTGCTAGTAAAGGAAGGAAAGACTTGAAGTTGTGCAGTTTATTTTTGTCTGTTCATTTTCCATTAATAACATTTGAATCCCTTAGCTAGCATCAGCCACAATGAACAAAAAGTTTTGAAAAATAATCGGGAAAGGAGCATATCGCCCCTCAAAAAAACAGCAGCATGAATGGCAATACCTATTACATGGAAGAATCCATCCACAGAGGACTGCTGTCGGAAGCACAAATTAATAGAAATCAGATTTCCTTTTCTCCTTTTCTTATGAGTTGCTTTGCTTTTATGTGAGAACTGTTAGGAACTTTTCAGTTTTAAACCGTAACCATTAAATCAGAAGGTGCAGACCTGGAAATATCAGTAATGTAACATTTTAGCATGCCTTCATTCTTTAGGATGTTATTGTTATTATTTATATATCATCCATTTCCAGGGCAAGTCTTGCAGATTCAGGAGGGAATACTTTGACACATGTTTGTAAAGCAGCCAGGTCTCTACAGTCTCTGGGCAGATTCTGGCACTGTAGTCGTAAGGAACAGTAAGTAGTTCACTGGTAGAGACAACAAACACTGTTCTTCCTGAAAGAAACTGGGCAGTGTGGAGTAATTTTTGTGACATTGCATAAGCTAAATAGTACTTGAATTATATATCCGAGTCCAGGGGCATTTTTAGGAACAAACATGGTCACTGCCAGGGCAGTTGGTGGAAGTCACAGTTGCATTAATTTAGGTAGCAATATCGGTCACCTCTTGTGCAAGTATGTGAAAGGAGCCTGTGCCCAGCATCCTCACAGTCACAGTGTCTGCCTGGCAGCAGGTTGCACTACAGGCTTTGGGAGACCAAGGACCCAAGAGGGACCCACTAAGCCTATTGGAGGCAAGAACAAACACAAGCCATGACTCTTGGGCGTGCAAGCAAAGAAAGCTTGGGTACTGATGCCCATGGTAAAACTCTTCCAGGCAGGCCCACAATTACAGGGTTAAAAATATTGAAATTAGGATGAAATCTGATGTAAAATCTTTTGTAAAAAAAGCTGCTAGTGCTAAAATCAAAGTTGTATGCTTGGCATTATGGCAGTCTAAAGCTCTCTTCCATATGCAAACATTTTTTATGCCCTGAAGAAAATAGTAGGCCATGTAGGACCTCAGACAGTTCCTGTAAAATGCAAAGCGTGTCTGCATTGCCCTTTACAGTGAAATAGTACAGTTTACATGCTGTTTTACATAATGTTAGAAAATAATTTTTAAAGAGAGTTAAAAAATAAATACATGAAGATAGAAATGATCCCTGTTTTTCATTGCATAATTCTGTTTCCTCCACTGATATGCCCTAACTAAAAAAAATACATATTTATATAGTTTTAAATATATATTTTTTATTTATAAATGTATACTGTATGTTAGAAACAATAAATTTTACACAGTGATATATGCAGTAAGGTATATCACACACAGAGTGTTTGCTGTACTACATAGTACATGCTGCACGCTATATGTAACAGTGCTATATATAGCACAAGCTGATGTATTCTGTGTTTATAAATAAATTTGTATTTACATTCTACTGCATGTATTAACATCTATATAGAAAGAGCAGATTATGTTATCATATGTTAACCATTACAGGCATATACATCTTCTGTATATACCTATGTGCCTCATGCAGCTTCTTTCAATACCTCTTTTCAGAACACTCTCTGTAGGAAAGGTAATCTTAATTGACTTACTGTTGCTGTGTGCTTCATTGCGTTTGGTGTTTTCCTGTCCAAGGCGGAGTTAGAACATAGACTAGCTGCAGGTATAACAGTGTGGGTTTCTGGCCTACAGTCTGCATAAGCTCAGATAGAGGTTGTTAAGTGCCTGCAACATGTTTAAAGTCACAAAAATTACCTTGAGCCCTCAAACTAGAAGTTGATGTATGAATTAATTTTTTATTTGGACTTCGATTGCAGTGATATCATGTTTTTAAGTGAATACACTCCACTATGAGTAGCTGTACACTGAAGGCGCTGAAGTAATTTGGTTCTCTGTTGCAGATTGAAAAAAACCGTGTAGTAATTCTGCATTTTTCCAGTCTTGGTGCACCTTTACTGTAGGAAGCCCATTATTCAAATTAAAAATGTTTAAGTGATAGCAATTAATCATTTCTGAGTGAATTTTAAGAAGCTACTAAAGGCTCAGAGCTTTGTGTGCACATGTGTGTGTCTGTGTATGGGAGTGTGGCATTCTGTTTTTTCCAGTGGACTAATTGTTAAGAAGAAATTAAATCAACTTATCTATCATATGCGTATGAAAAGAGTTACCTCTCTGGTTGTTAATTTTGTGTCCAGTTGATAGATTTTTGTGAGGTTGCATGTTAAAGACTATGCTGTTTTGCTTGTAACAGCTTGAGTATTTTAGTGATATTAACATCAAAGATTTCTAATTTTTCACAAGAGAAGAAGAAAATGCTACAAACATAAAATACCTGATGGTATTTTCTGTAAGTCTCTCCTCTAACTGTTTGGGTAAGACCCCTACTGAAATAGTCCCTTTTCCCCACATTCCGCTTGTCACACAGTTTTAACTGAATCCAGAATTTTACAGGTCCTCTCCCAAGCTTAGATCTTCTCTGCTACATTACAGGCTGTGTCTCTTTGTCACAGAGTCTGAATCTAAAGGGTGCATGTTTATGATCATGTGTCGTTCTGGCCTACGTCGGATTCTGATTATGTTCTATTTTTTCTGCACTGATTTCGGTTCCGTAAATGCACGACTCAAAGTTCTCTCGTGTCCATAAGCTGACTCCTGCCTCGCTGCATCTCTGAACCCCTGCTTGGAAGCCCACAATAAGCAAGCTGGTGTGGTGCGTATTCTTCTCATCTCCAAGTGATACACAGGACAATATCATGAATATTATATTGGCAAATCATCTAGGCCACCTTCTGTAAGCTTTATATCAACAGCTAGTAATTGTCAGCCTGTGTCTCACTCCACCCTCATTCATATACACAGATAGCTCTGTCACTAGCATAAAATTTAATCCTAGTCCTGTTAGTGAAAGAGAAAGTTCTGTGATAAAATTCATATAAATATAATTAGAATGTAGAATTCTACCATAATATATAGCTAAAGCATGTCTTTCCCTTGAGGTCAGTTTTCTCTGTAACCATCAACCATGTCTGTTCTAGGCCCAATAAAATTCTTTTCTTTTGCAGCTCACGGTGACACAGAACACAGCACGCTGTAGCTACAGGAACAGACTCAACTGTGAAAGATCTCTATCAGGCATCACAGAGAATTTGAGGCAGCTGGCAGTTATCAGCTGAAGCAGTTAGTCAGTAGAACTGTACAAGATAAATAGATAATTGAAAAGCAATCTGGAAACCTGGGAGAGATAATAAGCCTCTCTTCTAGAAGGGAGGTAACAATTCAGGTAGGTCACTGATGAACTCAACTCCCAGATCAGTGCTTTGTCTAATATCACTGGAAATACAGCAGCAGTTCATGCCTGTCAGCTCTGAAGTAATATTCAAGTTGTTGTTGGAAAGGCAGTTTGGCATATTCAGTTATACAAATCATTATTGCAACAGAGTGAAGAAGGATTGTACTGCTGAAAGACAGGTGACCAAAATCCCAGGAGCAACATGGCCCTTTGTTTAATTACAGTTGCCAAAATAGAAAACTAGTTACACACCCTTTTTACCCTCCATGCTGCTTTGTTTATAGTGCCATGCAAACGGTAGTATTCCCGCCACACTGACCACGGTTGTCTGTGGGGCAAGTGATTTCTCTTTTTTTGTAATTTATATAAAAATAATGGAACTATTTTTGTTTTCTGTACCATGAGCACAGAGAAGGGAGGGAAAAGGTCAATGTCTACGAGTAAAAGAATGTGTTGATCTTAGTAGCTACTTTTTAAAAGAGTCCTAAAGAGTCTTTCTGTTCAAGTCACTCTTATGATTCTTGAATTTCTGACTACAGAAAGTGTGAAATCTTACATGAACATCCAAGGAAACTGATACCATTGGGTAACTCTTCTTGCTAGGTTCTGATCTCTTGTAGAGCTATATTGGTTGTAGGGAGTGAGCATGAGATATTTTTGTGAGAGTGGGCACAGAAAATAAGATTTTGGCCTTTTTCAGAAAAGAAAGTGGCATCCCTCCACCAGAGAAGTGCTTGAATTGATCCACTGACATCTGTCTATTTTGTTAAACCTCTCAGGTGGATCACAGGAAATAACCGATGCCAGTGTCATATTAATTCTTGTGGAGCTGAACAAAGCAAACAAACAAAAAAACCCAAACAACTAACAAAACAAAACAAACAAACAAACAACAACAACAAAAACAAAAAAAGAGGAAATTCTTTTGCTGCTCAATTTACTTTGAAAGATGCTTTTAAAAATCTGTCTCCAAGAATTCTGTCTAAAAAATTCTGTGCATTTACACTGGAAGAACATAGAGCAAAACACATGCATTAAATTTTTTTACTGTATTAGTTGCTACAATTACAGTAGCAGTTACAGTATTCGTTGCTACAGTACAGTAGCTAGGAAAGCAACATATTAAATTCACAAAATCCATTAACAAAAAATTTGCATGTGTCCATGTTGCTGGTTGCAGAAATAATATGCTTCATTTGAACAGTCTCTGTAAATCTTAAAAAGTAACTGCCATTTTTATTTTTTATGTATTTTTCTAGTATTTGTTTTACTATGATACTGGACATGAATTAGTTGTGCGCATCTATAAATTCTGCTTCTATATATTGACTGTTGAGGATGTTTTTCTTTCATATCTCATTCCATGACTGCTAAAACAAAAAAAAAAACCCAAAAAAACCCCACAAAAAACAAACAAACAAACAAAAAGCGCCAAGTTTGAAAGTTTACAAGTGCATGAAAAGTTTTAAATTACCATTTACTGTTTTGAGGCCTGATTCATCTTTCCATTATAATCCTAGTGGTAGACTTTGGTCAGTCTAGATCCATTTTTGGTATCAGTTTCTCAGTTTAGATGCAGCTATACTATTGTAAATTACCATTGTGTTGTAAGATATGTCTAACTTCATTAGATTACAAAACTTCTTAGGTGGCAGGAGAATTTTCTTTCTGACTTACATATTTTTATTTGCTTTTAAAAGAAGATGAAATTAAATAGCCAAAAAAATTGCTTTTTAGATAAAATTCCAGAATCTGCCAAAATATTTATTATATAAGAATCCAATATATTAATAATTATAATCTAAAAATATATTGACAACATGCTGCTGTAAATAGGTTGAATAATACTTAGAGTAACATACACAGCCAGAAGTAAGAAAACATCACTCCAAGGGAAACATCCTTATAATTAGGATAGAAACAGATCTATTTTACTTTTTTTCTCTCTCTTATGAATCCTTTGAGTATTTCAATCTTTTTCTGTGCTGTGATCTAGATTCAACAGGAAAAATGAAGAAAAAATAGTTCAGCTCAGGCTCACTCTATATAACTCTCTGAGATTTAGGTACTACTGTAGGAGGTCTGAACAGAAGAAGGTCTTAGAAACTCTTTGTGGTCAAGTTTGCTAATTGTGCATGAACGGAGACATCCTTCATTTTCTGGCTGTGCTCAAGTATTAAGTCAGTGCTCTAAGTCTCAGGGGATGAAGGTGTCTGTTCTATATAGGTACATGACTTAGATTAACTTCTCAGACAAACATCATGCTTGAGTGTTCCCAAAGCTATTTGCTTTACCATCAGGAAAAAGGAAAAGGCTTTGCCCTTAAGGGCTCTGAATTTCATCGTGGAGGCACTTAAACACCTGCTTGTTTGAGAGCTGGGCTGCCTAAGGAACTACATGTGAACCATCCTGCAGCTATAATAGTCTGAATAAGGCCCTTGAGAGTAGATGAGTTTGCAGAAATGTTAAGCATCAATGAGCATACTCTGATGGGATCATATTCTGCAGTCAAGGTAACATGACAGTCCAACTCCTGAAAGGTTTACAGAACATAATGAACTTCTTGAATTCCATGAGTACATCGAACTAATCTTCAGTAATTCGCTTGTTATTCATTGTGATTAAAACACTGGATTATATGATCAAAATCATACATGAAGAGCTTTCACTTCATGTCATTATGTCTTAATAAAATCCTGATTTACTTTGCAACTCACTTCTGGGATAATTACATTTTTACGCAGTGGGTAAAACCTTAGAAGTATAGTTGGAATATTAGTGCTTGGCATGCTTCAAAACTGTAAAAATCATCAGTATATAATGCATTTGCTTTCTTTATTGATTAGGTCAAAGATGTGTGTCTACGTTTTGGGAGACACATACCAAAATAGTTCTTCTACTAACACAGGAATCAACATCAGGAGACTTTTGAAGAAGAAAACACACAATATTTATGTGTGTGGTTCTAAAGTGTAGTATGAGGAAGCAGAAGTCAAGTTTCTATTTGGGGAAAGTCTCAGATTGCTAATCCAAACCCTATTTTCCCCAACAAATCTGTAGCATGGCAATGTGTTTCTAGGTGTTCACATATGTCCTCTTACTTTTTGGTGACATTCTTATTCTTTAACAATAAGGCCTTGTGGAGCTTCTGCTTGTGCCCCAGGATCACGCTGTTCTGCTTTGTTTATTCCACAAAATCAGTAATAATAATTTCTTTTTTTGCCATTTACATTTTTTTTGTCAGTCATTGTCTCGTCAGTAATGGATGCACAAGTCTGATACTGAATTGGTATTCAAATATCTACTTCTTGTCAAATAGCTTGAATTCTGCAACAATTTATTGTGGCCTAGGGTGAGACTTAGGTGCTGATTGAGACATCTTAGGCATCTATACGGAAGGGCTCAGGTGTGAACTGTATGTGTAAACTCTTGTTCTACACAACAGAGTCAGTGCAAACTGTGGACCCTTCCTGGTGCCTTGTCTCCTGATGAACTGCTCTGCACGTTTCAGAGGGAGCTGAGTTGTTCTCCATCTGAACACAGACAAAAAATTATGGCATCATGTGAAATGTACTGTCAGTTTCTGTCTTGCAGTTCTCTACAGGATGAAATTCCCAGAAACTGGAAAAATACTATACTGCGATCACTAAGTTCCTGACAAAAATAGTGAAAAGAACTTTCTTGAGTTTCTCCCAAAGACAAATCAGGATTCTGTAAAATTGTTGGATCTTCGCTTGTCATTTGCCGTGACTCTTGCACATCATACAACAGTATTCGAAGCTCTTGGCCAGGTAAAGCAATCTTGGATATCTTTGTATGCCTTTATTCTGAAAATGTGTATCGATGTAATGACAGTTCTTGGATCTCTCAGGCTTACTCAATGCATTTAACATATTAACAGGAGTATTTGAGTTGGTAACCTGAAATAATCTGACACTGCATTTATTGATGCAGAAGATTATTCTGAATTTTGTGTCCAAATGTCTTATTTACTTACTTTACAGTTCCATGTGAATAAAATACTTTGCTTTAAACATAGTTTTTCATTTCCTTTGTAGTGATTCTGTCACTGTGGAGAGTCATTCCTCCCTTATCCTAGAGATTTTTGCTTCTCATAGCACCAACACCACAGAGATTTTTAGAGCATTGGGTTAATCTGAAGATCTCCAGCTAATATACTATGGAGCAGGTTGGAATCCAGCCATAAAATAAGATCAGAAAGCAATAGCAAAGGGCACAGTCCAAGTTATGGTCAAACTAAGGTTACACAGTGTGGCTACTGCCCCAGCTACAGAGACAGAGCCTAGACAGCTGCAGAGCAGTGGCAGCCAGCCAGCATGCCTGAATAAATGAAGATGAGGCCAAAAGGAGGAGTACTTAGATATTAACTGCTCTAATATAGAACAAACAAGTTATATAAGAACCTTACATGCCCAGAAAAGAGCTAGAACAGCTAGTTGGAAACAAAGTCCTTGAAGTTTCTTGTGCAACTTTTCAAATAGAAATTATCATAGGCAAGATATTTTAAAAATATTAGCTTTTAAGATGTATTTAGTTCTCAAAATTTGTTTATACTGGTACATCATAAACCCAGTTGTTTTGTTTTTTTTTTTTTTAATGTGAGGCCATTAAATTGAGGCCATGACTTCACAGGCACATTACAGTTTATGCAAAGGTAAGCCTGGTTTTCCTTCTTTGGCTAGGAATTAGAACCTGTTATCCCAACTATACTGCCTTTAGTATCCTAACTAACCCAGTCTTCATGTGGGCTAGTTAGAATACTCTGCTGTGTCTTGTGTACTTTAATTGTTCTTTCAACAAACAAAAACTATTTATGAAAGCCCTGTTTCTCTCTAAAAAGTACATTTTTCAGATGTAATGTGTAAGCTGTGTTGTCTCTGCTGGCTGAAAAAATTATTTTTCCCATTCGCCTTATAAAGGATATTAATGCTTTACAGAGTAGTTGCAGACCCTGACACAAAGATCTGGCAATTTAAAAACAGGCATTTAAATAGCTCAAAATGGAGGAAAAGAAATGCAATTCAAAACGATCTATGCAGAGAACCCATAGCTGTCTGCAACCCTCCCCATTATTCTGTGTAGGAGGTACTCAGGATTAGCTATGGAAACAGATGATATCAGAACCAGTCCTCTAAACCTTTTCAATTTTCCAATATGAAAATATCCTGTAGAACTGTGGTGTGTTATCAGATATGAAACAAACTGTTTGGGGATTTTTTTATGTCAATAGAATTTTTTTCATTACATTTTAGTTCATCTGTGCTGTATACAGTGTGTATTTTTGTCCTATTGAATAAAAACTCTTTCCTGATAAGGACATCCTTTCTGAAAGCACTTCTTAAAATAGACTAGCTTGATGCTGTGGATAGTGCTTTGACATTGAAGAAAACCAGTGAGATGCAAACAGATTCTTTCAAGTCTGGAATTGATGCCTGTATACTTTAGAAATGGTTTGACTCATTAGTAGATTAATAGGCTGCACAGAGAACTGAATCTTTGAAAGAAGTCAGTGAATTAAGGGCAGGCTATTACCCTGTAGCTCCCATTAGCCTGCACATTAACCATCTAGATCTAGAGATATTTCTGTCCCATACAAGTCACTGGAATAATGGGTATAGGTTTTATATAAAATCGTCATGGCCATAAAATGGAATGTAGGTGTTTTACCACTACTGCAGTTAGAATGGCCAAAGCGTTTGAATACAGCTTTGTCAGGACTTCTATTCTCAAGAGCCCACCTATTCACAAATCTAGGGCAGCCGAACATCACAGAGTTAGGTTTCTGAGTATGGTTATTTTTTTCTCTGTAATAATTCCTAAAATTGTTTAACTATTTTCATGGAGAAGTACAATTTGACAAATCTGATAGGAAATATACCTGCTCTTGGCTGAGGGCGAAGGAATGGCTAAGAGGACCTGTCATTTCTGATTGCAAGCTACTCTTCCTGTCCTTTATCTTTCAAACAGTTGATGAGTTGTGATGACAGACACAGTGAAATATAGCAGCCCCTTCCAAAGGTCTCATAGTGTTCTGTATGTGCAGGAAGGTCATAGGAATGGTCAGCAAGGTCACAAACACTCCATATTAAAGAGTTCTTTCATGGGGAGGAGGCTTTGCCAGTGGCATTTTGAATTTCAGTTACTCTATGTGAGACTCGTAAAACCAAATGGAACTTGCAAAGTAGTAGCTACATGGAGCTAAGCATCTTGGCTTATTCTCAGTGATTAGAAATAGGTATCTGAAGGACACAGGTACTTTCATCAAAAAGGTCTAAAATGGGTCAATGGAATTGTCTTCTGAAGCTCCCCATTTGTCTCTATTGACTATGAAGACAAGCCAGTGTGTTAGTACAAGCATAAACAGCGGCTGTTTAAAAATCTAAAGGTAAATGAAATTACTTTATTTCTGACTTTTCCGTCATTTCCATATTGCCATCCTTTTTCATGTAAAAAGGGATCAGTGTACTCAAAACAGATTTATCATTCTGCCTTTAGCTCATTTTGACTGCTCAATAGTTCCTTATATCCACTCTGTGTCCTATAGTGCAATAACTTATCACAGACTTCAAATTCTGGATGATACTTCTGCACTAGATAAGCTCATTATTAGTTAAACTGAAGAAAATAAAACCAAAAAGCCATGTTATGCATGCTAACTTATGGATTTCCAGGGTAACACACTTTCTTCTACAGTTTTCAGCATTGAACAGTGACAAAAATGGAAAAGATGAGGATGGCAATATCTTCCCTGATTTTATTTTAGAAGTTATAGGAGAAATTTCAGCCTGGTCCTGCCTGCTCACCAATGTATGCACCTAAACATAAAGACAAAACTTTGTTGGTCAGTTAACTTAACTGCAGGTTGCTAAAGTACTCCAAAGTTGGTAATGTGCTCCATTTGAAAAGTGTGCTTTGAAAGGATCCTGTAGTGTGGATATAATATCCAATAGAAGCGAAAAAATGGCACGATTTTTCTACACTCGTAGTTTGTGTAAGTTATAAAGAATCTTCTTACAGGTGGTGCGAACCCCCATAAAACTCTGCAGGAACAGAAGTGTTTTGCTCATTGACAAGCCCAAAGCTACACCTGACGAACCTAGGCCAGCACTGCAGCTACCACAGACCTGCCCTCAGCTGGCAGCTGAGCTGGGACATTCATGGAGAAGATATTTTTCTGATATGTGCAACATCTCTTTGCTGAGTGTGTTCAGACTTGGCACCGGCAGAAATATTCAATGTTCAGCTATTTTCTGCTTTTATAAGAAATACTGCTGTTTGGTGAGTTTTTTCTCCCACATGTGAGAGTGATATTCTCTGTTTCTTATAGACCTCTTAAAAAATTAGCTAACCAGAGTTACAAAAATACAGTAAAAGAAGTAATATTCATTAAAAAACCCTGCCTACCAGTCTTCTTGTAGTGATATGGATCATTTGGAATTGTCAGCTAGAATAACAGAATGACACTCAAAGGAGAGCAAATTGGATGTATATATAATGAATTCAATTTCCATTCATTGCTCAGTGAGAATTTTTAAAGGAGAGAATGTTGGAAAATTGTAGTCCTGTTTTGAGTGAACACAATGAGACTGATTCCTTGTTTATAAACCAACACTCACATTTTGTTATGCATATATGACTATACAGTTAATTTTTTACCTTAAACAAGTGTGTTTATTTAGTACTTTGTCATACATTTCTGTCATTATCCTGAACAAAAGGGGTGGAAATAGTGTGGCTTAAAAAAATAAAAAACCCCACCCAAACAGCTCACCCTCCAAAAATAAAAAACCAAACCAAAACAAAACAAAAATCAAAACCAAAAGTTCTGACAGAGAAAATATTTTTCTATATTGGAGTAATATTTGAGGTAATTTATTGGTGTTTGTGTGAGTATTCAATTTTGATAGGGATATGGTAATTATTTTTATTGTGAATGAACACAGAAGTATTCAGCAAAAAAAAAAGATTAGCAAATGAGTGCTTTTCTAAATCTTAATAATGAAAGATCAATAAGTGATTCTAAAATTACTTGTGACAGATCTCAGCAGTAACAGAGGAATATAGTTTTCAATTCGTTTGTGTACTTCAGTGCGTTTATGTCAATGAGACTGATTATATGTTATGGCTGTGCAAAGAATTGATTTTTTAATTTCGCTTCTGAATTAAGCAATAGAAATAATTTTTGTTCTGAGAAACAAGTGTTTTGTGGTTGGGGTTTTTTTTTCTCCACTTCAGTTCCCAGAATGATGAAAAAAAATTTATTTGAGACTAAAGTGTCTAGCAGCCTTGTATGAACAATTTTCTTGAAGCACATGTAAGAAAAAGCAAAGAAGGTGAACCAGATCCAGACAAGCTGATGGAGAAAGCTAAATCTTTATTTCTGTTTGAGTGTTATAACGTCCACCTGCACCATGCACCTTAGGTTTAGTTTTCAGTTCAGTTTATGGGAATTAAATCTTAACCTTCTCTAATCCTAAATGCCAAGTTGGGAATGGTTTTGAAAAGAAGACAATTCTAGCAGAATTAAGAGAAGCCTCATTTCCTATCTTCTTTGCATTATTGGCAGAATATCTATAGCCTCAGGAGAAATAAATAATTTAAACTATGAAATAAACTGTTTCAGATTCCTACCCTCAGTCAGAAAAAGAACAAACCTGAGTTCGGGCAAGAACCATAACACGTGTTATGTGGAGCGTGTGAAGGCTGGGAAATTTATGGATAGGATACCCACATGTTGGGGATACTCCACTTTATATGAGACATCATCACTGAGTCAGAGCAATAGCTTGATAATATGGAGTTCAGAAAACCTTTCAAGAACCACTGGATTTAAAAGCACTAATAAAATACAACCGAGTTAAAGCTAAAATGCTCTCTCATTTCTGCTTTGTAGCCTGAAGTTAGGATGGTAACCTAGGATCTGTGAGAAAGCTGGGAATTTACTCATAGATTGCCATATTTTGTATGAATGTCAGTAGCACTAGATTGAACAGGCATAATGATAGTCCTATGTTTGTGTGTATGTAATGAAATTTTGAAAATTATGGTAATGAGCACATTTGGCTTGCCATCACATCATTTTGAAGTGACTGAAAATGCATTTTGTGGAAGAATTTATACTTTTTCAAATTATCATCATCGTCATCATCATCATGTCTACTCAGGTCTCCTCATCTGACATCAGCCTTAGCTGCAGCCCTTCAATGAGTGAAGATGGAGAAGAAATAAAAGATACGCTTAGCACAATAAGGGTGCTAACAAACGGAGTACGTTTCATTTTGCATCATGTTACGAAATTACTGCAGTTACAGGAAAGGAGGGAAGAACTGTTTCTAGTTTTGCACCAAGTCCAGCACCAAGTGTTGGACTTATAGAATAAAAACATTTGACTTTAAGAATTGAAAAGCTTAAATGCAGATTCAGAAGAAAAAAAGAAGATATTGATGCATTGCAAATTTGAAACATGACTGTATGAAAAAGGGCAATTTGCAAATACAGCAGTAGCTCCCTCTATTCCTCTGCTTATGGGGTGTAGTGAGTTCCTTGACTCTATTTGGACAGATTTTATTTTTTTTGTCATGTATCTCAGTATTTTGTAGACTGAAAAAAGAGACATCAATCAGAATTATGACAGATCCTATTTCCTGCCATGTTATTACCTCCTTAATACTTAAGACTTAAAAGTCTTCTTTCTCTCTGTCCCACCTTCACATATACACTTAGACACAGAAAATTAAGAATACATGAATTTTCATAACCTAATGGTTTCAGTTTGTGGATGAGATTAGAGCCTAAATTAAATTCAAATTAGTAAGAGGAAACAAGAGGCCATTTTAACCTATTAGTGTTATGTAAACCTGTTTTTGAAAGAAGGAACATGAATGATGTAAATTATATTTGTTTAAACTAAAGTTACTCTTGATTATGCAGTTTTGAAGTTTCTAGGGAAGTCATGAAAGTGTCTTACTGAGAACCTGAATTTTTTGGAGAGGAAGTGTGCATGCACAGTGCTATCAGAGATTTGTTTTCTGTCAGTCTCAGAAAGAGGATTTCAAAGGATGTTTTTGGCAATCAAGTTCAATTTTCTGCTATTTCTGACTATGTTGTTACAATAATTTTTAAGATTTGGACAGCTACATTAAAATAAACTTTTCTTCCCAGAGTTCCTCAATATTTTCTTCTCAAAGCTTCTCCCTCCAGATGGATGCATTTTAGAGCTTCTCTTATCTGTTTAGAGTTACGATCTTTTTCTACTGAAATGGGATGCAGTATTAGCCACACCCAAGGTTTCTGTTTACTCTCCTTACTTGCATATTTATCCTTACCTTATTTTGACATTGCTTTAAAATTAAGCTCTGAATTAGCTTTTTGAATATATGTCCTCTTTTTTTATTCAAGCTCTGAGTTGCTCCGTTTAATTATTGACCTATTAGCTATGTATTGGCTCAAGAAAGGAGAAAACTTATTCATTCAAAGAACTCATGATGTAAATTTATTAGTGAAATATTTTCCTTCACTGCGCTACGTAGTTAGGTAAAGCTGTCCATTAAGAAGTGTATTAACACAAGCATTTTCATCAATCTGTGGCGTTTACCCTGGTTCTTAATTGAGGCCATTCACAACAGTAGGCAACCACTGATTTAACAATAGTCTTGGGATGACTCATGCACAGAACTATTTTTGAAACACACCATAAGAATTTTGCCAAAAGACAAGTAGTTATTCTCTCCAAAGCTGATAATCTTTTGCTGTGTTTGCAGAGGCCGGGCAGATTCTCTCCCAGCACTTTTTTTTCCGCTTCAACTTCCTACGCAATCCAAGAATATAATTCTTAACTCCTTCAGCGCTGAGTTCCCTACTCTCTACAGCTATTCTAATTCAGATAGTAGCCTTTATATTATTTTTATGGAGCAGCATCTTTTGCTAAGTCCTTTAAAAGTGACTTTCTGTGATGCACATAGATTAAATTTTCAGTTCTATGCCTTCCATACCTGAAACTGATCAAAATGTTTCAGAAGACACATACTCCTCTGCTATTCTGAATCTGCAGATGTCTGTGTGTAATGAGCCCCTCTTTTTCTGTTTGAAGCTTTGAAGTAATGTATATGATTGCAGAATTATTTTGTCTTGGAAAGCACTGCCTTCTCTACATTTGAACTCCACTATGTTTCAGAAACCTAAAGACTGTTTCCGAAAGGATCCAATCTAGAAGCTGCTTGTTGGACAGTCTCATGAACTGGCAAGAGAGAGTTCAATCTATGACAAGACACAACTGCTTCCTTCAGAAACTGTTGCCTGGAAAAAGATGTGATTACTGGGGTGCATTCACTTGTCACACTGCTTAGAGGTTGGAGCATGCTGGTGGAAGGCAATATACACAGGTTTAGTCATCTGTCCCTAGATAATTTATGCACATCACATTTAGTGTAGGACTAAAACAAAATAATAATGCAAACAACATTATTCACCCACGATGGAGCGTATCCAGAACTAACGTTTCTAACTGGGTGCTTTGGATATCACTGTCAGCCCCAAGCTAAGCTATAGCTTTACTGGGAGGCAGTTTGCTTGAGATATGAAAGCTGTGGATTTAAGCTTGTTGGAGTTGAAGGGAAAGACAATTCTCTGCAACATATTTATATAGTGAGCTACATTCAAGGGGTAGGTAGCATCAGATGTGCTTTAAAAAAGTTAAGCCCTTCTTGATTATGTGTTTAGCCTAAGGAAAGAATTTAGCACCTGAGTCCAAAATGCTTAGTGAAGTCTCTTTAGATTAAAAGAAAAGAAAAAGGAAAACTGATTGGTCAAACCCTTCATATAAACTCTATGTCCCTCCAGACCTCCATACTGAGACTGTGTGACCCACGAAAAGCTAAGCCTTGACAAGTTTAGTGACTTTCTGTATCAGCAGTAACATTGACCTGTATCTTCACCCTTGCAACAATGGGTGACACCTCCTACTTGTAACAGCCAGGGAACACACTTCAGCTCTAAGGACAACTGACCACAGCCACATAATATTCTTATCCTTGAGCCTGTGCCTGAGACAGGATCCTTGTATCCAAAGATATAGTAATGACTTTTCATGTTTTTTACATTTCATTTAATATGTTTGAAATAATGAAAGAATGTTGAAGCCCAGAGTGTTGTTTTCAGTGCTTGTTACTGAGGGCATCTGTTATAGGTTCTGAGGTGTCATAGACAAGACTTGTGTGTATATTCAAGGTGGAAGACTTGCTGCAATAGTGCTGGAGGTGGTAATAGGTTTGTAGGGGATAGCAGGGTGGAGAGAGCTCTGAGTGGGGGAATCGTCCTTGGTTCTAGCAATGCCAAGCATTTTCCAGAAGAGTGTTAGAAGGTACAGGTGAAAACTATGCCAGAGAGTATGTTAATTATTAAGCAGTATGTATGGTTGAGTTCAGGGTTTGAGCTTGCGCTCTGGTCCTACTTTATCCAGCAGTGTAGACACAGAGAAATGAGATAAGGTTTTACTGCTGGGGTCATTTTCCCCTAATCAAAAAATGTTCAAACATGAGTAGGTGAGGAGAAAGAAGCAGATAACCTCAGGCTGGTTTCAATAACAAGGACTGGGCAAAGGTAGCACAAAAGGGTTGGTTTTCCCCTTCACAGCTGCAGTAAACTATTCTTTTACCCTCTACTACACATACATGTTTAGCAGATTTTTTTTAGAATGGGAGTGCTGCAGGGACACCAGGGCAGAAATGGAAAGTAAAAGAGGAAAAGAAAGTGGTGGAAAGAAAGAACTATGAATGTATTATAAACCCAGAACCACAGAGGTGAGTAAAGAGGAGTCTTAAACAGGACCTTCATAAATACAACAGATTGCAATGACACCTTCATCCTAGGCCCGCAATAGATCTTTGGAAGGACTATTGTCATCACTCCCATGGTATCACATTTTTTTCAGGTATTTGTTTTAAATAGCACTTCCAAGTAATAAATTAGTCTAGAGATATGTCAGTAAAACAGAACGGCTTCTTGAATTTTAAAAGGAACTGATACATCTTTGGACAACCCTGGTATCCAGATCTATTTCTCTTAAAAATTATTAAAGTAGACATCATCCTTTGAAACCTTTTGAGACAGTATGTCTATAAAATATGAAATACTCAGATATTCAAAATATAAACATGGAAATATGGTAGGTTATTTCATTCTTTATATATTTTTATATTATCACTTTATTCTAAATGATGATTTTTCAGTTTTCCAATTTACTCAAATTCCTACCATTAGTATCATTTGGGAGTCTTTGGTTGAAAATTACTGTAGTCAATTTTTTAAAGGCAACAGAAACAACAAGAGATTTTGCAGTTGGCTGGTTTCTGAAACAAATAATGTGATACATAAAGAAAAAAAATTCTAATTATATTAATTTCAGTTAATTGTAATTATATTACAATTCAGTTGTCATAGTGTTTTTAAAATGCAGAACACTGTTGTTGCTTCTTGAAAAAAATATCTTTTCATGTAATTTTCCTCACAACACTCCATGCTGTTGTTTTTGTGATGTATTTGTTTAAAAGAATGTTAAATCACTTTTTAAAACATTATAAGTGATCGTCAGTTACATGCTTATACTATTTATTTCCATAAGACAAATTTAATGCTGTGACTACATCCTCAACCAAGTGCATTGACTGCAGTAGAAATGTGGATCTGTAAAGGGCTGAACTGGCAGGTCATTCTACACGCAGTGCTTTTACTTTTCAGTTCCAGTATGATTTTTGAGACTTAGAGTGAGAGGTACTTCACAGAATAATGGCCTGAAGTGAAGAAGAACTGATCAAGCCTTTTGTCATTGAAAAGTAAATCATCAGCCTGCTGGTTTTAGAATCTCATGGACATGGCTTTATAGTGTCTCTCTGAGAAATACTATTTCTAATTTTTCAAGGGGATAAGCAAATCTGTAAGAAATATTTGCTGAGAAATCAAGATCCCAAGTTGGGAAGGAGGGATAAGATATAACTGTAACACATTTGGTTCCTTTGATGACCTCCACACTATAATTCTCTCTTACTTCTGGCAGGAGCACTAGCCTATTATTTTTTAGTGCATTGACAGCCGTATAAAGCTGCAAAGGTACTGAATCAAGTACATTATTTACTAGCAGAGGTGACAGTGGGAGAAGCTTGAATGACAGCTCTATGCTCTGCATTACCATGTAAAGATGAAGATCTGAGAAGAAATCTATCACAAGGGTTTTGTACTGTAAGGACTTCTCTTTCAGCACAAAGCCCAAAAGGCTGCAATCACATACTGATGAGCCTGAGAAATCCAGGTCTCCTTCGTGGTTAGGAGAAAAGATGCTGTACTGCTTCTTCCAATGCCCAGTTACAAGCACAAATCCCAATAAACTTAAGTACAGTGTGTACATACTGTATTAAAAGGTTTTTAAACTGTCTTGCTTAAAAAGATCTCTGATCTGCATAGATGAGATGCTGATCAGCCTTAGCCACCCAGTCAGGTAATTTATTAAGAGTATGCAGTTTGTCCAGATTCTGCTTGCTACTGTTTTGTGAGTTGCTGTCCTGGAGACTCTAAAACCTGAGGACGTTAATTAATTTCCTCACCTGTGTACAGCTGTCCACCTCATTCAACAGCAACAAATATTGGCCCTATGTGACTATAAAATCATCTCTTTTTTCTTGTATAAAAGAAATCCATCTTGGAACTAAACAACTTGCTGCCAGAGTTGATTTTTTTTTGTTGAGCTGATGTGATATTTTTAGAAAACGAGAGAGACTGGCCTGTACTGTAATCAGGCAGTCTCTTGAGGTGGTATTAATTGGCAGTGAAACTGGGAAAACCTTTCCCTGTCCTTGCATCTTAAAAGTCAGGGAACATGTTCAGATGAAGTATACAAATATCATTATGGATGAAGTGAGAAGGCCAAAATGCACTGACAAGGACTGGAAGGGGTTGCTCAAAGCTTTGATGGTGACATTTGCTTTGCATTAATCCTCTTCAAGGAAAGAATGCACTTCATACGACAGATTGATTCAAGGTGTTTGGGAGACTCTGTGAATCCCTCGTCAAGACAAGTGTGAATCATTTTTGTGAGAGAGGAATAAAAAGGAAAGGGACAGCTGAACATCAAAAACATGTTTCTGTGAGAGGCAGAGAGCCACATTCAACGTTGTCCTCCTCTGTGTGATTTAGAGCAGAAATTAAAACACTGGTCTAATTCTGCATTTAAGAGCAGAAATCCCATTTTGAGAAACACCAGTGATGTGAAATTGGTATTACGTGTAGTTGTGTAAATAAGCCTAGTTATGCAGTAGCTGTAGTTTATTTAAGTAACTGCCATATTTCCAAGCTACCAGGAATGAATACCTGAACTGAGATATTTTCCATGATAACATAAACATTTCATGCCTAGTTTTCAAGTAGTTGTGGTAAAATAGCTGGCATTTTTCCTGCTGATGTGGCTGGATTCTTGAAGCATTCTTTTGCTAGTTAGTAAATCGGCCGAACCATCTATCACACATCACAGATTTTTTTATAGTTTATGGTCATACCCAAGGAAAGCTTTTCAATGGATATCTCTCAGTAAGTAAAGGAGTGGCCATCTTGACTTTAGAAATGTAAGGCAAAGCTTTTGTTTGTTTCTTCAGAAAGATAACTACATTCTACAAATAGCCTTGATGTTTCTCCTCAGAGATAATAAATTTACCATTATCTTGTAGTACTTCCTTATTTTGTAATTTAAATTTGAATTTCATCATTACGAAAAAAGTGTACAGGATCAGTAACAGATGAACCCACATTTACTGAATAAATTTTGAAAACTATAGAAACAGTAATTTACATCCAAGAAGTACCTGATTTTTCTGACTAATAAGTAACAATATCTATTCCCAAGGTTGCAATTTCTATCACTATAAACTATATCAATGAAATAATTATATGTTGTAAAATTAGTGAACGTAAAGCTTCATGTTGAGCTGTATATTTTATGGTACAGCTTTTTATCAGTATATTTTTTAATATGGTAATGGACCTTGGTATCATAAAAATAGCATTATGCCAGATGGATAATTAAAGAAATTTAAAAAAAAATAAACCAAACCAAGGGTCAGGTACTTGGATAGAAACATCTATGAAATAAATGTTTTCATAGTATTAATTTGAATAGACAATTCAAAACCATTTTTTTATTTTTGTTTGTCAAAACAAAACTATTTTATTATTTTTATTTCCACACAATAACAGCTCACACTCCTAGGTAAATGAATGTTAAAAACTGCAGGTGAAATTTGATACTGATAATAGCACAGAAATGCACATAGAAAGAAAAACAGTATTAGCTATAGATACAATGACATGCATCAGTGTAACTGTTTCCACATGAAAAGAGATCTTGGGAAGTTTCTGTGGTCAGTTCCCTGGCAATCTGAGTTTGATATAGAGCAAAGCAGGGAATATAAATATACCGATGTTTAAAAGTGCTATGTGCGAATAGGAGCTATTTTATTAATTTCTGAAAATAGAAACACATAAAAACCTCCAAAACTGTAAAAAGCATGGAGAAGGGTGTATGGCATAATAAGAGGTAAAAAACTGCTTAGGACAAGTGGAAAATCAAATTAAGATTTTTTTGTGTTTCAAATTCTGATTGTTTTCCCTTCAGATCTAGAATTTCCAGAGCATGCGCTTGGCATGTTTTATCAAAAGGACAAATAATTTGGTATATTCCAGGATGCTCTTTAAGATTGTATGTATTTTTTAATAAATTAAGTGTTTGAAAATGAGACACAATTTAGTCTTAGCTATTCACCTTAGCTATGCTATCTAATCAACAGGGAAAAATAGATGCTACAGAAAAGTTTCAGCTCGCCTTAACACAGTGATCCAAAATTGCTCCAGTGAGTTGCTCTTGAGGTGTCTAATTTCACCCATCAATTCTAAAGATGGCTTAGAGTGTCTAACTCAGCTACAGTAATGTGCTACTGGTATTTCTGCCACAGGTATTTCTGCCACCTTTTTGGCCTACGACACTGTCCTAAAGAAATCTTCTGTAATGATGGAAGGTTGGTCAGATTTCAACCTTTAGCTATCACTTCTGAGATAGCTAACCTGTCACAGACTGTTGGCAATTATTTTATCATACAAGCCTTTAACTGTTGTGGTGAATGAACCAACCAGGAGGCCACAGAGCCCAGAAACAGAGGTTTGGTGGGCTGGTACCAAAGAGTCAATTTCTTCAGACCCCATTCTGTGAAGATGGCTTCTGCCTTTGAATTCCTAGGATTCCTGAGGGGCGGTTCGGTCTACAGCTGACAGACATCCTTTGTATCCCCTAAGGGAAGGTATCCTGACCTGTCCCGCCTTTCGCCTCTTCCTATAGGTAGGGACCTATGCCATCCCTGCCCCCTTCCCTGTATCCCTTTAAAAAGTCCCTCAGTCTCTTGTCCTCTTCGTATCCGGTCCCCTTCGAGGGAGCTTCTACAATAAACCCTTGAAACACCGGCCGAAGGGCCACCCTGCTCATTTGTTTCTGGCCACGCCTGGGCTATCCACAAGCCCCAGGCACGCTAGGCTCCTTGCCCTCCACCGCACGGGCTGGAAGGCTGGCAAGCGAGGCACCGAGGTGCCACGAGGCGTTCTACCTTTGTGTTGGACATCCCGGACCAAGCTGCAGGCCCCCCAGCCCGGCCAGCGTGCTGGCGTATTAATATTTAACTGAGGAGAAATCAACTCTTAAGCAGTTTATAAAAGAAAAGCCTGAAAAAGCCCCAAAACAATCGGTTGGGCATGCAAAACTACTTCTCCTGCAAGCACTGGCAAGGAGAGAGAGTTTGCATACTGTATACACTACTTACCTCTCTGCAATGCACGCTTATTTCAAAGCTGCTGCTGTCTCAAGAGATGTTAGTAATTACAGAAGAAAACAAATTTTCAGTGGAGTATTATGATTTGAATGGAATGGGAACACATGAAATACTAACAATATTTAACAGGTCATGAGTTACTGAAATAGTTTTTCAGTTTCCTTGCGAACCACAGTGCTTTTCCTACCCTTGAAAAAATCAGAGTGCTTAAATCTGACTGCAAGAAATTGTTTGTGAAGATTGTAATTAAATTGTTAAGATTGTAATTAAAAGCCAGTTGTAGCCAAAAATATTTCATCATATATGTGCATAGGATTTTTCTGCATGATTTTATCAGTTATGGCTGTAGTATTTCCAGGTTTTTTTGTTACCTGAGAAATCCATTTCTAGCATAGATTGTTCATGACACTGCTCACCCATTGTAAGCACATAAGATTTGTCCTTCAGACACTGCATAACCTTTCTGTCAGTTTTTGGGATGATTTAATAAAATTGTTGTTGACTTTAGCATGCTTAATGGTCTGGAACGTTTTGGTATTAACAATTTGCATATTCCTAATGAAAACACTGTGAGGTATTTCACTGTCAGCTGTTTGCCAGTCATAAATATCACCTTGCAACATTTGGACAGAAAAGCATTTTTTTCTCCATGTGCCTTTATTACATATTTTTGCTTCTTGCTATTTGTAGCTTAGCATTGAAGACGATGTGAAATCGGGTGCATAAATACGCCTTTTCTTGTATATTTTTGCACAAGACAATAAGGTGGCAAACCTGAACCTTCTATGTTTAGTAGGACAAGCCCAACTTAAAAATGCAGGAATTTGATGTGATTCAGTGAAAGCATAGTCATATATTAAAGGAGGAAAGTAAAGGTATCAGGACTAAGTGCAGATTTAAATACAGAAGACTATTCAGTAGAATTAATGAACATTATCCTTTTATTCATAAGCAGCGAATGTAAGAGTTATTTTATTCCAGGCCATTATTATTATCGGTAGCCAGCATGAACTGTGGAAAATGTACAGTGATTTGCATTTTATAAAAGAGAAGTTATGTTTGTGTTAGAATTAGAAATATGAAAGATGTAGTAATTTCACTCTTGGAGTGTCCCTGTTGATATGGCAACTATTATATTTGGTTTTTATTAAGTAGGAAAGATTATCTTTCATCTAAACAAATGTCTTGCACTTTTACTTTCTAATGAAACAAAATGCCTTCCACAGCAAATTTGGTTGTAAGTTTTGTCAGTAGAAGCCTGCCCTACTTAACATAGTTCTTTCCAGAACTTCTCTATGTTGAGGTTATTACAGAATGCTATCGTTTTGGGGGTTTTTTTGTGACATTATTAGCACAGTCTCAGTACATATGACATCAACACTGGAGTTAGAGAAAGCAAAAAAAAAAAAGGAAATAAAAATGCTTTTCTCTTCCAAGAAATTAGTGAACTGTCATGAACTGAGAACTAAACTTCTGGACACTCAGCAGAAGAGAAGAGGATCCTTCTGAGGAAACAGTTTATTGCCAAGTTCAAATCAGTCAAAATAATACAAAATAACATACATTCCAGATTTTTCCTTATGAAAATGTTTTTATTTTGCAAGGTGAGACCTGTTCATGCTTCATTACTAATATTTTTTAAACCTTATTGCCGCTTCTCTCAAATTAATACCCAAAATATGAGACAGCTGTGCAAGCAGAAAAGGTCTTTCTTCACATCTCCTGTTGCAATTAATTTTCCACATAGATATAAATAATAACTGAGGAAGAGAATTCACCTTTGCCGTGGTTCTTCACAGGACTGAATTTTAGTTTCAGAACAGTAAGTTTCCTTCTCTCCAGCAAGAATATTTAGTCATTTATATGAAGAGAAGCAACTGCATGGAGATATTGATGTTTAAGACAATCACCTGGCACGTACAAAGAGCAGTTGAGTTCAGAAAAGTCTCCACATTTTCTGTAAATATCAGACATGTTCTTTAACCTAATGATCCCTTTCAGGCCATCACATGGCTGGGTGGCATAGCTTATGCTGAGTTTCTTCATCTTGTAAGTTCAGGATAGTTAAACCTTTCCTGGGATCTTTATTTTCTTAATTTTTCGGGAAGGGGAGAGTCGAGTTCTCTGAACACCTGACATTCCCACTTATTTTTCAAGCATTTCTTTTCATACCCATATAACCTATGCATGGCCACCATTTTCAACTTCCTATTGTGCAAATTACCCTTAACATTCCCATTGCAAAAACAGACTGAACCAAAACAGCTTTCTCCCAGGTCCTAGGTTAAACAGACAATTACCCTTACAAATTGAATTCTGATAATTTCTTTCTGTCCTTGACAGATTGCTCCATCTCTACAACATACTGAAATACATGTGCTTCACAAGCATGGCCATGAGGAAAAGCTGGCTCATCGGTGTTCTCCTTCCAAAAGGAAAAGGACAGGCAAGGGAGGAGCATAATTTGCAATGCCTCTCTTCAGAAGGAAATTTACAGCTCTAGCCTTGAGTTAAACAGCTGAAAGACATGTAGTCCAGAGCTCTGCCTGTCATCTTGGGGAGTGTGTGTGTGTGTGTTCCTGTTACAAAAGAACGGTGCCTGCTTTAAAAACCTTTGCTTCTGTCACATATTTCCTAAACTGGACACAAAGGTAGTTTCAATATGAAATAATAGCTGTCTTTAAAATATTCAGTTCCTTAGCTTTTGATGAACTACAATATCAATTCAACAATTTTTCCTCTGTTTTTCTGAAAATTATTATTAGCAAAATTGAAAGTGAAAAATGAGTCTGTGACAAATAAGGTCAGACTTGCTCCTAAATATAATTTGCTTTTAGCATGCTGGTATTACTGTTATGTCTATTATGACATTTCTATAAATAAATCGTTCATATTATAAGATCTATTTCCATTCCGAGTGATGCTTTTTCATTTTTTTCCCTAGAAATATTGAACCAGAATATGATTTACAAGTATTACCTTGTTTTTATGTTGCAGGGTCTTTTTTTTCTGTTAGATACTTACATACACACATTCACACATATATAAGTATACATATATTCATATATACTTTTATACAGTTTTGAATCTGCCAATTTGAATTATGAAATCATATTACTGCTACAAACAGAGCAAGCAATTCTTGTTGCATCAAAAAAGACTCAATATACAAACTTATGATGATTATAAGAACATTACAGTGAAAAGATTACTATTTCAAATATTAAGTTACAGCAACAAGGTCCCCTTTGCAATGTGACTTTATATATTTCTTCAATCTTTCATAATCTCACCATTCTATGACAATACTGTCAAAGAAATGAATGCAGTATGTTTTTAGGTAACCCTGGAATCACTATGTGTAGAGCTCAGAAGCAGACCAAAGGAGAGATATAGAAGAGAGAAAGGAAATGCTTATGTTCCTTCCACATATGAGACTCTAGGAAACATATGCTTGAATGAGTAAGAAAATCAAGCTGCAGTGATTAGACATCAATGTTATTTTAGAGCACTTACTGCAGATGAACAGAATTTCTGTAAACCAACAAGACAGGCAACCACTTCAAGTGTGCAGGTAAAATCGCAGAGGATAAGCTGTGCCTCATATTATATTTAGCCTTTTGCCGTCATGAAACTCATTCTTCTGTTTTGCAGCTCTGGATAGTGAATACCATATTCTTACAGAGATTACATGGAACTGGAAAATTTCTAAGCAATTGGGTTTTGTGTCTACCTGCTCTTATAGAGAAATGCATACATTCCCCTAAAAAGGTTTGGTGCCTTTTTCTTTCATAGGAGAGCATTGCGTTTGACAGGATAAACACTCCATGTTTACATAATTGAATAAATATTTACAGGGAAAATACTAAATCACGTTTGTAGCATCCTCTCTCTTAGTGAGTGGAAGGGATTGTAATGGTGTCAATTTACTGCTGATAAAGCTGCATTCTTTGACAGAACTCCATATACTGTATTAAGAGAGTAAGTACTGAGGAAAAAAGTGCCTCCAGAGAAATGTGTTTTAGCATATGAAGTTTTCTTTTGTGATTTTGTTTTTCTTTTGTTAGTGGATTGCTTGTTGGGGTTTTCTTCCCTCACAGAAATTCCTTAGCAATAGAAAGAGTAACTCTGATGCTAATGAGGATTTCTATACTGGCAAGGGAAAATATAGCGGTGTCAGAGTGTCTGTTTCCATCATGAGTTTCCTAGGGGACCAGTATGAAATTAACCCAGTTAGCAGTCACAGCCAGTACATATGAGGCTCCCCTAAAATTCCCTTTTCAATAAAAGCAGCCTCATCTGTTGGCAATGTCACTGGGTTCCATAGAAGATATGAAAGCCAAATGCATTGGGAATTTTGTTGTTGAAATAATTTTTGTCCAAATATTGTTGCTGTTAATATTATCTCTCATAGTGAAGACCAGGCCATCTTTCAAGTAGCAAAGTATTCTATACAATCTCGCATTCTATGAATTTTCATGATATAATTTAAAATTAAGAATTATATCAGGAGTTTGACATAGAATGAATTTTTTAATTCCTACTTTTTCTTCATTTCTGTCCTCAGGCAAAAGTAAATAATACAGTTCAACACTGAGTTTCCCACTGGATTATTGCAGTACCCTTTTAAAGTATAAGAAAGATGTTAGGGCTCAGAAAGGCGCCACAAAAAGTTCTCTATGTAGATATCATAGTGTAACATATTTTGATATATCATCTTATTTAAATTCTAGTCTGGGTAACCAGATTCAGAATAACAAATTTCTGTGTGTTTCGACTGAGAATTTCAAGGCTGTCTGTGAAGTGAAATGTGGGTCTCGTGTTGACGGTACTGGAGACTACAGGGACTTCATTAGATACAGTATCTGTAGAAAAAGAGGCAGGTTTATAGATGGTATCTAGAGGAATGGCACAATAGGGAAAGATTTGAGTTATGCAATGATCAAGACTGTCAGGATTAGCAGGATACCAGGGTGCAAAGAGAAAAGCGGTTTGCTGGGTTTTTTGAATTGAGGAATTCTTTCAAGAAATTCAAAGTATTGCAGTAAGTCTTTCATGAATCAGCATTTACAATCAACAGCCTAATCTGAGACAAGGGAGCAAATCAGAAAACAAGACTGTCCAATATGTGGTCATCACAGTAATTGAAGGACGTGACTAATGGTTTTGATTTTTGAACATCCTACTTCCAACTGAAATATGTTCCTTGATCCTGGGTAGTAGAACTTGGATTAATAGTAATCAAATACTGATGCCATCTCTGCCATTATAATCCCATTTTATAAACTGAGGGGAAATGTTGTTAAAGTTTATGACTTGGCAGTTTCTAATTCACGGTTGAATATTCTGCTTTAAAAAAAATTGGGGAATAAACAAGCTAAACTTGCAAGCTTTTGAAATTCATCTAAAAGCATTATATCGTTGCTAGAGGCTTCTCATATAGAAATATTTCTGTGTTAAACAGGGAAAAGTGTGATTAATTTCCAGAAACAGTGTGAAAATTGCTGCAATGGTCAGTTTGCGTGAGCATAGTTTGTGTGAGCACCAACTATGGCTTGGTCCAAGTGGAATTTCATAAGTATGAATTTTGGATTAATTTTGGTCCAAGGTTTTGAAAACTAATCTCTTGTTTTACTTGATAATACAGTTGTTATTAAAAAGATTAAAAGTATCCTCAACATGGTACAAGAGTCTGGGCTGACAAGACAGGAATGAAAGGAAGACTGGCCAGAGGTTGCATGTGGATTTGAGTGACAAGAGTAACAGAAATTTCAGGGTTTTTTCAGGTCAGAACCTTTGGCAGCATGAAGCTTACTTATCCCTTCAGTCTTGCACTACCTGTGGCTTGTTAATCACTTGCAGTTTCTGTATATCAGTACTTTTCATACATCTGTTTGAAAAAAAACCAAAACATGATGGATAAATAGAAGCATTATGAATAAAGCAAGGATATTTGCCAAGCTTATTTTTATATTTTTCCCTGGGTCCTTTGCACAGTTTAATGACAGGAGGTATAATTCCTCTGATATTTTATGAGAAACTTAATATAATACTTTGCTTTTTTTTTTTATTTTTCTGTTTTTACATCTAAATGTGGTCAGACATGACTGATGACCCATTTTCTAGGACTGCTGGAAATATGCCACAGAGCATCCATAAAGAGGCTTTCTCCTCTGAAGACATTTTGGTAGATTCATGTGCATGATGCAGTATCGTGCAGGAATATCCAAATGTGTTTTGAGAGACCTGTGTTGGTCACTTCCTTATCTGAGTGTTGTTTAACCCATACCAATATCTCTTGTTTCTTAGACCCTTGGACTTTCTCCTGCTTTGCTCATGCGTGCATCAGCCATCAAAGCACAAGGTTTCACGTTATATTCAGTTGTATTTTGACCAAAACATTCAGATGCAGACATTGTAGAAATTTCCACAATTTAGGAAAATACTGTTTTACAAGGGTCTCAAGTAGTATTTTTCTGACTATTTTTGCAGATTTTGGCTTATGCAAAAAATGTGCTTGCAACACCTCAAAAATTAAAAGCTGACCCCTGAAACAAACTGATAGGAGCTGATTCTGAGACAGATTATCTAAATGACAAGACTGTAAAATACTTCCAAGGGTTCTGCTCTAATCTCTGTATCACAGACCCCTTGACTTCAAGCAAAAAGAACCTTCCACAAATGGGACCTTCTCTTTTGGAAAAATTGTGAAAACCCGTGGTTTTCCCATCTGATATTCTCAGTGCAAAGGATAGGTTACTACTATCTCAGAATTTGGATAGAGCTTATGTATTGTAAGTTAATCCTTTTCCATATTTTTCCTGAAACTGTTAATTAATGTCTATATAATCTTTGCCACAGGAATAAAGGTGATTTCTGTCACACACCCCTTCTGATACTATCCAAATTTCTCATTACTGTATATCTGGGTTTTTTAAGTATGCAGATGCAATAATAAGATAAGCATAAATAATTTTGAAATTTATCAATAGTAGTATTGGGTAATGACTAGAAATCTGAAATCTACTCACAGTTCTGCTCATAGGTTTCAACAGCTCCCTGCCCCATGTTCTTCTCTTCATAAAGTTGAAACAACAATCTATTTCCATTGTAAATTTGTGGTGAGATTTCCTAATGGAAAGATATTTCTGAATGGTGGAAAGAATGTCAATGTTTACCTAACCACATTTCTGTTGCAGATGCATTTATATGCAGGTGCAACTTTAATTATTATTAAATAGGTGCCATGTTTGTCTTTTAAAAGGACACTCAATTCAATGCAGACATTCTCTGACAAAAGAAAGTATTTCATTAAATCTGAGTTAAGGTTGCCCATGTATTTGTGCCCTACCTAAGAATTAGGGTCAGTGAAATGTAACATTTTAAAATCAGAATATTCTGAATTGTAGAACATGGAGTTGTTCATCTGCCACTTTTGAGCAAGGTCTTCAGAAATACACAATTATACAGACTCACACCTAGTCTTAGCCAACAAGGTCATATTTGAGAACAAACAGAATGATATCTAACAATTTTTTTTACATTTTCGAAGGTAGAGGAGTGGCTAAATGAACTGCAGTGGACTGAAAATATTCCCAACAGCTGTAACAGTGGGTTACAACTAGGAAGTAACCCCAAACAGGCAATGTTTCACAATCTCTTTATGTATTTCCATAAATTAAGTTGATTTTTCTGCAGGATTTTTACTCTCACAGCACTGAAAGATCTATGTCAAGAGATGGCTTGATTTTTTTTGCACTGATATTGGATTAAGACACACATACATATCTCTTTCCTTGAATAAAGCCAATACAGGCTCAGACCCAGATCTCCTTACACTGCCAGGCTTCTCCAACTAATCCCTTCACCATTCAATATCACTGCACTTAGCACAGTGAATCCAGCTGAAATTCATTTGGATTTTTGCCAGCAAGGGAGGAAAAATATAGTCAGTATTTCACTCTCATATTTTAGCATTCTTTTTCTAGATATTCACAAGTTTAAGTTACATATGCATCAACTCCTTGTTTCCCAGCTTTCAGATATCTGAAAGTCACTGGATTAAACATTCTGGAAAGGAACACGACTGTACTGATATTTTAGATCCTGGTAAAAGACAGTTTTGTCAGACATTTGTTATGTACCACACGCTTCAGATCCAAACAAACACGATTTTACTGCATGCCAAGGTAAGTTGCCAAGAAATGTTTTACACAAAGTGTGGAGAAACAGGGAGGGGGGATTATGTAGCTGTTAGGAGCTGCTGTAAATTCTTAAGGTCATGAAAAAAGTTTGTGGAATAGAGCAAAGTAAAAAGAATGCATGGGATTCAGTAAGAAAAACAGGGTAAGGTCACAAGATATTTTCTTGATTTAAAGCCCTGGAGTTGGGATCTGAAGTAGATGACAGACAAAAAGGGTTTCTCTGTAGTGCTTGCTGCTGGCAGTGATTATAGGTGTCCTGGGACTAAGCAGTAGGAAACAGACATTGTGAATACCAGAGGGAACAGGATCAGGAAGAGAATCTGCAAGAATTTCAGCAGACAGTTTAGCCCAAAAGTAAAATATAGTTTAATGGATTTCTTTTGAACTGGGGGATGTCTGTGGCATTGTTGTGTATAGGAAAAATGAACAGCTTTGTTCTCTGTTTGTCCTAGAAATCTGGGACTTGAGAGACAAAAATAATGCCAAACCACCAGTCACCCAGCAAAATATGAAAAGAGACTATGATAACTCATCAAGGACCCGGTAGGGCCCGTGGAAGCAAAACCAGAATAAATGTAAGAGAAAATGCATCATTCATCTCTGGAGCAGCTACACTCATGCAGTGACATTGTACAAGAGATGATTACTGATGAGGTGATAAAAGGCAGTAGGGAGCCATGAATAAATATATCCAGGGAAAGTCACAAACACATGATTCATCAAAAAGGGGTATCTTTAGAAACATTTCACTGTTCAAACTCTTATGCAAGATTTTCTTTAGGAAAAAATTTCTAAGCATAAAATCAAATCAGTTCCTTGTTCCTTTCTCTTAACAAAATAATGCTCTAATTTTTACCTTGGAAAGAGACTCCATAGTGGAAAAAAAAAAAAAAAAAAAAAAAAACAAATCCAAGGTGTTTTCAAAAAATCCAGTTATGAATTTGCTAAAGTTTTGAAAATTTATAAGATTATAAAACTGAAATGGCAGATTGCCACACAGTTTGGATCATAAGGTACAAGGTAGGTGTTTTCATGCTGCAGGATAATTCCAAATAAATCTTTGGATTTTACCTACAGGGACAGCTACTGAAATTGCACAATTATAATTAACAATAAGTAATAAATTATAAAGTTAAATAGTTGAAAATGACTCTAGCTGATAAAACTTTTGGCTGTAAGGAGGAGAGAAAAAAGGGAAAATCAAAGGAGAATACAAAAACCACAGATGCTTAAACATTAATTTGACTTCAGACAAAACCTTCAGAGTTCTAGATCTTACCCAATAATCCTCTAAATAACATTTTGTCTCAACAGAGTTCTAGAAGTGCATGGTGGATAATACTGTGAATCTGAAAAAGCAATAAAATCCACTAATATCCATTGTTTTAATATTGCCTTTGTTACTGTAACACAGAGACTGCATGTGAATGCAATATTTCTACATCTGTAGTCAGGGCTATAGAGCTGGATTGGTGTTATCAGCAGTTAACTGTACGATTGGAATAGTGGTGCTACACAGAAAAACTATTACCAAGTCCCAGTGTCTGGGGGTACTCAGGATTTCTGGATAGTGACATAATTTCAGAGCCGGATAATTCTGCATATATACCACAGTAAGAAGACCACTGTATGAGATGTACTCATGAAGTTTGCATCCTCAACAACTTATATCTTTGAAATGAAGTTTTCATAACATAGTCTATGTGTTCATCCTTTCTCATGTAAAACATCATTCCCATACTAAAATTAATTTTTTAGTAGGACATTATCATCAGTATTTAAATAACACCTTCCTCACTCACAAGAAAAGGATGTTAGATTAATCCTGAGATATTTTTTGCCTTAAAGAATGGCTACTCATCAAATGTACTTTACCTAAAATTTTAAACATATTTTATATTTTTCTTGTTTGTAACATCACCTCTCATTTAAATTCTGAGTGAAGCAAAAGCACACTCAGAAGAATATGCACCCTCTAAAATCTCCTGAGTTCACAGTATCCATTGCTAATGTGGATGAGTACTTCGTGCTTATATTTTGTGTGGCATGTTGAGCTTGAAGTTTGATTTGTTCTTTATTTTCTTTAAAATTCTTTAAAATCTGAGATAACTCCTTAATGGCATTTTTCAGTGTTGATAAAAAAGTAAAATCTGTTCTGTTTATTTTTAGATAACATGGATGTGTTCAAAGTTTCCTATCAGAATAAATAATCTTTGAATTCATATTGCTTATATTATCTTTAGTTATTGTTCCATTTAGAAAGTTCAGTCAGAACTTAAGCGTCATTAAAGTATACAACAGCTATGACTTACTATAAAGTCATTAATAAATAATTTTCCTAACCATTACTAGGTATGAGCAGAAGGACATGGGTTTTGACATCATACATTTTATGAAACATTTCTGTTGTAGGTTCTAAATTATGTAAACAGCTCCTTAAAAATATGCACTTTTTCCCATTAAGATCTTTGTTTACATTGTATCTGTATTACAATAGCACCTAAGGAATAAGAACATAGTATTAAAACTAGGGAGTATTCTTAAACTCTGAAATAATACATTTTATGACTTTAAAAAACAAAAACCAAAAGAAAACTGCACAATTAAACATTTATTGGTTGGAATTTAAAAATCTTTTAGCGATGACAAGTATTATTTATTATTCATGTCAAAGAAAGAATCCTAAAGGTCTTAAATCATGGAAGAAAAAACAGAAACTAAAATCCAGGAACCTGCTGATCTTAGATTACTTTTCACGATTACCCACAGACTAGCAGTCTTCAGAATTGAGTGTATCATCATGGACAATAGGGTGATAACAGCTGCTAAAATAAAACGGATCACGGCTGTAGAGGGATTTGTAAATAATCAAGAGTACTATAAAAGAGAGTTAGTCTCAGCAAACTGAGACTCATTGCTGGCACCTCCAGGGAAAGCATGAATGCTGAGAGAATGTGCAAGTTGCTCCTTTGAATTAGCTTTTCCTTGTGTAGTGTAGGAGTTATTTCTAGAGGTTATCAAAGATTAGGTGATCCATTTTGTCTGGTTGTGCATCATGTGTGATCAGAATCAAATAACCAAAATAAATGGAACCAGCAGTGCATTAAAGAGGGGAATAGAAAGCCCAGCCTATGTGGTGAATCTCATTTATCTGTTTTGAACAATGAAGGCTTTCTTCTGAAAAGCTCTTTCAGGAAATGAAGGACTTGACAAAGTCAGGGATCTGTGTTTTAGCACTTATCTACATTAGAGCAAATTCTTAATCAAGATGTGCTACACCATTATGAAACTGAGCTTGCATGCACTCTAGACTATAGTTCAGTCAACCTCTTCATATTGAGGAATTCAGCCTCTTCAGGCAACAGATATACAAAAGGCAAAAATCTTTTGGAAATACCGTCTTGACAGTAATCACTCATTTTCAGAAGATTAATTATGATGAATCTGAACTGGCCACACCCCTTTTCAAAGCAATACCTAGATTTTTAAATTTAATATATCTCAGGATTCCCCACTCTTACCCACTCTTTTCTCATCTATGACAGCAAGTATTTCTCCTTTGGGCAAGCAGCTGCGAAGAGAAGAGAGAAACATGGGCTCTACTCACTTTTCTTGCACACTGCATTTTGTGCCCTGAAAGAAAAAAACCCAACGTGTTCCAGATTCTAATTCCTTATCACATAGCAGTTTGTGCATGTGTACTAATTTAGGCAAATTTTCTGGCTGTTTGCAGCTATTCTAGCCTGGTGAGGGGTGGTATGGATAAGTCATTCACAGAATCATGGAATATCCATGGAATACCCACTAGTATCATTAAATTCGAGCTCCTGGCTCTGCACAGGACCACCCTAAGAATCACATCATGCGCCTGAGAGTGTTGTCCATAAGTTTCTTGAACTCTGGCAGCCTTAGCCTGTAACCTCTTCCCTGGGGAGCCTGTTTGGGTGCCCAACCCCCCTCTGGGCAAAGAGCTTTTCTCTAATGCCTGATCTAACTGCCCCTCCCATCCCCACCCCTCTACTCAACACAGCTTCAAGCCATTCCCCTGGGTCCTATCCTGGTCAGCAGAGAGAAGATTAGCAGTGTCTAATGCATTAGCAGTACCTAATCCTCCTTGAGAGGGATGTTCATGACTACAGTGTAAATTAGTCTCCAGGGGTCTGCTGAAGCAAATGTGGAATGCCAGAAGTGGAGATGCAAGAGAAGATGTCAGAAATAGAAGTGGTAGGGGAGCAAAAACCAAGACTTTGTCAGGAAAAAGAAAAGAATTAGACAAATAGGTTTTATCCAAAATTAACTATTAACATGTAAAGCTTTTAGATTCAATATCTCTGTCCACTCAGGGCAGCTTACTGTGCTTCTTTTTTTCTGCAGTCCTCTTCAAGGTAACTTTACTTGTATTTTAACTAAATCAAATAAGTAACAGGCATCTTAAACATGTAAGACAGCCCACAATAATTTTATTTATCTTTTAGTGTTTGAAATAACTTTTTTTTTCAAAATTTCTTGAAAGATTCCAGGCATATATACTCATTTATTACAGACTGACAATTACTGAAGAGAATGTTTTGAAGATTGTAAAAGTGGCCACTCAAAAATTTGATGAATGTCAGTTCTTTTTATCTGTTTAACCTTATTTAGATTATATGTGAATTTTGAGATAATGTTTAATGATAAAATTGCTATCCAGTTTTCTGGTTTCTCAATAAAAAGAGCACACTGTGCAAAGGCTCCAGTATATACTGATGTAATGATAAAGCAATAATTTAAATTCTATATAAAGTAAAGGGAGGGAGAAACACATCTGCAGAAAAGGTCTAGCTTACTGAGGGTGGGGTCTCATATTGTAGATAAGCTTATCTAACTCTTGTTTCCTGATCTTAGACTGTATGTCCCATCTGCAGCATGGTGCTGGCTTATTGGCTTTTTTGTTTGTTTTATTGATTGTTTTTTAACCCCAACTGTTTATGGAATTAGTGTGTGAGAAAGATTTTTACATTTATATTGGTTGGATTACTTTTTTCCTGCTGTTTTTATCATTAAATAGGGCCTCAAAAACTGCAGAGTTAGCAGAAGACATGCAGCAGAACTGGGAGTTACACGCTGGAAGCTGTGAAATCAGTTTTGGATCAGACACACTTTGAATTTTCATTTATTTTTTTTGCTTTTTCTCTCTCAAACATAGAACATTTAGCCTTCCCAGAGAAGGGTCCAGTCTTAAACTAAATATCTACCTCCTGTTTTCAGGTGGTAAAGAAAAACAGGAAGTAGGAGTAGGAAATAATAGGAAGTGTGCAATGTTTAGATTCACTTGGTATTTAAGCCATCTAAAAAAATTATTGATGCTAATATGAGATGAAACATAGGATGTATGACCTTCCTAACAGATTCTAAGATTTCCTGGGTGAATAGGCTCTTCAACCCTTTTCTTGAAATTGAGCCATTCTCATTATTCCTGTGGACATAAAAGAGAAAAGAGAAGAGAAAGTCAGACTGTAGTGGATTATTTGGACACTCAGCTGGGAGTGAGTGACATGATTGTAATTCTGTCTATTAAGCATGATAGGCAACTGGAGTGCCAGCTGAGAAATACTTAAATTCTCACAGAATCACAGAATAAGCTGAGTTGGAAGGGACCAACAAGGATCATCAAGTCCACCTCCTGGCCCCACACAGCACCATCCCGAAGAGTTTAGTGGAACACACCGCCTATGTACAAGGTAGTGAAATGCTCCTGTTCTTCACAGGAGGAGTGGCAGCAGGAGAAAACAGAAAATTTACAGGCAGAGACTACTCAAGAGAGCTACATCTCCAAAACCGAACATTACATCGAGCATACATAGATACTGGAAAGCAACCTATTGTTCTGTCTGTAGACAGAGTAAGAAATGTGAAGAGTAACCCTGGTCTTGATCAACATGGAAAGATTCAGACTGGGAACCTGGGGAATCATTGCTACTTTGGATAATTTTAGCTAGATGTGAAGATAAATCAGATCTTGATAAGATGGATGTTCCCATAATTGTTTGGGAACATGAAATACCAAGGCCAACAGACCAAGCATGTATATTTTGGTTGTAGTTTTGGGTTATTTGAGGGGAGGGTTGTTTTGGTTTGGATTTTGTGTTTCTTTTTAAAAGCCCCTATACTGTAGGACAAAAATCCTTACAGACATAAAAATATCTTTCCAAGACATCATTAATAGAAGAGGTAATGTATCAGCAGATTACGAAACAGAGGAGAGAACGTAATTTTCCTGGAATACATGTAATAAAAATAGTCCTACCATGCTCAAAAGAAATTTCTCAATGATAATTTAGGTAGATCTGTGGCATTTAGTATTCTAGGAAGTTCAGTGGCTAGATTTCACTGAAAGGAGGTGGTCACAAAGAATTTGTCCAACTATGGTAAAAAAATATCATCCCCTAGGTACTGAAGAAGTGATTTTGTGGCAAAAAAATGTGTTCAATATTCTGTATTGATTGAGAATTTTTTTCTTTAAAAAGAAGTTTGTTTTGTTTGGAGAATTATGGCTTTACTGGCTTACATTTGGACTTAGCACTGTACCTGAAGTACAGTCCCAAGTAACATAAATACTTGAAGCTGTTCAGATTATTAAGGTCTAACACAGAGGATAGTATAAGGTAAGATGAAACAATATAGAAACATAACTACACACTCTAGTAAGTTCTGAAATCAGTTATTGTAGCAGATTTAAAACACAACAACAAATACAAGACTAAAGAAAGCACATAACTAGGAAGAAGTGGGATGTGTCAATAGGGTAGAAGTGATTCCTTGACCTATAGAAAAAAATTATGTACAAAAATTTGTAGAAAGATGTGTTTTGGGGAAAGTTTTTGCCTATTCAGTTGCTTTCTTAAGGGCCTTTCTTAATAAGCAAAAGTTCAGAACAGGGAAGAGATACCATCAAAACAAGGAGTTTGACATTCTTATGCAATTCCAGCAGAAGACAACTGTCCTGACATTAAAGAACAGTAAGTGCCAGACAAAGCTGTCACCCGATGCTCATGCTCGATGCTCGATGCTCTAAGCAGAGCCTCGGGGCCCACCTGCACAAAGGCAGAATCATCACTTGAACGTGTTTCCAAACCATGGACTGACTGAGTGGTGGTGTGCAAAAGCAGAAAAAGGATCTCTAGCTTTACTGCACGCACGGAGGGATATACGTTGCTTTTTTTTCCTGAAGGAGACCTGGTTTGATAGAAAAAGTTCATGAGTTTTGAAAGAAGATTGCAAAAAAGAAGTTATAAAAGGCTTCTGAATTTTAGAAACTTTCCGTTTCAGTTGTATGACTTACAAGCAGAGATGGAAAAGACTTTGTGGGAACAGGAAGCTTGTTTTAAGCTTGGGATAGAAATGAAATAGGAAGACATGCAGGTCTGATAGTGAAGCTAGGTGAACCTGTTCAGAAAAAATGCTTCACAAGGTGTGACAGTTCTCTCTCGGAGGATATGGTCTGCCGCTGCAGAAGCCACAACATAAAATCAAACTGCCAAATATAGTGATGGTTATTAATACCTTGCCCTTATAACAACTTTGAAGCAGATCTTTCTGGCACAGATTATGCTGTGTTTAAGAACAGACTTTATTCTGTGTCGATTTCTGGTTGTAATTTTCTACATATGGTGGTTCCAGAAACATAAATGTTAAACACAAACTTAGGTCAGCTAAGTTTGTGGTTAAGTTACAGAGTAGTATCCTTGAATCTGATCCTTTCACCTGTTCCAGTGTTGTTCAAGTGAAATGAGAAATCAGACCATTAAACTCTTTAGCCAAAAATAACGCTATTGTATGCTGTTGTGAATACTATAAGAGATCGGGTGGGGGGTGCTGTATAGATATATATGCATGTATATTGGGGAGGGGGGTAAAGGTAGGCAGAGACAGCTAGGCCTAATATATAAATTTTGTTAACACCATAGAATGGGGTTTATGTGTATATTGAAATTCAAATAAAATATAAGAATATGGGCAAAAAAATAGGAAATTTGAGGAATTTTGCTTTATTCTGAGGAGGTGGTAGCTATGAAAAGCAACTATATAAAGAACAGAAAATATTTTCAGAGCCTTCATCAATAGAAAAAGGAAAGAGGTGGACCCTGTGTGCCTGTCTTCTAAAGAAGAAAAAGCTAGAGAGCAAAAAGGATCAGAGGAGGTGCTGAGCTACAGGACACAGAGCAAATATGTAGTAGTGTGCATTGTCTCCTTGTAAAGGGCTGTTGAAGGGCAAGTAATGTATAACAGTGTTGGAAGGCAACACCTCTGGAACATTCTTGTAAAACTGGTTTGGCGTCTGCAGGCAAGGAGAGCCAGTTTGGATACAAGGACAGCTGCAGACCTTTCCTCTTCCTTCTCAGGTCTTAGAAAAATATTCGTAGCTTGCTTGATAAATAACAGAGGTTTGCCTTAGAAATTAGTCCAGAAGTTTCATTACCTGCAGAAAAGCTGCATGTTCAGGGCTGGTTCCTGGATCTGTGAAGGCCACAGAAAGCAGTTGTGTCCACTGCAGCTCCTGCCCTGCTGAGATGGCTGGCTTTTCTGTCAGGGGAACCAAGATGTGACTGATGTGTGACAAGGTCTTGTCTTGGATATGTGTTGGGGAAAATGAGAACTTGGAGTGAGCAATGGGGCACACCATCCCTTCAGGGCCAGTGCTTAGTCAGAGACATTAACAGAGTTAGAGCCATTAACACCTAACAACATTACTTTCCCCTAGAGGCTGCCCAGTTTCCGACTGCTTAGTCTAATCCTTAATTTTTGGTCCAGTTCTAATGAGACTACTCTGACAGCACCTATATCATTTCTTCTGTTTCATTACCAAATGTACTATTCTCAGCTCAGCAGCTCCGTTCCCTGAAGCCCTGCTAATTGCCAGTTGTCCTCTCTCTGTTTTCTTTATTTCACTTGGGATATTTTTCAGTCCTGTTTTTTTCTCTACAAGATCTATACCACAATCTGCTCTATCATCCATTTATTTGTTCCCATTTTTTCTCGATGAGCCTAGGATTTGAATCTTGTCTCCTCTTTTTAGTTAATGCTTAGACTTCCTCCTCCATATTTCTTGCAGACTGGAGAAGCAGGGTGTACCACAGACAGCCTGTGAAGAGACAGATTCCCTTTTATTTTTTTCTAGTTCTAGCATCTGTGCAATCCCACTCCTAGTTTCCTGACGGTGAAAATTGCTAAATGGAAAATCTGATTTTTCATTTAGTGACTCCATAACTTTAGTTTACATTTAGGTTATATGAGCCCGTTGCTGAGCCCATGACTCACTACAGAAGCTGTGAAAGAACATATGGTCTAGAAGCACTCTGAAGGTATGAGGGGACTGAGCACAGTAAGCTGCCCCACAGATCTGGCTGGTCTGAAACTGTGATAAATTCAAATGTGCTAGGAATCTTTTTTTCCTCTAGCAAGTTATTATTAAGCTTCTATAGGTGCTGTCAGGCCGCTGAGAGCACTAAGAGGTCTCAGATGCCCTACCGAACCTCAGCTAGGGCCCTTCACCCACACCCTGCCCAGGACTCTCATTTAAGCTCAGGTTGGCAATCCTGATTTAAGGTATGACATAGTTGTGCCTGTGTTAAAACCTTCTTCTGGCCTTGTCTCCTGGCTGCATCCCGTATACAGACTCCAGCCCTAGAGTTTCCTAGTTCATCACTTGCTTTGTCTGTGACTGTCTGAAGACCCTATTAGCAACCCTAACACAGAGCAGAGCAACCGCTGGGAGCGATGCCACTGGTGGCTTCTCGGCCCCGAGGGAGCAGCCATCCGTTGCTGAGCCCTGACACACATTTGGCTACTCTGAAGGTCAAAAGGAAAAGATGTGTATCAAATGCCAGTGTTAAAACAGAGCAATGATATTAAAAGGGTACAGAATTATCTCAAGTTATCCTTCCTTCTGGCAGAGCATCCCAGTGTGTAGCTCCATGGCAGCTTTAACATCACGAGGAAGCTATTTACGGAATGCGCTGTAGGTGGGAAAAAGAAAATTCCATCCGTTCGAAGAGCTGGCTGCTTATGCAGTTCCTCTATGTGCTAGATATCTCTGGTAGGTGTTTGTCTTCATGGCAGACTTCTGTTTAATGTTGTACTACTTCCTGCAGTGCACTGACTCCTTCAGCCCTGCACTTTACTTTACTGACCTTGATTATGCACCCTTTTTGTGGGTAATAAGTGCAGGCTTCAAAAAAACCCACATCATTGAACCTCTTAATTCCCTAGCCAGTTCAAGATCCTTTCTCTCACAGAAAGTGTTTGAGATTAGTATGAGACTTGGGTTTGCCTGAAAAACTAATGAAGCATTTGTACCTTTGGCTTGTGGGCCTTTTATTTAATTTCAATCCTCCCTCATAGCTTGGATCATGGAGCTGGAGCCAAGGGAGCAAGTGGGCATGCCTTCAAATTGTAATTTGCGCTCAGCTGTAGCTTTTCCCCGCTCATGAATGCAGTCCCTGAGTGTCACTGCTGAAGTGCTCCCATTCATGCTGTGTCTAACAACACTTATGGCACACTGATATAGGCTCCTCTCTTTGTTTAGGAATGTGTACGCTATAGTTTTGTACAAAAGCTTTTACACGGGGTAACTATGGATTGTCTGAGGGGCTGGATGATGTCATATCTAAAGACACTTTTTCTTCCTTCTATTTGCAAAATTTTCATTCAGCACACTTCTTACTCTTTCTGATTCGTGTCATCTTCCTCTCTTCATCATTATTTTGCCTGCTTATTACGGGTAGGAGGCTATTATTAAATTATTTACAAATGATGAATTTTCAAAGAAGAGACATTTTGGATTTTTTCTTCCATTTCTGCTATGGTTAACCTCATTTGATATTTATATCATCTAATCTTTCCAATCATATGATTCTACTGCATGTCTGATCATATGACTGGATTAGTTTACAAAACTGTGATCCTTTTCTCCTTAAACACAAGAAGGGTAGTGTGCAACATTTAGTTGTCATCTAGTGAATAAGACTTTTACTTAAAAACTGTTTATTTTTTTTCCCTTTGCCTTGCATTTTTTCCCCCAAGCTTTCAAGCAGAAATAGCTTGTTGAAGCATAACTTCTCTTTCCACATTTTTTTCTCTTTATAATTAAAGTTGCTTCAAACATTCAGTATTTATATCTGAATTTCACTCTCTAATGTGGGATTGAATCTCAGTTGGAATGATCTCAAGTGGAAGATTTCACCAATGGAGATCTCACCCAGTATAAAACATACCTGATATATATTATGAGGGAGTGGTATTAGCAGATCTCAGTGAAATGCTTTCAGACAGTAAGATACACCTTTGTAATGAATGCTTAAGAATGATTACACTGGATTCCAGGGCAGCAGAAGGCTTATAAATTTGGGGAGGGGGAGCTACAGATATTGTTGAATATCTTTGTTTTATTTGGCATTTTACTTTATTTACTATCAGTTTTACTTACAAGAATGACAGAAGAGCCATTAAGCCATTACAATTAGAAATTCCAGTGATTCACAAAGGATTCTTCCCGTGTGATTGGAGTTCTACTTGACATTCTTGCTGTCCATAAATTCAGAGTACCTAATTTTTGGGATAGGGATGTTGAATGCATCTGAACACAATGATAGTTACATGAGTCTTTGCAATCTGTTGGGTATGAAACTAAAATGTGCTATCATCACTGTGGCTTATTGCAGCATCTTTAGTATGGCAGGTAGAATGGTGTAAAACATGTTATTCACCCTCCTTCCCTGTTAATTCCATTCAGGCCACTGCAACAGATCACACAGCCTAGGAAATTATGTGGTTGTAGTGCTTCAAAGAAGAATCTCAGAAGATCCTAGGGATGGTAGCTTTTAGAGAGAATGGGAACTTCAAACTTCACTAGATTACTGGGATAAAGCCAGTTACTAGCACTGACATTTGACCTGCCAAAAACGTGTCTATCTCAAAAAAATTAATATAATTTCTCACATTTACTTTCTGAATCACCTGTTTTTTCACAGTGCATTTCCAGTGGCACCTGTATTGAGTAACTGGGAAGATTTAACCTATGTATGTTAGAGATGGGTGACTCTAGACTTTTATATTTACAGAGGAGAAAGGATTTAAAATTACTTGCCTGCATCCAGTTTCCTAGTTGCTTTTCCAATATTTATTCTCATAGCATTACCTCCTGCTGTTTCAATTTACACTGCCAGTTCTGGCAATTTCTGTTTCTCTGTAAAACTCCTGTAAAGCCTGTCCCATTTCTTTGCCATGTAAATAGAGCATTTATGAAGCTAAATGTCTACTGTGGTAGTAGCAGTTCATATTTGATTTTGTCTGAATATCAGAGTCATACTGAGCAAGGTGGAAGGGTGAATATACCCTGTGTATTTGTAATCGTTTGCAAATACTGTCATATTCGCTTTCATTTACTGAGCTGGCTTTTTTTTTTTCTTTTTCTTTTTTTCTTTTTTTTTTCTTTTTTTCTTTTTTATTTTTTTTTTTGGTATGGAAGGCAAAAGAGAAGGTGCTGTTCCCATAACACTCTGGAACAGCAACACAAACTCGAAGAACTGATTTATGCCGTATTTCCACTAAGTCATGCAAATTTGAAAGCTTCAAAAGCCTTAGCAATCTGATGCAAATGGTGAGATTATTGTTGGAAGCTGATTTCCATGTGTATGTGTTGTATGCATGCCTTCAGACAATGTACAGATTTCTATAAGCAAAAAGAAGTTGCATGCCTTTACTAATGACTAAAGGACAGCCTTGTTTTTAAAGGGAAAGTAAAGAAATTATTTTGCCATGAACAGGCATGAGTAGAGGCAAAAAGAAGAAAAGATTAATTGATCATTTACTGTATGATGTATTCATGGATTTTCAGAAAAGAATCAAAAGATATCTAACAAACCCTGAATACAAAATAGGATTAAAATTGACTGTCGTGATTTAACCTCAGCCAGCAACTAAGCACCAGCAGCTGCTCAGAAGGGGGAGAGAATTAGTACAGTAAAAGTGAAAAAACACATGGGTTGAGATAAAGACAGTTTAATAGGTAAAGCAAAAGACATGAACACAAGCAGAGCAAAACAAGGAATTTTTCTCATAAGCAGGCAAGTGTTCATCAGGAAAGCAGAGGTCCATCATGCATAACAGTTAGTTGGAAAAACAAAGGCCATCACTCTGAACATTGCCCCCTGCCTCCTTCTTTCCCCAGCTTCATGTGCTGAGCATGAAACCACATGCTGTGGGATATCCTTAGGGTCATCTGCGGCCAGCTGTCCTGTCTGTGTCCCAGCTTCTTGTGGACTCCCAGCCCACTCCATGGTGGAGTGGAGTGAGGGACAGGAAAGGCCTTGACTCTGCATAAGCACTGCTCAGCAATGCAAAGGCATCTGTGTTATCCACATTTTCCAGCCCAAATCCAGGACAGCCCCATACCAGCTACTGTGAAAAAAAGTAGCTCTATTGTGGCCGAAACCAGCACAATGGCCTAGAAATTAATGTTCAAAATGCATTTTATGTTGCTGAGGGAACTGTGGTTCTTTGTTCTGGAGAGGGCTCAGAGCAGACCTCATTGCTCTCTAGCGGCGAGTGGCGCCGTCAGCGCAGGTATCGTGGGGTGCAGCTGCGGTGTGAGCTGCAGGTTGAGCTCTGGGGGCCTGCACAAGAGGCCATGACCGCCCGAGCCTTTGCGTAACAAAGGGACCGGGGACCTGTGGCCTGACCGGGTGACCAGACAATGGGAGACATGGCAAAAGCCATATAAAAACCCAGAGATCCCTTTGTAGCAGACCCCACACTGTTATTCTTTTCCCTGGCCCATGCAACATCTTACATATAACTGTTTAAAACTCCAGCTATCCACATACGCTAGATACAGTGCAATCCTTACTTTATTGTAAGAATATTGTAAAATTAGCATAAAATCATAACTACGTTGCATCACTACTCACACTACAGCTATATTTTTATTCTGGGTTTAAATTCGAGGCTAAAGTGCACCTAGAAAGAAGATTGCTTTCTAAGAAGGGTCATTTATGGAATCAAGGAAAAAGGAGAAGCATGTTTTGGAAAGCTACTCACTGCTTCACAAAGAAAGGGGACAAGCCCTTCCGAGGCATATGGAGATGCAAATCAGAAAAGGTAAGTAGGCAAGACTTCAAGAGGAAGTCTTCACTGTTCTTAGAGGCTTTGCTCACACCAATAAATAAAACAGAATTACCTTGTGGAATCAAGCACCAGTGTGTGACTCTGTGTATAGTTTCTTTGCTAGCATAGTGACTAACTGGTAAGATTTTAAATGAAATAGGAATATTACAGACATTTGGTAGATTTGCTTCTCTCTCCTTTGGAAAAGAGAGTGTTTAAGCAGATGAATACGAACAAGAGCAAAGTAGCACATGAGACTTCAGGGTTAGAAATTTGCCCCAGCCTCTTTTAGCTTCTTTTGTAGATGTAATCACAGGCCTCAGAAAGGGAGCAGAGCACAGATAATCCTGTGACAGCATTGTTGTATTAAGAAATGGATAGTAAAAAGTGTAGTCATTCAAGGTAAAGTGTTGATTAAAGATCTGATTCTGAGCTTACTTTGCATTTTCAGCACTCCTGTGAAATTTCATGGGGGCTTTAGAGGTGCCTTCTATGCAGTCCCTAAGGGGAACAAACAGCTGCTTTCCCTTATAGTGGATCACTTCTAAAGACTAATGGGATTCACTAACAGGAGAAAAATAATTTGCACCTGTCTATGCCATCTTCAGAGCATCTGGTCAATTTAAACCAATTTACATCAATATTCAAAAAGTGTGAATATTGATGTAATATTACACTTTGAAATTGGTCTATTCATTATTTATAATGGATGTTGCTATGAGCCAGTTTCTTTATGGAGTGGCTAGAAGGAGGTTTACTTGTTTTGACTGACCAGCAGTAGTGTGAGAATTCTGGATTTTGCTACAAATGTGCATGAAGAACACACTTTCTCACTGAATAAAAGCTGCTGATAAATGAATGTAATGCTAATTCTGGTTCTAAATTATTTTTGTGCATACAATTTTTAATTGGGACACAAAATAGTCTTGAAATATTTTATGAAGTTAAGTTTCACAAACATTTCAATAGCTTGTCTTCAATTTCCCAAAATTTCGCCAGTTTCTAACCATTTGGAATAGAACCTCCCATCTGAGAGGCTTGTCTTAGCCTAAATTTCACTAGAAATCACCAGTAAACAGTGCATGACCACTGTCTAGTACAAGGCTGAAGAAAACTACATTTTCCTTTCAAGTTAAAAAGAGCTAAAAGAATTGCAGTGGTGTTGCTGTCAAGCTTTAGTAAGTCAATACGGAAAAGGTGACTTGACATTTGGCACCGGAGCAGGACTGAGTTTTGAGTGTGCCATTTACCAGCCACTATCTGCTAAATCTACTGGCATAAATTGAATCTGTAGGGCAGATCAATATGCTGGATGAAAAGTCAGTGATATGTTCTATGAAGTGTGTATTATGTCCAAGAGCAGAGGCTGTGTCGTGGATGAGCTGCCAATCATTTCTTCAATGCTCTTGAACATCAGGAGTATGTCTAATGAGTCTTTGTTTTTTTTTTTTAAATCAGAAGACATGTTCATCACTAAGATAGCAAAGTCAAGTGCTGAAAGATGATAGGGTTATTATCAGCCTCAATCAAATACATATATGTTAGGAGTGTATTTTGTTTTGTGTGCTTACAGAGTTTTGTTTTGATGGGATATTTCTTTCATTCAGTGTTCCTGGTAAGCCTGGTGAATCATCAGGATGATTCAGAACCCTAACATACAGAATCTCTACTAAACTTAGAAGATATGTAGTGGCAAGACCGGGCAGAGGAAAAGAAAAAACTTTAAAACTATAGTGTGATTTTAGGCAAGTCAATGAGACCATGGTTTTTTTGTTGTGATCCCTGCAAGTATCTAGACTCTTAATCAAGAACAAGTCTGGGCTTGAACTGAGACACACAGAGATCCATGAGATCTTCTTCAAAGCACCCTTCTGACTCCCTGAAAATTTCATAGACAAAGCTGCAAACAATAAACTTGAGATTAAGTTTTGACTTACTCATTAGCTGGTTGCCTAGTTGCTTGTCCACTTTAAGCCAAGAGCAGGAAACAATACACTGAAAAATGGGGCCCTTCTGAGGTGTCTTGTCTTGAGCGGGATCATTACATGGATAAGTGTATTGAAATGTACTTCCAGTACGAATCTGACTCTGGCGTTTCCCAACTTGCCAGGCCTTAATTTTGCAACTCTTGAATTTTATGAGCATTGTGAAACTGAGAAATACTGTGCAGCTTTATAATTCAAAGGTAAAATATACTCAAGTGAATAATTTTATAATTTACATTTGATAGAACTAGGTCTTTTCCTAGTATTTTTGCAGGTTTGTTGAGCTTTTTTTTTGCAAACGTAGGAGAATGATTACTTTATTTTCTTTCACCCTTTACTTGTTTCGTCATTTAAGTTTGGACACCAGGAGGGATCTCCTTTTTTTCATTTGTTCGGTGCCATTCACAGTTGATTGTTCTGATCCATTCTCCTTCCAAAACTTTCAACTACCCAACAGTGGTAGTATTCATTTTCTGATTGAGATGTCACAGCTTCTGCTCTGCAGCGTTAAACAATGTCATTGCAGAAGAATATCAAGAGAAGGCCAGTGAAGAGAAGGTGAAAATAGTGGGGACAGGAAGATGAGGCAGCTGGTGTCTGCCACAGACTGGGTCCTTCTCGGTGTGCCTGGAAACGAATCGAACAGTGCCAGGCAGTGAAGTACTGAAGTCTTAGGCAGTCTCCCCATTTCCCTAATGATTACTGATTCTGTAAAAATGAAGACTTAGCTTAAGGTGCACTGGCCTTCCTACCTGCTGACCTTGTCTCCCTTTGCGTGAACAGCTGATTTGTTGCTCATTATTTATCTGCATTTCAAACAATTCTCAAATTGCTTTGAATTCTTTCCGTTACTAGCTAGAAAGTGTAAGCACTGAAGCATAAGATGAGATCTCATCTTTGGCAGTTACTTGGAGATTTTCAGTAGTTCTCCTTAGTAGTTCAGTATATAAGCATGATCACCCCATTATGAACAGCCCTGGCAGGTTACAATAGCTAGTGTCTAATTCCTGCCTGCCAAGCCTGGTCACTCAGCAGCAGGTGACATTCCAATGAGAGTTTGAACAGGGCTCACCATTAGGCAGCACCTTGTTGGTTCCCTCATTATAGCAAGACCTGATTTCCTTCATTAGCTGAAATACTTATCATTTTAGTAGAAATGTGCAAGAACTGGCAATAACTTCAGACTTTCTAAAGTGGCTTTTAAGCTCAGTTAGAATTGGCTAGATTGCTCACTGGAAAAAACAAAAAAAAAAAAGAAGAAATTTTTTAAATCCCCAAACAAACAAGAAATTCCCACCTCCAAATAAACAAAATCCCCTTTCAACCAATTTAAATACATGACTTGTTTTTTCATTAGTGTGTTTTCATGGAGGGCTCAGGACTTTGGATACTCTTGTGAACACACTCCTGTGAAATACTGTATCCTACTTATTTCATAGTCTTGAGACTGACTTTGTGGCATTAGCCTTTTCTTACTTTTTAATGTTCTATTCAAATTCTACTCAAACATCTATTTGCAAATAGCTAGATGCTAAAGTAACTGGAAATACATAAGCATCTCATAATATTTGATCCACAAACTTATTGCAAAGAATAAAATAAACAATAGCAGACCATTTTCCTGAAGGCTGTCCAAAATGTTTAATTTATTTTGTAAATTTTTTGCATATGTATCTGGAAATTAGTGGAACATTGTTAATAAAAAAATTTGATATTTTAAAGACATTCAATTTTTAAACTTATTTTTGTGACCAGGCTACAGTTATGCGGATATTCATAAACATGTATGACAGTAAAATTCAATGCTTTTCTTTTGCAGAATATTTAAGAATTCATTCTCCCTTTGTTTACACTGTAATGGTCCTCTGTTTGCTATTAGGTTATAGAAATTGTTTAAAAGGAATTAAATGGGCAAGATATCTACAGCCAGAATATTGGTTTTTCTATTTGTCATACTCACTCATATTCCCACTAACCTGAGAAGGATGACATTTTCAGTTGTATTGCTAATAAAGGCTATGCCTTTGCTTAGTCTTCTTTGATTTATGTGGTTCCTTGCTTTGTTTCCTGAACAGAGAAAACAATACCTAACTTTAATTTAATGGTTTGTTTTAATTTGAATTACTTTCTGATATGATACATTAATTCTCATCACCAACTGCAGCGTCGTAAGTCTTCAGAACCAATTCAGGTGAAGCTAGAGAGTCTTATACCTTGCTGAGGTCTGATGCTATAGCATTAAATTGTTGTTTTCTACTGCTTTGCAATCTGAAGGTACTTTAATTTTCCTGCTGGCATGAAATGATGAAGGCAGGAATGCACCCAAAGCTTTTAGTTCCTTGTAATTAAGATGCATTGGTACAGCTGAGCAAATCTGTTTCTCTCTATACACTATCCAGTTTTGGATGCATTTCTATTTCAATACTATTCACTTGGCCCTTGTAACACTGTGGTTGATGACAGTACAATGAATCCTTGCACATTTTTATTTGGTATAGCTGAAACCTGTGTGGCCAACATTTGTTCTTAAGACAGATTTCTATAAAGAGGTGGTAGAGAAGTAGTCTGAAAATGGAAGAGTTAGGTTCTGTATTGTATATCACAATATTATATTTTTTCAAAACAAATCACTCCTACTTCACCATCTTGGCATAACTTTCAATAAAAAACTTGGAGGAACTGTAACATGCAGGCATGATTCAATGCATGGAGGTCAACTAAAATACAATAAAATAAATCAAAACACTGATACTTAACATCTTCTGAATCACATTTACTCAAATAATATATTAAAATTAGCAAAAACTTAACATGGCAGGGTTGTTTATTAATATCTTATGGCACATGGAAATCTGATCTAAAATGTCTCATTACCTCCATTTGTAGAATATTTTATGAACTTGTTTACCACAGGAAATGAAGAGGTTTCTTGTAAAATTTGTCCTAATTTAGGTGAATGCTAGTGACAAAAAATTACATTATATTTACTGAAAAACCCTCCTTCTTTCCTCATAGATTTACAAAAATGAAAGCAGCTGGGAAAAGAAAATAAATTGACATGCAGCATGCAAAAACTGCAATATAAACCAGTTTCTGGAATACTACAGTTTTCACAGATATTTACAGTTTAAACTTCATTGCAAGATACTCCCTGGAATGTCAATGGTCCGACAATCTCAAAAGGATCTCCTGCTTTAGATCGAGTTTTGACAAGGATAAAAGTAGTATGATGCATTTGTTCATATTTCCAGGGAACTGTTTAAATTCTCAACAGTCCTCCAACTATTTAAAAGTACTTAATATCTTTAGTAAAAAAATTCAATATGTGACTCAGCTTTTAATTTGTGAGCATGACATACCATTTACTTGAGGGAAACTTGAATTATCCTAAAAGAAAATAGAAGATTTAGATAAATGTTAAATACTTTCAGTGCCACCTATTGGCTGATAAATTGTCTCAAATTAACATCAGCTTCATAACTGTGGACAAAGTGAGGTAGGGCTACTTATAGTAATATTTCTAATTTGTAGTGAAGGTAAAACTAGCATCAGGGTCTATAATCATATTTGAAGACATTATTCTATCTCAAAGAATTTAAAGTCTAACCACTTATTTTTTTCTTTACAGAAAACGACAAATCCGGTGGGATGCTTCAGACATATTATGGTGATATCAAAGTTCTAAAGCATTTAGTGAATAAGTATGGTGGTGAGAGACATAAGAAGAGGTCAGGAAGTGATTAAAACTTGCCTTTTTAGCCTGATAATGGGGTTTTATTTGTCTGAACATATAATCTAATGAGTTTAGCTACAATTAACTTCTCTGTAAAATTTCAAGCCAAAGATACTCTTCGCTGCATCTCAGCATTTAGGCATGTCCTTAACCTGGTACATTCATCATTTCATCAGGAACATGAGGAATACCATTGAACTGTAATTGCACACATGATTGAAGGTAATCTCATGATTGTTTCCTAGAGCTAAGTTTGCCGCTTTGCATGAGCAAGGCTTATATATTTTATCATCTTTAAAATATGTATGTTTCTTAACTCTCCTAGTGGCGTTGAGTTTAGGATTTCAAGTAAGCTGTCTAGACACTGTTTTTATACAAGTTAGGCTTATTTGTTACATAGTTATGAAGCTTGATATTTCTTTGAAGAAATGATAATTGAAGATTATAATTAGTTCTTAGTTCTAGGAATTCCACTCTTAAGTGCGATTTATACTTTTTTCCTCTGTATTCTGAGGGGTTTTTTTGCCTCCTGGATAAATTATGTCACAGTAAAGAGATGAAATTATGGCTCATAATTTTAAAGAACCTAACTGCTTTGAAAACTGGACTTGATCATAGTGCCCTGTGTCAGAAAGGGACTTGGTATCCCATACAGCTCTTTGTTCGTATTTGCTGACACTTTTTTAAAGAGAGTCAGCTTATCTCATTGATAAACTAAATATTTTAGATCATCTGCTTGGGAAAAGAGCAGAGCTACACCTATGCCCAGAGAGTCCAACCACTGCAAACTGAGAATGGCTGGTTCTGTCCTGGGAGAAGGAATATATCTAACTACCTTGGAGTTTGCAGGCTACTTAAGGTGAGCCTTTAAGTTCCCTCTATAGTCAAAGACAACCTCTCCAGGTTGGCAACTTGGAGAGAAATCCTTGTTATAGGACAATGAACCAGAAGAGTAAAGCATTTTTACGAGGTGCCTGTCCTGTATCAGGAACTATACACGGAATGCAGGTCATCTTAAATTTAACGCTAAAACTTTTTAGGAGACTGACATTTTGAAATGAATCTTACCCTTACTGTCAAACCTTTTAACTTCGAACAGGATCTTGTGAACATTTCCAATTGTCTCAGTTTCTTTTTTTTAAAAAAGAACAAATTGTCAGGTCTATGTTACAAAAACAATCTTGGGATGATGTCCCCAGCTGGGGGCAGGCAGGGCAGGACCTTTCTGGCTGAGGTCGCGGAGATCACGGAACTGGCGCTGGCTGCGAGGTTCACCCTGCCTGGCCCATGGGCAGCCTCCACCATTCCTACCCTCATAGTGCACTGAAACTGTCAACATTTTGGCACTGATTTAATCCGTCCTTTCAGGTCTTTTCTACTCCTGGCATTAATTTTTGCTTCTCCTTTCCCCTTATGCCCTCTCTGAATCAGACTGCCCTTTTTTGGCACTGAAATGCAGCTAAGCAGCCTGAAGGCTATGAACTTTTGGCCACAGACTCAGAAGCCGTGACAGAGGCTGAGTCAACAAAATGACTCAAGGCCTGAAACACATTTGAAAAAAGAAAAAAAAATCTGTCCCATAGGATTCGAAATTAATTAGATTTTTAACAAATGACAACAAATCCTCAGCCAAAGCAGAAAAATCCCAGAATGAGAGCAGTGGGTTTTTTTCAGGCTAATCTGGTGAAAATAACACGAGCTCCAGTGCTAAACTATATCTGTTTGTGAGGGAAGAATACAAAAGCGCAATAATTATTTAATGACAGAAGAAAATGTCTGACTCAGTGCTCCTCTGAATTCCAGCTTACTACCCTGGTAATTCCCATTCCCAAACCTGATACTATATAGGCTGAACAGAAATGACCCTTAGCTGTAGAAGACTTTTTCCTGGCTAGGGGCAAAATCATATCAGAACATCTAATCTTGCCAAATGTGAGGACTAGAAAAAAGGTATGGAAGCTCATTTGCAATGGTTCTGATGTTAGAAGCTTTTGCTTACATGAGTCACAAGATTTTGGTGCTGTCATATCCAAATGGATAAAACCAAATGCGGACTTGGAATGCTATTTTTTAACATAAAAAAGCCACTCATAGCTTACATAGCTTTTTTTAATAAATGTTTCAATTATTAATAGATTAATTTATTTAGCTTAATTGGTCTCTAATTTCCAAAACAGGACAATTTTTCATATAAAATTTTCAAGCACGTATTTATCTGTAAATAAATTTTTTTGGAGAGTTGCCTATGGCATCATCCTCACTTTGGTACTTCCCTTTTCCAAACAAATAGAAATCATGTAAGACCTACCTTTCAGGTGGGTTCTCTATAAATTTTGAGTGTTTATATCATTTGACTTAGAAAGTCATTCCTCCTGTCCCATATTCAAAGAATTTTTAATAATTTTCTGAGTGAAAAACATACCATTAATATCATTAATCTCAACTGATGACAATATACTGCACAATTGAATTGTTACTCTAAAAAAAAAAAAACTTTATTTAACAGGGTTTCTTGGGTCATGATACTTGTTCAAGTATTTAAAGAAGTTCATAATAAATTATCTCCATATAGTATTAACTATGTTCATGTCAAAGACATAGGTCTCAACTATGTGTTGATTTAAAATTTCTACAAAAAATGTTTAGTGTAATCAGTCCCTTGAGAACACAGTAGCAGTATAACTTCAGCACTAATTTGCTGTCACCAAGACTGTCTAAACAAAGTGGTTCTGGGCTGTGTCTCACTACAAAGTATTTAGGTACAGTTCACTCTTTGTTAAAGTTCTCTCAAACCACCAGCGTGCTGCTTGGATGTAAAGTAATAAAAACTGAGTAAGACTCTTTTATACCCACCAAACTGCTAATTCTGTGTTCTTCCTGCAGTTCTTCGCAATGATTATTGCTACACAAATTAGGCTCAACTGCAGTGGAATGTCAGGAGGGAAAAAAAGAAGAGTCTGGGTTTATATTGTTGAGGATTCATATCTATGGAATAACTTTCTATGAATCCTATGATTCCATGCTTTTTAGGTCCCGGTTTTGGCTCCTTTACAAAAACTGATTCTCAGTCACAGCCTGGTACTTGTTCCACATCCAGAACAGTTTTACAATGTCATAGAATCAAAAAATCACTGAATGGCCTGGGTTGGAAAGGATTTTAAAGATTACCCAGTTACAACCCCCTTGCCATGGACAGCCTATCACTGTTTATTAATTAGAGAAAACTATTTTTATATTTATTTCTGAATGTTTTATAAGAGGTGAGTTGGAATTCCAAATTTTCAGAATTTAGAAAGTGCATAAAGAGTGAACTAGACTTATCTTGAGAAAGTTATTTTAGATTTTCCTTTTAAAAAGTAACTAGATTATGGGGTTTAGGTGAAAATGTTAAAACTTTATTTCTGTTTTAAGTTAGCTGAAATCAATCTCTTTGTTGACAAGTCAAATAATTTATTTGTTTTAGCTTGAGACATTGCAGTGTTTGTAGTGCGGAATTACGTTCCCTGGATACCCTTAATGTGATGTTGTTGCTTTGTTAAGTGCATCTGGAAAAGAGATGAGAAAAAGAAAAATCTTAGTTATCTTTCATAAAACAGCTGATAAAATGGTTTTCTGGTATCTAAAAGATGTTTACTACAATTTTAAAATATTATGTCAGGAAAAAATTCAAATGCATAAATGTTTCTGGGCATTTTGATTTTTATGTCCCACAACTGTGTCACTTATATTTTTGTGTACAGATTTATGCTGTATAATTTCAAAATATGCAAGATTCCAGGCTGAGTGGATCCAATCTGATGGTGCATTCTGACAGTGGTATGGTTCCTTTAATTCTTGTTTAAAAAGGCTTCTCAGTCGCCTTCTGAGTACCACCAGAGTGACTAGACTCCCTGTTATTGCTGAAGTGTCAGGTTGCTTAGTATTTGTACTTTAGGGTGTCTCTAGGATAATGTACCATTTGATGTGGCCACGAGTCTTTAAAGTAGAAATTATTTGGTTATTTAAATAGTAGCTTGTTTTTCTGTGGAAGATTAATAATAATGGCTGTTCTCAAGCAAAAAAAAAAAAACAACAAAAAACAAAAACCAAAAATCCCTAAACCCTTAGAGCAACTTAGATTGGCAGCTGGTTTAGTCAATTAACTGTCAGCATCACTTCCACTGTGATGGTGTTCTTACGGGATTTGACTTTCTTTTAGGCCTGATTTTGGACAGAAAAAGTATAATGTTTGTTTTATTAATTTGTATGACACAGATTACCCATGAAAATTCTCACAAGCAATGCCTTGTTGATGGAAATATACACTTCTTGGGTCTTTTAAAATATATCTTGGTGTATTGATTTAGCAGCTGAAAAGGACATGAAAAGTCAGCAAAAGGAAAAGCAAGCCCTAGAAAAGAAATAAATACATATTAAACACAAATATAGTTTCTACCTGAATACAGGTATCATATTTTCAATGTTTTTCAGTGTTTTCCGTATAACACTCTAACGTAGTCCTGTCATTAATTCGAAGAAACCCAATGCAAATATCTTCAAGATAAATAGCAGTATCATTGCATAAGACCAACTTCATACAACTAAATTTTAGTTGCCTTAAACTCAAATATCTCATCTAAACTTCTCAATGCTTCCCTCCACTCTGTGCTCTTTTAGAGAGCAGTGCAGCAGGAGTTTTAGTGAATTGACATCTGAAAGTACCTGTCTGTCTGTCTCTATTTGTGTTTGCCTGTCAGTTGGGGTTAGGTGAGATGGGATGCCTTTCTCACCCTCTCTGCAGTCACCTCAAGGTTATTTGAATGAAGCGCGTATAGGAGAAATTCATGTGCCCTCTTCTTTTTAATCACATATTTTATGAGTAAACATTTCACAGTTCTTTTTCTGATATTAGTTATTATTTCTATTTTGTCATTACTGTCCTTAAAACCACTAACATTTTTAATATTTTCAATTGAAAAAAGCCCCTTCTAATATTGTAAATGAGAACCTTATTTCACTGCAAAGGTGAAAGAAATGCAGGAAAGTACTACATATTCACATTTTTATCAAATTATTGAAAATAAAAAAATCTTTTCTTAATATAATTATAGCAAAAAGATAAAATCGTATTTGCTCTTCTTTTTTAGTTGACAGTTCAATCCCTTGTTGGCTAATTCCTCTATCTAAATAGATCCACAATGACATCTTTGGGAATCAGTCTTTTATCCAGGAGTCAGTGATGGAGCTTTCACTGTGAAAGCTGTAGTGATTAGTGAAGTACAGCTTGACTCTTATCAAATTTTGCAATGTCTTGTAAAATAAAGGAAGATCTATTTTGTATTTACACATGTGCTTTGTAATTATTTAATCAACCAAGTCAAAATTTTACAAATAAAAAACATTTGGCATTTCATCGTGCATTGTTTGAGGCTGAAAAGGCATTTGATTATCATAATTGAGTAATGGATATTAGCTACAGTGATAATCAAAATAAACACAGAGCGTTTATATAGCATCTTTTCATAGCTCTTTTCCAAATTATATAATCTGTGTACAGATTGCACATGAATAACGTGCTACGGTTAAACAAACAAGCCTTTAATGATCAGCAGTAGTGAACTCAAGAGGTTTCTTCCAGACATATGTCTCAAAGAGTATGGGATCTCTTTAACTTAAAGGCTAAACATTAGGTTATGTCAACATTAAATATGTCTTTTCTCAGTTCTCTACAGTACCCAAAAAAATTTTTTTAAAAGGTTTAAAGGCTTAACTTGCCCACTCCCACTCCCACATGGTGTTCTACAGAATCGTTTCAGATACTCATGAGATGCTTTCCAGTGGTAAGTATGTGATTAGCGTTGAAGTGTGCTTGGCCTTGTACACAAACATGAAAGACACAGTTATATCAGTCTGCAACTTTGCATCAGAAAAAGCTGGCTTACTTATGATGGCATTTGTTACACTAGTTTCAGGTGTCCAGGTTTTTTCTCTTTTTATTTCTGATTAAATTGCAGTATCAAAATGCCCCGTTTAGGAATTCCATTCAAATGATCAAGTATAATTTTTTCTATTTCCAAAACTTTTGTGTAAGAAGCTTGTATATTTCCAGCATTTTTAAATAATGAATAAAAGTATTGCAATGAAGTTATTCATTTTTATTACCCAGAAGCACATTTTCTGATATTCTGTAAATGCTCTTTAACAGCCCCTTCCAGTACTGTTTCTTCCATTACAGATGAGATCATGAATCCACTGCAGAAAGTGGGAATATTGTAACCTTCACTTGGGCAGACTTTTCAAAATAGGTTGTTGAGCTTTTTGTCTCAAAGGCAAACATCAGATACCAAGTAACTATGCTATAGAAGTAAAATTTTAGGCAGGCCAAATCTTAATTGAAGGAGCTAAGTAAGGTTTAATTCCAGAAATTTGGAGAATGCATAGGGAATAGTTTGAATATTCAAAGTTCCAAGTACCAATGACTTGAATATTTGTGGTATTCGAAGGATATTGCTTGTTTTGCACCACATGGCTATGACTATGGAGAAATACTTTTCATTTAGTCTTGTTTTCATGTTAGCAGTATCTCTTTCCATGTTTAGTGAAGACTTATAACGCATTGTCTTGGGGTCCAACACACACGTGTAAATATTTTTGATATATAAAGGTAATTGTAGTCTTTTGCTGAATTTATGCAAACAAACACCTTACACAGAGAGAGAAGATAGACTCTTCAGGAAAGCCATTATTGTCTCCAATATTTCTTTTGACCCTTTTTCATTTCAGAAGTGACATAATCTTGGACTTAATCCCATTGACCCAGGTATTTAAATCCAGTGGACTTTAGGCCTGACAAAATTTCTAGGGAGAGGCAGTATCTTCAACATACCAATGTAAAATAAAGGACAAGATTTCAGAGTTTTTCACTGTGAAACTGAATCAGCCGTTAAACAAAAAGAATGGGTCTATGTCTTCTGAGCTAGGTGAATTCAAATATTGCTATTTTCACTAGTCTAGTTTATGGGAACGAGGTAAAATGGTAAATGTCAATTTATTTCCCCCAAATGATTTAAGGAGTAGTCTACTTGTTTCCCTGTATTCAAACACCTCCAGAGAATAGATAGTAATACATTATTGATACTTGGTACATTCCAGAACACTTTAAAATGCATCAACCATTGCAATTTGTGAAAAGATTTTCTGCCTGTTTGGCCACCTCTTTATAAACTTAGTAGTGAAAACTATTCATTCCTATATAAGATTGCTGTTAATATGTGTTTTCACTTTAATCTCAGAAACATAGAAAAAAAATAAAGAAGTTTTAAGTTTTTTGAAGAACTTAGAGCAGTGGCAGATAATCTGTAATTTGAAAGAAGAGGAGCTGGGTGGAAAGAAGTGGTAAAGTGTTGCACTTACTTTCCTGATTCCAGTTTAGGGTTGGGGGGGGTTTTGTGACATTCAAAATGAAAATACATGCCTTCTTGCAGTAGGTGTTATGCTATATTAGACTCCTTGTAAAGGTGTAATTAAGGAGGAATTTGAAGAAGAAGAAGCTTCTCAAGCTGTTTCTCAATGCTAGTAATTGGGGAATATCATGGAAAGGTCTCCAAGAGTGTTGGTCCAGCTTTGTTCTCTTAATAATTCTAGATGTACTTGGTCCTATTGGTGTATTTGAGGAAATATTTGTCAGAAGTCACTTACACTATGCTAGGTTTAACATCAGGATGTTTTGCAGTTTTGTGGCTGAATCTTCAATAAGTTTAAAAAGTAAAAATGTTGGCTTGTGCTGAATCTTGCCTACTGCACACTACTGTTGCATACATTTTGAGGAATGTAACTTCATAATTGACAGATCTTTCCATCATTTTGACTGCTTAATGAAATATTTTTCTCAAATTCCCACAAGTAAATAATTATTCTTGTGATGCCACGCACACATGAACTTTTGTCATTGATATTAGATGGTAATACAGAATTCATGGTTTATCTGTCACAGTCCTTTCAATACAGCACTTCTTCCATGAAAGATCTATTAATCAGACTTATTCAGCCCTGCCCATGCTTGCTGTCCAAAACATTATAACTCCCCTTGAAAGAGGTGTGTGTTCTAATGCTAAAACTTTGTCATCCTCCTTTTCTGTTCAGTAATTGAAACCTGACACACTTTAAATGCCTTCAATGCCGTTAACTGTCATTTTAATTCTAGGTAATGATTGGGTCATTCAAGATAAATCTTTTTACAAGGCTAATTATTTTAAAATAAATTTAAATATCTTACAATACACAGTATCTTTCCAAAACACTTGAGATTAATGAAGGGTCTTAGTAGCCTAACTGACAGTTTTAGTTATTTAATCTCTATATTAAATATCATGACATCTGCAGAAATTTGTGTGTCAGGGTCCTGAGTGTACTGAAAGTACCCTGGCAAGTCTCCCCTGAGGCCTTTACCCATTCAGCCTCTGCTCTCTGACTTGGGGGCTGCATCAGTCTCAGACTCTTGCCCTTCTTGGTCATTCCCGAGTTATGCAGTAGGTTTGCTGTCCCTGGCCCTGCCATTCAGGCAGAGATTTGTAAATGGGTCTCTTCTGTGCTGCATGGTAGCTCTGACCTCGGAGGTACTGGAATGAGACTTTCCTTTACATCCGAAGAAAGATGGGCATACCCCCTGAAGAGGGCTTAAAACTCAGAGCCCTGCAAAGGGGATCCAAATCTGAGGGGTAGCTATTAAGACTCAAGTCTCTTCTGAAGTGGTTACTTTTTAGTCTAGTATATTTTGTCAGTGTTCAGCAACTAGTATTTTAGCTTGTTCTATTTCCCTAGAAGTCTCTTTCTGAACCATTCAGTATTCAGCGTACTCTTCCAATGAGTAAGAGGTGGAAATTGATTTCCATCCTGCCTAAGACTATTTCGTGTCTCCACCACTACATGCCCTAAAAGCTGCCAGCAGAAGTGGGTGGAGAGTTCTCTTTTTCTTGTGTAGCACTAAGCAAAATAGGAAAAATAGAATCTGTTGCATATAAATTACTAAAATAATATGATGTGGTAAATTAACATGAGTATTAAATCCTGCACTACACAGTTTTCCATTGAGAAAGAAAGTCTGTGAATCAGATGTATAATTTCCAAGCTTAAGCTCTTCTCATTGTCCTGCAGCTTCTTTTTCCTTTGCAATATTATTTCACACTAAGCCATGAAAATGTTAACAATTGTCCATTGTTCTTACAGAAATTTTTCCCAAAGCCTAACAGTACTAGAGGAAGATGAGAACTGTACATGCCTATTTCTTGCATTTAAAGATGAAATAATCAGGGCCATTACTCAGGTTTATCTTCTCTTCATTCTGAACACTGGTCATTTGGCAGTGTTTACACACATCATGACTTGTGTGCCAAGTAAGGATCTGTAACTCTCACTGAATTCAACTTCTTTCACCGTGCTTCTACTTATAATGAATCCCATTCAGAAAAGGGGCAATGAGTTATGCTGTTCATAGAGGGATTTAAAATACAAATAGATTTGGCTACTTGCTGACCCTCCTGAAGGACACCATAATGGCGAAGAAGAATTAAAAGAGAAGAAAATCTCTCAGGAAAATGAAAGGTAGAAATGAGTGCTTTTCTGTCAGTAAAACCACGCTATTGTCCAGGCTAGGAGATTAGCTTATAAAATGGTTCCTTGAAGAAAATAAGTACTTTCATTACCAATAATGCCTATGGATTTTTTTTTTCTCTGTCTTCTTACTAGCAAGGGAAAATCCTACATGAGAATTTGCTACCCAAATTTGTCCTAGTGTGAAGTAACTTCATACTACCTGGTAAACAGGTATAAGAGCATTCCCCGAAGAAAACTTATTTTCAAAATTCTACATAAGTTTTCAAAGATGTCTTTATTCTTGTGGCCACAAAGATGGAAGTTAACCATTACCAGTCTACAAAATATTTAAGAATTTGTAGACCTGGAACTGAACGTCCGGAGACTACTATAAATTCAAATACAAGTATCATTAATCTAATCTCTAGAATGCTGATATCTACCTTTAACCTTAAAAAACAAAGAACAATTGTTTGTATATTTACAGTATTTTGATCCTGGATTACAGTGGGGGAAAAAAAGCAAGAAACAGTTGTTTTCCAATATAAGAATATCACAAAGTCACTTTTAAAATAACCTCTAGTTCTTAGCACTCTGGAATAGGCATCACTGTCTTGTACAAAGTTAGCATTAGTTTTGAAGTTTGTTTTTCAAATGTGTCTATAAAATCAGCCAGAAATTTGACAGCTGTGTGCATGCAAAATTAAGTGATATTCGATTATATAGGGGAATTGCTTCAAGCAAGCCATATTTTTTTTTCTATGCCTAGCAGCATTTCATCAGTTATATGTTATGATATAATTGTATATATTTACGCTATGTACCTATGAAATTTTCACATTGTAGAAGGTTTTTTTAGTAAGTACAATCAAAGTAAGTCAAGAAATAGTCCTTTCCTAAGAAATGAAAAAGGAGTCCTGGGGATTCAGGACTGCCTGAATTTTGGAAAGTTATTATTAGTACAGCCTTTTCTCCAAAGTGGAACATCATTCATAGAAATAACTTAGCTATGTTCATCTGAATCTGCCTTACTGAGAAAAAATAATGGCTTATTATCATGTCTTCTGGTTTTCAGCAATATATGAGATTATACAACCAGTAGAAAGGATCACAACCATTTCTAAATTTTCTTCTTTCTCTTAAATGACATAGAGTAAAATAAGGTCTTATGTGAGGTAGAATAGATTTAGAGTTATATGGGTTACATTGTGTGGATGACAGCTTACAGATGACTGCAAAGTACACCTGTATCCACTAACAAAGTGCTCTGAAAAAATGCTTATTTAGGAACAATATAATACTTTTACCACATAGGAAGTCATATTGGTTTAATGTGATATATTGCAGGTATGTATTGTTTACTTCAAGACACAAGCAAGGACTGCATTGTTCCTTGGTGTCACAGGGAGCACACATTTAGGCAGGACCCGTGGCAGAACACATTTAGGCAGGACCTATGGCAATGTTCTACAGTAATCTGTTCCCAAGCAGGATTTTATGTGGCTATGTTGCTACAGCCTCAGTTTGAACATGGCTGGAACATTTCCCAGATGAGAGGAAAAGAATGTCATAGCCAGAATTACGATCTGCCTAGCAGACACAAAAATAATTGTACACAAGTGTATACATGTGAGGCCTTTACTAGGTCCAGATTTTGTCTCACTTATTTATATAAATGCCAGATCTCTGGCCAGGCAGTGTTGGTGTCTGCTGGGTATTCCCCCCATCCCACTTAAAGTGCCATCTGCTGTTTCATATATCTGCCAAGTATATGGATTAAGTCTGCTGTTTCCCATTTATGTCACGTTATTAATAATGGTAATGAATGTTTGCTAAATGATAGTTGCACAGACTGTAGTTGTAAAATTCATGGTCACACATTCTTGTCCTTTCCTTATTTGTCTTATGAGTGCCAGAACTCTGGACATACTTTTCAATTCTCAAATATTTATTTCTCCTAATGATCCCTTCTAATATCCCAACATATCATAGTGCTTTACAAAATATTACTCCCTGATTCTATGAGCTGACTGCGTGTACATACCCATGCATTTTCAACCTATGCAGGCAGTGAGTACAGAAATATAACAGTCCTTAAATGCAGAAAGGAATAATCCTGCAGGGTTCCCCTGTTTCACATATAATTTGAAGAAGTCCATCTTTTCACAATCCCAACAGTAAAGACAGTAAAAAAGAGGCCTTTTCCATACTTATCCTGATATTAAATTTATTAACCCATTGTGATAAACAGTGTGCAGCATGTTTTGGTATTTTAAAACATGATAAAATGCAATCAATTTATTTTTTAAAAGCCTCACACAAGGATATTCTTTCCCCTTTCAATAGATCTTCCTTTTGAATGCCTGAGCTCTGAAGACTTTTACATCTATAACATAAATGAAGGAAGTTTCAACCCATTTGTATTTTTTTTGATATGTAATTCAGTTTCATTGTAACCGTGGATACTTATGATGGTTGCATGATATACACTTCACATATTTATGGTGATTATTTTTCCACTGAAATCTGATATCAGACTTTTGTAATGGGACCGTGCAGAGTAATCAGAAGTAATCATGTCTTTCCCATCAGAACTGTCTCTCACAGTGTTCCCAAATGTGTATAAAGAGCCACTTAATCACTAACTCTAATATGTTTGTTGGCAATTTCATTTTTTGTTTCACCTTGAGAACTACGGTGAGGTCAACCTGCTTGAGTACAGTTTTATACTCTGCTATAATAACTTGAATATTTTTAAACCTAAATACACATGAGGTCAGTGGAAACTGTAAATATGTCTGTCATTGGACCAATACTCTTGATTTTGTCCTTGTTTTCTGACAGTTCTAGTAGCTTGTAATAAACTTTTGGATAGGATTTAGTAGCTAAAGCAGGCTTAACTAAGACCAGGTCCCTAAAATCAAAACCACAGAAATGAAAAATTGTGGTCAACTTCTGCTTAGCCTTGGAGGTGTCACAGGTCCATGAAAGATTTTCTTTTCACATGCAGGACTTTGAAGTATTCAGGAAATCATCAGCAAGTTATTCAGCCATTAAGGGTTCTCCACAGTTTTGCCTAGTGAGCTTTAATCTAACAGCTGTTCCCAGGACATGCCTTATGCACTTCCATATAGAATCATAGATTCATCTGAGTTGGAAAGGACGTTAAATATCATCCTCAACTTCTCTGTACAACCTGTTCTATTGCCTCACCATCCTTAAAGATTTTTTCCTAACATTTAATTTAAATCTCTCCTCTTTTAGTTCAAAAATATTTCCTCTTGTTCTATCACAATCTGCCCTTGCGAAATGGCATGAGAGGACACTGCACAGATGGAGGGATATGCATTTGGCCAGACAACCTGAATTCACATTCCTCTTGTGACCTCATTGTGAATTTCCCTGTTAGTCTGGAAACTACCTGTGAAGAGGGGCTTTTGTTGAAAGCAAAGAGAAAATGCTGAATTTCACTGGTCAGGCTGGTTTCAGAGCTACATATATCAAAAAAATACTGAAAAATATCACCGTATCCCAAAAGAGGAAACATATGGGGCTGAAAATAATGATCCTCCTCCTTCTGCTCTTTTCCCTATGTGCCTGTCTTTCCAAGGCAGCACACCATGGCAGCAGGTGGAGGAGAGAACGAACACCACCACAAAGCAACCATGAGACAACGCGCGTTGGTGTAAAAGCCACAGAAGGCAGAAGTCTACCTCTCACCATCTAAAAACTGGGCTGAAAATTTGAGATCCCCGCTGCCTTTGATGAAAGGCTACGCTTTTACCCCCAGGAGGGTGCTGCAAGATAATGAGAATTTTCTCCATATATTTGAAGGAGAGAATGAGGGCCGATGACTTGTCTTTGACTTTCTTGTTTAGCAGTGCTCAGTGACAGCTACTGATGATTGCATCCTGCTATGTCCCCTCTCATTGTATGTCTGCTTTAAACTTTTTCCTAAGGCACCAGGAATCCCTTTGGGATCTACTGGGGCGAATAAATGCCTAATTTTGGACTCCAAATCACATTTTGAATCTGGCATTTTTCCTTTGAGTATTCTTCTCATAAGAGATGCTTACAAACTGACACAATGCCTTTTTTTTTTTTTTTTAACCAATGGAAACAATGTATATGACTTTTTAAAATTACAAGAAAGCAAAATAATAAAGGTGGTCTAGCTTTTATCTGTCTGTTTCTCTACACACAAAGCACACAGAAATATTTTTGGTTGTTGTTTTTCAGTGTATGACTTCTGTCAGACAGCTAAAGAATAATATAAAATAACTTTGTATTCAAAGAAAATAAATTATACATATGTCATACTTAATTCTGAACCTTTAAGACAGCTAAAAATAATATAAAATTGCTTAGTGTCCAAATAAAAAATAATACACATATCATACTTAATTTCAAATCTTTAAAAAACATTAAAAATTAAAAATTCAGATTTGGAACATGGGTCTTGTTTTCTTATTTTGGATAATGACAATGCTAGCCTTCTAAATATGGTTCTCTTTGTGCAATATACATATATATACATAAGTCACAGAATGGTGATTTCTGAAGTAAATAGCAACACATTCTGCTTTTTATTGCTCTCCACTTGAAAACTGTATTGACTTGCTAGCTGAGTGTGTTCTGTGTAAGACTATATAATTGGAAGTGAGCTCAAACATTTGAAACCGCTCAGACTTGAATCTTAACTCAGGTCTATTTCATATAGTTAATCTCACTGGAAATTAATACTTGTTACCAATATGTTTTTCACATCCCAGTGTTCATCCTCTCAATTATTCCAATTGTTCAAATCAAGTTATTGTCTTAGATTACAATGTAAGATGTAACCAAAAGTGTGTATTCTATCACCATCTGTTAAAACCAGGTGGGGCAGTGCTCTTTATCTCTTCCATGACCCATCCCTCATAACTCCCTCCAGTGGGATATCTTCTGTTAATGGGCCATCCCATCCCACTGCATGACTCATAAATTACATCAGCCCACTGTGAGATGCGCTGCCCAGGGGGAGGAACCAAGCATTCCTACCTGGATATAATCTGAGGTTTGGAACACCTCAAGCAGCCTTGCCTACTGAATTCCCAGAGGACAAGAGCTACACAACCGCCACTGGACCTTTAGAGGAAGACCAGACCCTTCTACAAGATCACTGCTTCAACAGAACCACATTTGTCACTTCAACAGGACTGCAGCCACCATTCAGTTGGACTGCTACCACCACCCTGCCCGACAGGGTGTCAGGCTGTATCCTGACTCTGTCAGTCTAAGCCAGTGTTTCTGTATTATTACCTTTATCTTTCTTTCCCTAATAAATTCTGACTTGGGATCTCCCACTGGTTTGCTTTCAAACTAGTACAGTTATTTATTATTAAAATGTCTACAGTGAGTACATTAAATAGACCATAAAGCCATTTTTACTTTTGCATATGAATATAGCTCTTGTTTCTATTATAGTGTAATTCTACATATTATACTTAATTTGCAAGGTATAGTAGGAAGGATGATTTGGTTGGCTCATTTGTCACCATTATAGTCATCCTACACAATAGTTAATTTATTCTAAGTATTTCTAGCATAAAAAAAGAGATAAACTATGCAAGATGACTGCATAATCATATTCAAGGGTATTGGTAATGTAAATACTTCAGAATGAAAATCTTAATTAGCTTTCAAACAAGCACACACAGAAAGGATGATGGTGAAGACAGCTGTAACCAGTTCTCAAAAAAGAGAAAAAGAAAAAAAAAAGTGAAAACTATCCTCTCATTTAGTCTAAAAAGGGAACAGAATTTTTAAATTGTGTCTTTGTGTCCACAGAGAGCTATTTCACAGTATAGTTACAGAATTATATCCACTCAAACTTTTTAGATCTATCAAAGCCTGTGTTCCTTTACTCATTTTTGATAGCTAGGGTCTGACAGCAATATTCTCCATGCTGACAGAGACCCTTCCTTTGACTGCAGCTTTTCTTAATCTCCTTGTATGATCTTTGATGTAGGCCCAACACATGTAAAAATGTAGTCCACTTGTTTTTAAATTCTCCTTACAAACTTAATACTACAAAATGAACTAATTCTATTTAATAGATTCCGAGAAATATAAACTTCATTTTTACTAAGGCATTATCATTCTACAAATAAGTTTGTAAGAGCATTTCTCATAGAGAAAGAAAGCGGTAGATGTGGCAGGTACTGTATGGGTGGTGAAGCAAAAGTTATAGGCTTTCCCTCTGTGTTCATCTGGTCAATTTTAAAATGGCAAATACTATTGAACATGTTTTACATCAAACTTTAGCATCTGTGCAAAAATGAATACAGAAAGGCACACTTGCCATGTTTTTCACCACCTGACTTGGCTCTTGGCTCCCACCTGGAAATATGGCACAAATTCTTGCCCTTGAAAACAAGTCACACTTGGTGCTATTGTGGGCCCTATCCGCCAGACAAGTCTGTCCGTGCATATGGCCCTAATAAGGTGGCATCTAAAAGTAGCAACCCAGAAAGAAAAGCACAGGTCATTTAACTCATCAGGTATAGCTTTCACTGTCACTTGAATTAAGGTAGAATATTCTCACAAATTATTTCAGTGTCTCTACCAATGTATCTCTTCTGCTTGCCGTTCTCTTTTAATTTCCTCTTCTCAGCATCAGTTTGACAAATGTCTGGTAGGTCCCTTCTGTGCCAATGAGTCATTCACTGCAGAATTACTCTGCTTCTGTTTGCTTTCAACTGGGCTCCACTCCAGATACATGGAAATATGTTCCTTTGATGCAATAATGATTTGTTTTTCTGGATATCTTGTTTGAACTATTGGCCATTTGCTTTGTCCTGATTTCAGGATAAATCCACCTCATAGCTAAGGTAACCAACAAGAATTTATCAAGCCTAACAGTGAGACAAAAAGGTTCAGCATGCTACAATAGAAGCAGATGCTGCTTCTGCAATGCTCATACTTTGCTGGCACACCGGCTGATTATGATCAGACTCTGCCCTATTCCAACTTCCCGTTGCCAGCCCAGAAAGTACCAAGTGTGTTTCACCTCCTTATCAGTTGCAGACTAGATGAAATCCAGTCTGTATGTCTAGCTTTGTGAATGAATCTATTCCATAGGTTCGGGGCTAAAGTTCACAGAAGACCTTTCGAAGTTTTAGGCTGGGCCATATTACCATTCAGTGTAAACCCTTCTTTGATAAATTCTACTTAATATGGAAAATGTATACCAGGGTTCATCATTTATTGCACAGGAAATGATCAAAAAATATTGCCGCAGTTTTCAAAGGGTTTCAAAGAAGCCACAAAGATCCATCCTATTTATAAGTCATGGTCATTCATTTAACATCCCAGTTGCCTTTTTCTAGGCCTTTTCCAGTCTTCCGAATTTTGAAATTAAATGTCTCTAATCAGTTTAAAGCTCATCTTGTTGTCTTAACCTGAAAAATGATAATTTAAAAAAAATTTTTATGACTAAGTTTTAATTGTTAACACAACATAGAATATGTAGCACTTGCTTTTGGAAAGGTGATGGCAGGAGTCCGTTGTGGGATCTTCAGCAAAATTTTGTTTCAGAATACCAGTACACCTTTCAAATTAATCTCCAAATTCTGTATTTATCTATTTACCATGTGTTGCTTTAATTTCCAAGTTGGTTCTAGTTAGAAAAACCTAGATTTTTTCTGGAGAAAATTAAGCTAGAATATATTCTCATGTTATAATTTATTATCTTTCCTTTTTTTTCTTGCATAATACATTTGAATGATATAAACAACTCAGGGAAATGAATAAGAAGCCCAAGAGTGTGATTTATGCTGACAATTTTCTTCCTGAAAAAGACAGAAGAAAGGACTGTGCTAAGCTTTCTTAGCATCTTTCATTGATCAGATACATTCAATGCAGCCTTTGCTCTTGCCCATTGTCTATTTTCCATACTGTACACATGTGATTTCCTTCCTGTGGTGCAGAACCCATGTGAAAATAGACATGAAAAGATGGTCATGATGCCCGTGCCTTCACCGATCTAATAAAAATTTGGTTGATCAGGTTGTTGTACCTGGACCAGATCACTCTTCAGACTGAAGAATATGGAAATATAAATATTCTTGAATTTTTCTCTCAAGTTAGTATTTTTTAAAGCAAGAATTTATTTGGTCTTTTATTCTGTGATCATCCTGTGGTGTATTGCCTGACCGTTCAATTCATGCCATGTTTGATTCACTGTTTCTCAACCCATGCAAGAAAAGTTCGTCAATTCAATGAATTAAGTGCAATAATTTTAAGTCAGATATATTCAGTGATACTTTAAAAATGAATATATTGGGCAAATCTACTATTGCACCTTTTAATTTTTTTTTTAGTATGATTTCATGTCCCACGTGATTCCCTTCTATAAGGGGATAATGATTGTGTGTTGGATCACAATTGTTTTATATAAATTGTAACATTCATTTAAACAACAGTAAAAGGTAATCCCTAGTAAGTCCTCTGCTGTGGTCTGCCTTGAATACCGGTTTGGAAATCTTTTTCTAATAACATACACCCTATATTTTTGCTTTAATAAGATTTTTCTCAATGCAAAAGATGGTGATTAAATTTCTGTATTTGAAGAGTGCATATAAATGGCTATTTATATTTTTGCTCTATTGCATACTGTAGTGAAATTAGGAAAAAAAAGGTGAAAAAATCCCCAGCCAGTTTTTTTTTTGCTAAAGCTGCTGAGAGATGCTGACATCCAAAGGATGTGTTCCAGGAGTGGTGCCAAGGAAGCAGCTAGCTGATGTGAGTGATGATGATGCAAAGACTTGGAAGGAAGAACAGATCATGAAAAAAAGAAAAACAATCAAGGGAAGGAATTAGGTTATGGGACTACTTGTGTGCCTTTGCTTCTTCATGTCAGTTTTACAAAAGGAAATAACTGGCCTAAGAAGAAACACATATGAGGTGAAATGAAAGGTGGATCCGAAGGCCAAAATACCCAGTTTATAAGTAGTTTTACTGTTTCAAAATGACTGCAGCTGTTCTAACTTAGCAGCATTTGTTACTACAGAGCAACAGTATTGTTGTTTTATAGCTTCTGGTTCCCTTCAATACAGACCACTTTCCTTGTTGTGTAAATATTCATTAGCGAAACTCAGCCCTCTCCATTTTCCTTCTTGCCCTAAAAAGGCTCAAAAGGAAACCAAAGACTATAACTACTTTAGCCCTTAGGATGAAAATTAGTTTGGTTTTCATTCAATTAAGCAGTTTAAATGATAGTTGCTATTAACGATTCTCTTCTTCAGCAACAAATCACAGCACATAAACAAACAATGCACTTACTGCAGACAGATGAAAGGTCACACCACCTTTTAAACAGAAGTATTGAGTCCAAATTGTGCAAGTAACTGCATGATTTTCTCTTAAAATTGACAGCTGTTCATAGTAGAAACTGAGTTGACAGAACTAATAATCAGAATAAAAATGGCAATAATATTGTGGCTAATGCAGCCTGTATGAGAAAAAAAATCTATAAATATTTTCTACTAAACATTCTTGAAGTATTTAATATCTGCTTCTGAAGGAATGTGTCTTAGAGAATTATCATACTCCAGTAAAACATTTTTCACCAGTAAAGAATCAATGTTATCCCTCATTACCATATGGTAAAATCACCTCATGGCATCACTCTACAGTAAGAAAATATTATTGCCTTGTTTTATAGGGAAAAAAAATTAAAATATTTGGCCAAGATCACACAGTCAGTCTGCAGAAGTACCCAGAATTCTTGGATCTTGACGTAATCCACTGCTCTGACACTTTGAATTCCCATGTCAAAAAAAAAAAAACCAAAACAACAAAACAATGCCAAGGAATCCTAAAGCTTATGCAGTGGTGGTAGGACCACTAGTAGCTAGTTGATTTTTCAATTCCATTTGAATCAAAATTACAGATAAATCTTGTTCTAAAATCTATAAACAACTTAAGTCTGGTTTATAGTTTATCTCTTGCTATTCTGTTGTATATCAAAGCACATTGCAAATACTCATTGCCTGTACATTTTAAGTGTTCAGTAAGTTTTTCTGTGCACAATTTAATTCTGTATGTAGTTTTAAGAGTTAGCAGCCTAAAGACTCATAAAACTCCTGACCATATGCTCTCTTGCTCTTCAACTTTTAGTATGAAATTTGAAGTATGCATTTCAAAAATATCTTTAGACTCCTAAACAAATGTTGTTGCTAAGCTATGAATAGGCCATGAAAACATTGTTAAAACTGCCTAACATTTTCAATGCAATAGAGAAAAAGTAGTGAAGTAGCAGAAGTGAAGAAAAAAGAAATCTACTTTCCTTCACTTATGCACGACATATTTTCCTAACTTTCACACCATTATGTACCAGGATCATACAATTTTTCATAAAATAAATAGCCTAACTCTCAATCAGGTCTTCAAAGAGAATCAGCAACTAAAATCTTAAAGCAGTAAGAAGTTTGATAAAAATTGAAGCTTTCTTATTTTTCTTCTTTATTGATCCATTCCCTGGCACAATGTTCTGTGCCACTGACACGTGCATTTCATAAACTCAACGTCCAAAGCACTTAGAGCGTAGTCCACTGAAGAAATAACAAAGACAAACTTTACATTCCTTTTCCTTTTTGCTTGTCTCTTTCCCAATGACAATTGCTAAGAGGGTTCATGCCCGACTAAGATTTTGGGCTCATCTATAAGAAACTCAGCCACGTGAAGCACTTTTGTGTCCTCCTTTTGGAGCAAAACGCACTATTTTTCTGTATTCCATTGAAATTATAAGTAATTTGACTCAGACCAAATAATTAAGCATCCCATTCCCTGTCTTTTTTTTTTCTAGCAGATGATGCAAAAATATGTTGTTGGTATTTTTATTTTTTCCCTTTGCTCTTTAAATACTAGTTGGGGTATTCATTACAATTTCTCAGCTCCTGTGATAATTCACAGGAAAAACTATGACAAGCCTATGTCAAAGGCTCAATTGAAACTGTACTGGAGTTTATTTCTGTCGTAAAAATTAGAGGAGAACAAGATATATTTTTCTTCTTTAACAGTAGAAATCTATTTGAACATCATTTATAGAGAAAATTACGTTTAATCATTGTGTGAGGGTTAATAAGCTTTTCAACCATCTCAGACAGTGCTACAGAAACCAAAGCTAGTAGAAATGTCTGTGAAAAAACCAGCAAATTTGTTGTGAATATACCTCTTTTATTTAAGAAGCAAGAAAGCATGACTGCATTTGTGCCCCCCCATATAGCTGCCAGAGGCTAATTAATGCCTGGTGAGAAGAGCTTAGTGAAATGTAGCCACACTACTGTTTCTCCTCAGAAGTACATTTTTCTTTTCATAACCACATTAAATTTACTCATGTTCACTACAAACACAGGTCTATTTCTTTTTTAAAATTTATGACTCCCTTGTGATCCAGGAAAAAAATATCTAATGATAACCTAATAAAAAGACAAGAAGGTAAAAAATTTTAGACTATTTTAGATTCTTTTGTGTTCCTGAAATTATCCTTGTAGTCGCAAGTAGCAAGGCTGTTTATTACAATGGTGCTTATTATTGCTATAACAGAGACAGCAAAGATGCTTTGAGCAACTGTTTCACATAGCACTGGGGGAAGTATGAAAGCAGTCAAAGAGCAAATTCTCAACCTCAAAATTCTCTTGTACATTTCTCTTACTGGGTGACAGAATCAGACTAGAATATTAGAAGAGGTTTGCAGGGAGACACAACTTCAGGATAATGCAGCTTTGTGGTTATCTTTGACACTTGGTATGGTGCATCTGCTCTTTATTTTCTCTGTTCTCTGAGATGTGAAATATGTATTTTGTAAAATCTAAGCTCTGGTCATTGTTCATGGCTTGCTGTTCACTAGTTTCTTCAGACAACTTTATAGTCTGGACCTAACATCCCCTACTACTGTTTCATTTCTAGCATCATCAGGAAATTTTGATTATGGTTGAAATTCTATTTGTCAATGAGAAAGATTATTTTCGGCAAACTTCAGACTTTATAGCCATCCAAATAGCTAAATTTGCACCTTATGAGTAAAACACAGCTCTCCTTGGAGAATGAATGGAACACTGAACATGCCTAGTGCGGTGATCACCTCCTACTTAATTTGAGAATTCTTGAGTTACCCTACTCTAAGGACCACCTGGAAAAGTCTTTTGAACAACCACCTAAATGTTGGGAATGTGACTATCACTGCACAAAGAACATCAGTCCTTATATTACCTTTATTATGAATAATTAAATCCTCAAGTGAAGTTTGTTGCAGAATTGTATGGTTTTTCTCTCCTGGAAGATACTATGCCACTTCCCTTATGGGGAACTTATTGTTTTAATCATGAAGAATTTTGAGAAGTCTTCATGAGACTGATTAGTTTCCTCCAGATCTTGTCATGAGGTTCAGCAGGTCTGCATTGACCAGAAGGGGAAGTGCCACAGGGATAATTCGCACTGACAGGCTCTGGCAACCTCGTAAGGAGCCAAGCATCAGGGTAGTAACTGCAAACGGAGACAACCAGGCATCCAGCTCTGTAACTGGCTGCTGACCTCTGTGTTCAACAGTGCAGACATGCTGTAGTGCCTGGAAAGAGTTGTTCCCAGGCCATATTAAGATTTGGAAATCAGCTGGCAGCATCTGTTCAAACACAGCCCCTCAGACTGCTTTGCTTTTGCAAAGTCTCTTACTTAATTCTCTATCCCCGAGCCTATTCCAGCTCCTGGACATTATAACTGGAAGTAAGTCACTTCATTTACCTCCCTGTCCTTAGAAGAAAAAACCATGGGGGCAATTTTTACTAAGGTAATACTGCTGGAGGGGCACACATGTTAACTTGTATTTTTTATTCAAGATTCAGTATTACAGTTGAAGTTAAAACCTCTAAGTAAATCCGATATGTTGATCTTCTGTAATATATTTTCTGATGACATATACATATCCCAGTATCAGTCTCACAGAAGGACAATTATTTTTTTACTTTTTGAAGTCTGTATGAACCCAAAGCTTGTGAGAGAACAAGAGTGGAAAAACTTCATCACTCTTATCAGATGGTAGACTGTCCATTTGGCATTCTGCCTGGAAACTTGCAAACTCAATTAAATGCACATATGGTCCGTAGCAGGCAAAATCAGTCTTTGCCAACACACATCCTTCTTACAGGACTTCCAAACTGTACCCACGCTAGATAGCTTTTTCCACACAGATGATTTTTTCCACTTCTCCAGCAGCGTCAGCTCAGCATACTGTCTTCGCTGCCCTGGAAGGATACAGGGAAGAATGCCAAGATGAACATCAGTTTGAACTCCACAGGGTGATTTTTCTATTGAGAAGTTTTGTTGAGGAAGACAGGTATGTAGATACCTAGATTTAATGAGCAGTGCTGGTAGAATTAATAATTCTTCTCAATACTCCCTGAAGCAGCTGCTCTCTTTTGAAATAATGAGCATATGGTTTCATTATATTTCATTGATTCAATCCCCTTCAGCTAAAGAAATATTTCAGGGGAATGCAAACAACTTACAGAATTTCTGCATATTTCTCACTCCTTTTATTTTTCCTGGCTAAACGGAAAACTGACTAGCATGTAAAAGGAAGAGCCAGAGGCAGCATTCAAATTCCTTAATAGGGGTTGTGTGAGGGGTGAAGGGGCCTTCAACAATAACGAGGACTTGTGTGTGCCTTGAAGCTGCAGTGCTGGGAGGTTTCCTTAGAGGCTTTGTTTCTGTGAAAGAAAACTGTCTGAAAGAAACAACCTAAAGCTGGACGAACATGACCTATAAGCTGTATTCTATATTTAAATTTCTCTTCAAAGGCAGGAGATGGACAGGGAGGAGGATGAGAAAACATCAAAGCAGTATGTTGATCTAAAATATTCAAAATCTATACAAAGAAAGGAAGTTATTAGTTAATTTTCAATTGTTTACAAGAACAAACCTTTCAAAGCACAGCAAAACATGTTTTACTTTCTTAGTTGCTAGAGCCATTTCCCTGCCCAGCTGTTTAGAGGGGAAACTGTATTCAATACTTTGTCCACTGTACATCCTGCCACTAACATTAGAAAACCAAAATCTGAAGTGAAAGTAATTTGCAAATCTTTTTGTAAGATCCTCCAAGAAACTGATTTTGAGCAGCTGCAAGCTCATAGGCGATCTTTTTAAAGGAGTCAGAATAAACCAGGAAAACTTATATATGTTTTCCTTAGGTAAGCAGATAGTCTTGTCACCTCTGGTGCCTGGAGGGCAGGAGCCATTCCTGGAAACTTTGGTGCCTGAGAAGGAGGTACCATGTTCTTTAGGTAACTGTGAGGAAGATGTACATTCTGCTTCTGGTTTCTTGACTCTCTTCCTTATTAATTTCCATCCTATTATTCTGAAATAAACATATGTTAGTATGTTCTGCCTGTATATTTAACCTGTCTTCTAAATATATATATATACATATAAATAAAACATATATATATTTGTGCCATATATATGCACAGTTATACTGTACACATTACAGTTTTTGTGAACAGTGAATCATGTAGTAACAGTCAACAAGATTCTGTTTCTTTACCTGAAAAAGTGATACAATATTGCTGAAAGTACTTCAGTTTTCCTTTTTTATGTAAATAAAATCTGGTTTTAAGAATCCCTTTGAGACTTAGAGGCATTTTCCCACGTTGTATCTTACAAGAAAAAATCCTTATATTTTTAACACATCAGGAGTTTTCTCATCGGCTTTAAACACTTAATGTTGTATCGGATAATTATTGAAACTGTGAAACCAAACAAAAGGATTCACTTCCAGGCGTTTTCGACATTTGAACCAATTATGTCCAATTGTAGATTCAGGCCTAGAAACTACAAGAGCAAAAGGAAATCCATGGTGATATTTTTTCATATACAAGAATTCTATGCTTCTTAGGACAAGAAGCAATATATTTCAATTTATCCACCAGAAATAAAAGTGTTCCGTGTTTTGATGAATTGCAAATTGATACTAGGATCAGTCAAAGCCATCTTTTTCTCTATTAGAACAAGCAAAATAAGCTTGGACATCACAAAAAGTGAAACAAACAGTCTTTAGAAACCAAATTAATCTCCCCTGCCCTTAAAATGTATGAGAAATATTACATTTGCTGTCAAACTCAATTTAAAAATTTATTTCAGCATCTGTGGTCCTGCGGAGATTGTAGTAGGTGATGTCTGCTCTTTATTTCTGACGTGCAAGTGGCAGGGAGACAGATGAATGCAGCACCTCTCTTTTTGTGACATAATCCATACACTATTAATTTCTGTTGTTGTTGCTCTAAAGCTGTGAAACAGATGCTATTCTGAACTGAAAATCACCATTCTGATGTGAGCAGACGCAATCCCTGAGCTACCCATTCAACTAATTAATGCAGCATAATTTAATAAAGGATGGTAATTACTCAGTTTTTCCCATCTTGTTCCCCTCCCTGCTAATGATAACGTTATCGAGCTTAGACAGGGGGTTGTGAGTGTGTGTGTGTGTGGAGGGAGATAATTTACAATGGAAGAGGATGAGTAAGCAGATGAAGCAGCAAAAGTTTCAATCCAGGAACAGCCTTCTAAAATCTTCTCATTTCCTATATTGGGGGAATTGCAAATTGGCAGTGTTAAGCAGAATAATAGTGACAACCCAGTTGTTGAAAGAGGCAGAGGGAAAGCAGATAAAAAAGGTTAATCTTCATGCATTTATTTATCAGATTTCATTTTTATTGAAATTTTGGTTAGTAGGCAAATGTGTTTGTGGACAGAAATGGAAAAACCTCCTCCACAGGCTTCTTTCTTTCTTCCTTGTTACGTCTGAATGGGCAACGAACGATGTCAGTTACAGCAGGATCAATCTTGGAAGCAGAAATAGTTCCTTTAGGCATCCTTCTGTAGTCTCACCATCTGCTGCAAGTTTCTCCTCATTCAAAGGAAGATGCCAAAAGGTGCTGCAAGCATCAATATACTAATCCAAACTTCTGAAATCCCATCCTGGCACATGAATACTCTTTTGCATCTTTTAAAACATCTCAGAGGACTCCTAGCACACCTGTATATCCACTGTCCAAATAATAGAATATTGAAGTCATTACAATCTGGTCACATTTTCAATCTTTTCATTGGATCTAAGCTTAGAAAAAGTATATATATTCTCTTATAGTAAAAAGATGCTGAGCAATGGCAAATAAGACAGTAACTGCACTGCTGGAAAAATTTGATAAGTAGAAAAAAATTAAGAGGTTTTTCTGCGTTTATAAGCTTCACCTGTTTAAAATCCATATTCATTGAATTATTTTCTTAGAACTTGGATTAGATTAGATTAGATTAGATTACATTAGCTCTTCCTAGAATTGCTGTACTATTGTTTCTAATGTCTGAATTTTTAGCTTGATTTGGAGCCCAAATGTCTCATTGAGGGAAGGGTTTAAAATGAGAATAAATAATTGAATTCATTTATTACTAATTTGTAGAATTTTTCAAGTAATACTTTCTATTGATAAACGTGATAGAGTACTGCTTAAGTGGTAAATTTAAATTTAAGAAATGATGTGTAAAACTTCATGTTTTCTTAAGTTTTTCATAGATATAAAGGAAATATTTTCAGACCACAAAATATACTGAAGTTGCTTTGAATTGGGAGCTTATAAACTTGTACAGACTAACCTCTCACATTCAGCCTGATTCTGAAGGCACTTAACTGCCTACTCAAGGAGGAACAAGGACACTATAAAGGATAGTTCAGTGGGCAAAGAACAGTGGGCAAACACCATATTTTTTGAGGCTTTGTCTCCTGGGTCTCTTATTTGTATTCCTCTTGAGCCCCCTCTTTCCCTTATGCAGTAGACCGTCATAAAAGAACTGTTTCAGAAATGAAAATTCTTTTTTATTTCTTATTTATCTGTGTATACTTGGCAGACTGATCTGAGGCTAAGTCTGTAAAGCCTCCTTTTTTTCTCCATCTCCTTAATTTCAGAAGATAAGACAGTGATGACCATGCTGAAGCAAATCCAGATTGGCTGCTTCGTACCTGATATAAAAGAGAGAGAAGACATATTTCCCATCATAGGAAAGACATGGACTTGTGGGAATGAGTCCAGAGCAGAACCACAAAGATGATCAGAGGGCTGGAGCACCTCTCTATGAAGACAGGCTGAGAGAGTTGAAGTTGTTCAGCCTGCAGTAGAGGAGGGTTCAGGGAGACCTTAGAGCACCTTCCATTACCTAAAGTGGACTGACAGGTGGTACAATTTGCCCAGAAAATTGTGGATGGCCCATTCCTGGAAGGGTTGAGTGCCAGGTTGGGTCACATTTTGAGCAACCTGGACTAGTGGAAGGTGTGCCTGCCCATGGAACTAGATGAGATTTAAAGTCCTTGTCTCAGTCTGAGGGAAAATGACTGGGGACCCTGTGGACAGGTAATTGGGGATACAATTAGAGAAGACTGGAGAGTTATATTAGCATTGTAACAGGAGTTAGTACAGAAATTATAGGGTAAATCACAGTTGCTGCCCCCTGGATGGAATGCTGTTGGCATGACTTGAAACCTAGTCCATGATGATGCTCCACATACACACACACACCTGCCAAGGGGGATGGAATGGAGGGTGGAGCAGAGTGGAGACACTGCAGCCAAGGTCTGTGGAAATCCTTGCAGGGAAGGGAACTCGATGGTACTTTGCAGCTGAAAAACCGCATACCAGGAAGATAAAGGAATATGTCCTACTGCTGAGACAGCTATTGTGGCAAAATCCCTGTCCTTAGATGAACTTGCTTCATTAAACCTAATAATAATAATAGTAATAATACTACTACTAATAATAATACTAACGCACACCTCCATCCCAAAGTTACCCATGTCCAAGATACGATCACCCCTCACTGGACATGCGCTCCATATTTGTTTTGATTATTTTTTAAAATGAAGTGAGAGAATTTTACACACATAAGTAACAAAAGTATGCATGACTAGAGTCACTCAAACTCCACCTAAACACAAAGAAATAGTGCAAAATAAACCAAGAATGGTGAAAAGTCAGGAAAGCCTCCATCGTAACTGCTGGCATCAGCTGATGGGCTGAGCCTGTCTTCTCCCCCATAGGGACGACTACTGGGTAAGAATCATACTTTAGACACTCTGAATATTTTGCTGAGGATCACAGCTTGTTTGTATATTCCTTCAAGTAGATTTTTGCAGTCAGACACCATCACTGACAACCTTTGAACTTTAACCTGTCACGATTTTATATTAATAAGAGTGTTATTCCTTAACTTGTTAGTGTGAATCCTTTGCAGACACTGGCAGTCACCAGCAGTGGGTAACACACTCTAATAAGGGGGAAGACCTGCTGAGGGGGTCTCCCTTACTCTGGTGATGTGTTTCCCTAAGTCAGTGGAACCACCCTTCTATCCAGCAGGACTGCTCAGTGAAGGATCCTCCTAACAGGCTGCTGACAGATTAGTTGGGCACAAGGGTCTTGACTCTCCTGGGGCTCTTACAGACAAATTAAACACTAGGAGTAAAGTAAAACTCCCCACACTTAGGGTCAAAGAAGCCTCCCCTTTCCACGTGACACAGTTATTATGGATGTTATGGTAAAAAGAACAGCATTGGGTTAACAAAGCAATATTCGTGCACTTACAGGTATGAACACGAGAAATAAAAATGTAAATCACCTCACACTTCAGCAAGAACCTGCGAAGAGAGCAGGTTATAGTTTCTGATAGCAGAATTAGGACGGTTTAATCCAAAACGCAAAGTTCTTAAATGCACTTTAGTTTCACCAGAAAGTTTTACCTTCCTTGTCACTGGGTAGTCATTAGGAACATGACAACACAAATGTGCATACGATCATGATCTCAAGCAAAAGGAAGTCTGAAAAGAGAGATACACTGCGAAGTTTGAAACCAGACAAATAATCCTAGCTGCAGAAGATGAATAGCTCTTTAAAAATGAGTAATGCCAATTTCTAATGACTCGGCTAATGGGAACTGAGTGTACTCACAAAGGAAAATGTGACAATTCTTTTAAATCTTAGTAGGAATTAAATTCATGAAGTGTTGAGTTGCCTCTCCTGTCAGCAAGTGGGAAAGCCCATGACTGGGCTTAGGCTATGGCTTTCTTTTCATTGCAAGGTCACTCTGGCCTGTCTAGCAGCACATGTATTCTGAATTATCAACACCTGCTTAGTAACACACAAGTATGCACAAGCAGAGACTCTCGACAGAGAAGCCTGTCTGAGATCCCTTACAAATAAAACCTAACTGAAAGTACGCTAGTGCCATGTCACAATCTCAGAACTTTAGGAAAAAAATATTTAAATTAATATATCCCTTTGCTTTACTGTAACCTTGTAACGACTATACTAGAAGAGAGTCTGATTATATTAGCTGCAAGCAGAGCAGGCTTGAGGCTTTATTGTTCCATCTTGTGACAGAACCATTCTGGTATATATTGAACATTATGTGCATCTGTCATATGGTATATAGACAAAATGAGGAACAAAAGTTGCATTTCAGAAAGACTTTGGGGCTTCAAGTCATTCTCATTTTGTATGAGATCTAATGGCGTGGGTGTGTATGTGAGTGGTGCTTGTACAAAATCTAAAATATAAAAATCTCTTTGTAAAAAATATTTTAAAAACCTTTTGGATCAACTGAAACAGTGAAACAAAGAAAACTAAAATATTCTATAATGAAAACATGAAAATAGAAGGTTTTGAAAGTATCAGAAATTTCCCCCTTCTTCTCCTTGTTTCTTTTTAATAAAGAATGTATCAGGAGAGTAGAAACATTAATTGACATCACAATTTACTGTCTAGGTGTTTGACAAGATGTAGTATGAAGATTTATTTGCTTTGGTTTGTCTGCCAATACCAAACGAAAAAATAGAGAAATGCAATTGCAGTACTTAACTATATTAATTAACTTAGACTTCTTTAAAGTCCATAGATGCATCTCTGTGGTAGGATCCATGCTTATATGCAGACCCAGTTCCTTCAACTGATTTCCTTTTTCTAAATTTCCAGCAGTGTCAATTGTGCATTGTATGGTTACAGAGTTCCTTCCTCTCAGGTTTACTGACCTAAGCCTTCACTGAAAAAAAGCTATTTGTCACTGATAGCATGTGTTAGTAATTAATGAATGTTTCTTAATTTCTTCCTTAGTATTTTTTGCACTCTCTTGCTCTCATTAAGTAAATTGGTACTTTAAAGTAATAAATGCAAATTTTAAACAAGATTGATCTGCAAGAGCAGTACAAAATAAAGCAATACAGCAGCACCAATAGCAAGAAAAAGTAGAGATAACATTCATGCAATCAGAATCTTTTAGGGTATAGAATTGTTATAGTCGCTCAAACCCACTACCAGAGTTTTGTTATCCCTCTAAAATCGTGTTTGTTGGGCAAGATGCTTATTAATAGAAATAAATAACAATATTGTGACCCAAGAAGATTTAAATGCAGATGAAATGTCTGTAGATTGAAGTAGAGCTTTCATAAACTCTGAATTCTTGAGCCAGAAATATACTTCATTTTACTGCAGTGAATCTAGGATGTTACCTTATAAAATTGCAGACATAAAATACAAGTTTTTTCTTGGGTACCAATTAATATGTAGTATGTTGATAGTTATTTGATAGCTCTGAATGAGCAATAAGAAATGCTTCAATGAAAAAAAGCATCACTATTTCATAATATGAGTCTGAGTAGTGAAAAGCCTCTTATTACAAGGCAAAGAATGTATTAAAGTAATAAATAGAGGGTTACCCTCAAATATTCATGAACTAAGTTCTGGGAAAATTAACTTTATTCAGTCCACAGCGACCAACATTACATGGCTAAATCTTTGCATGACTTGGAAGGTGGCATATGTTTCACAGGAAGTATGTTGCATTTGGTTTGTTGCAGTTTGTAGCTCATTTTTAATAGGAAAATGTCACAGAAGGGAATCATTCATCCTCATACTAAGAGTGGCTTTGATAGCATGCAATGGTTATGAATGTTATTGCTTATGGATAACACAGCAGGAAAATACATGGAATCTGGTCATAAAAGCTAGCAGAAGAGGACAGACTTCCTAGTTCGGCTGTTCGGTTTGTCTCTTCATATCAATTACCATTATAATTCCTGTCCATCTATCCTCCTATGTTCTGATTTACACCCAACTGCTAAATATAATCTCTACTGCATTCTTGAATTACCAGTTAGCCTTTTGTTGACACAAAGCTACTTACTATGGATATTATGGCAATATTATAATATGAGGGGTTGTATTTAAAAAAAAAAAAAATATTGCACCACTGAGAGCTCAGATGCTGCGTGATTCAGTGAGCAGATGCTTTCAAAAGTGGCACTGTGTATTTTTCCTCTGTGCTTTTAGATGAATTTTACTGTGATCTTTGCATTCCATACTGCTTTATTGTGCTTAATTATCTTCTATGTCTTTTGCCCTTAGAGGTAGATGAGTGGCAGTTCTTCAGTTCTTGAAATGGAGGATGACACGTGCATTTCATCTCATTTACTCAAAGCATAGAAGGAGGAAAAAAAGTTGCTATGGACTTCAAACACCTGCCAGTGACAAATTACTTCAGATCCCCTTTGGAGCTATTAATAACCACTGCTGCAATTTCAGCTTTTCCCAAGTGAGGGGAAACATTTTAAATGAACTAGTGCAGTGGGTGGTGAGAAACTCCTTGACGCATCTCATGCATTTTTCATCATTATTTTATGCAATTATTTGCCAAGAAAGAGTGCAACAGCAAAGACTCCCTTTCAATTCCTTCAACTCCACCTGACTACATTTTAATTTCCTAATCAGTTATTCTAGGTTACATACATACATACATACATATATATATATTTATATGTTACAGTTTTTCTGTAGGTTTTGAGCACCTGATCTGGAGATTAAAATTGTAATAGCAGTCACAAAGTCATCCTGGATTTCCTGGGGTGAGTGAGGGGAAATTTGTGTCTTCCCTCCTGGTATGACACAAAACTGTTGTCAGACAGAAGCCAAGTTTCAGACTGCTACATGAAAGTTGTTTCACATAACTCAAAGTGTCCTGGACAATCTTCCTAACTTTATCTAGCATTTTGTTCTTTTCAAAGTTCAATTTGCACTTGAGGCTACAAAGAAAATTGCCAAAGAAGCCAAAGTGATTGCTGGCAAGCAAAAGTGAAATTAGGACTGATTCTCTCTTCCAGTCAACAGATATTGTTTAGATGGTCTCTGTAGGTTTACTGGTGCTAGTTTGTTTATTTAAAATAGTAATATTTTTCAGTCTGGTCCATACAGATTGTCAGCAGTAATTAAGTACCTTACTTAAAGTAAAGAATGTTGTCAGCAAAATTCATATTAACAGGCATAACATCTGAAAACAGAATAATAATTCCCTTGCTTAAAACCTTACCAGTTAGTTATATGAGGCAGCTGCCATTACTGTGGTACTTCAGAGCTCTTCCTGAGGCAAAAAACTGCAATGGCGATTTTATTTAGTTATGGAAAGAATTGGAAAATGTTCAGTGGCAGCCAAAAAAATTTTAGCTAGATGTTGAGAAAGCATCAAGATGGTTTACTGGGATATTCAGAAAGATCATGGAAAGTCACTTCCACAGGTGGTGTTTTTGCGAGGAGAGCTAACTCCTAGAAAAGGATGGAAGTGATTCATCCTGGGAGTTGTGTTGTATGTGAATATCTCACTTTTATAGAATTTGTGTGTTCATTTCAGGAGCAGAACCACTGAGGCTGATACGATGATAGAAACAAGTCAGTTGAAACATGGTTACACCTTGTAAAGCCTTAATGGAATATCATGTCTGTCAGTGAACATCCACGACCAAAACTATCATCCAAATCAACTGCTGTCCTTAGTGCAAGATGAGCTATATTTGCTAGGCATGAGTCAGAAGAGATCTATTATGTCATCTTATATAACTTGTGATATCCAAGATGTGTGCACAAAGGAAACAGGTATAATAAGGATAATCCACCTTACGTCTTCCAGAACAGCAGCTGGCAGACAGCTGAGGTGCTTTACAGGGGAGAAAATGACAAGAACAACCTGTGCTAAAGGCAAAGATCCCACTCAATGTGTCTCGCTGTATGACTGTGAAGGTTTCTTGTTCTCTGAGCAATGATTGTGCCATGTCCAGGATTTCTCAGCTCTTGGTGTCTCACTTTCTAGCCCTACCTATGCTCAGTTAGAATTCAGAAGAGATGCTTCTCCCCAAAAGCCTCATAAATGCACATTTTAACATGATCATCTTAATTTTTAGTGGTCTGCAATTGAATTCACTTGTGATTGCAAGAATTAGGTTAATTTTCTCACTCAGCCTGCAAGAACATCTGTCCAACTGCTAGTTAAGACTGAGGAAGATAAGTCAAGCAGCAAGTTTAGCTCTGCAGGTCCTAGCTTAGAAAGTGTGGATCTTTCCCTTGCAAGGAAGCAAAGTCCCCATACTTGAGAGCCTTCAGTCAATCAACCCCAGCTACTTACTTTCAGCTGCTGAGTGTCTATATCCAGTATCTTTGCTGCACACTTAAAAATCATGCTCAGTTTAATATAATTTATGTTTGTACCATTGTTCCTTAAATTGTAGTAAGGAATCTGAGACACAGTTAAGGAACATACTCTGCTTCAAATTTCTTGGTGGAGTCACACCTTTTTAGAAGATAGAAAAGAGATGGGAACAAAAAAGGCATTAAGCAGCAAATTAAAAAAAAGTCCTGGGGCTGCTCAAGGGAAACCCATAGGCTGTGTCCCTGTAGAAGACACAACCATTTCTCTTCAGAAGTGCATGCAGGAAAGTACTGAGGGTTTGGGCTGTGGTAGGTCTTAAAGCTTTCTTAGACACTAACCTTCACATTCAGATTCAGTCAAAATTTTGTCTTATAGTAATAGCATAATTACCTAAGTTTTTGTGCACTAGAAAGAAGTATTTTGTTTACTTAGTTTCTTTTCTTATTTAGGTCCTCTGCCTTCTTTGCAGTTGAATATCCTGCCACATACATTTTCATTTTGTGTTATAATCTGACCAGGAACATTATTGAATTATGAATGACGTAGAAATTATCAACCAGCATCAAAAAATTTTCGTTTACCTCATTGAGCATTTACTGTTACAGAGCTTAGTCTAAGAAGTCTAAGGAGTTTCGAGAGTATAAAGGGAATCTACAGTGTTTAGTCATGAAGTAGAATCATCCATTTTCATTGCATAAGTAATTAATTTGAAACTGGAGTTTGCATTTGTGTATCATTGACATAAGGCAGAAATAGCATGTCATGAGATGTCTCTGTTGAATCAAAAGTTTCAGACCCAAATCACAAAAAATAGCAGGAAACAGTGGGGGAATATTGCCTTGGAAATCTGATTGTAAGAATCAAGACCTCCCTGAAAAATACAAAGGTGGAAGTCAGTAGGAAATGATGTGGAAATTTCTGTGATTCCGGAGTTACGCCCTAAGTTTCAAGAACAGAAGTGAAAGATCCAAGAAAACTGGAAGTTATAACAGAAGTTATATTACAATAAAAATATCCACTGAAACACATCTAAGGAGTATACCAGTCTGCTTCATACATTGGTGGAGGTGCTTCTTTCGAGGATGGTAGAGTAAATCTCACAGCTGGGAGAAAAAGACAATAGGAGAACAAAGACATTGAAGAGCAGAGGTATGGTGGTATATTTACATCTGCTGAAGACACAGATACTTTTCTAAAAAATGATTCAATCCACCCATCTTAAATGCTTGTATGAGGGATTTAGTCACTGTTGCATCTGCCCATCACTGTGGACCAGAGACCCTAGATAAAGGGGTTGAAAAAATGCATCATTTTTAGATGGCAAAATGTCAAATAGTTAAAAATCTCCAGATCCCAAAAAAGGAGTCATGCACTACACCCTCTGCACAGTTAGTCAGTTGCTTTTTAGAAGATGGGTAGTTGTAGTTTTTCATAAGGATAAGAGCATGCATTTCTTGGTGGGTTAAATGCAGCCAGACTCCTCATGCACTGCTGGAGAATATCTGCTAGCAGCAGGAAAGTAAGATGAAAGAAATGGGATGAAAGACTACACATAGAAAAAAAGGAAATTATTTTTAAAAAGATAAATTAATTTGAAAAGATTCCTGAGTTACTTTTAAAGCATGATATATTTTTTCCCACGAGGCACCTATAACATAATACCTAGTGTTTCCTTTCACATTTATTTCCATTTATTCTTTGATTGTAAAGATTCACCTGTCAGCAGGTGCTCACTTAAAAGTGCAAGGAAGTAGGATTTTGTAGTGACTGATATATTTTGCATTGATGTACATGAAGTAGGAACGATCAATGAAAAATAATATCAAAATCTAGTTTAGAATACAAAAAATGCTGTATCAGTTGTCTAACCTAATTTCGATTCTTTTTAGTGTCTGAATTTCCAGATGGAATGATGAATATTGAGATGCAGTAATATTGTTCCTTCAGTAAAGTATCTGCAAGACAGAAACACATGAAAGTATCATTTAATCATTGAGCAACAGTGCAGTGTGACAGATTTTTTTTTACTATGCCTTTACTACTGAGTAATAGACCGAAGTCTATTTCCTAAATGCTTGCAAGAAAAATAAAACCAAAAATGGAGATGCTGGAAGTTCTGCAAGATTCTGCTTTCTGCATGTTGTGTGTGTGACCTCAGTCTCTTGCAAACCTGAGACAACAACAAAATACACAACGTTTGTTCAAGCCATAGAAAACTAATAGGTGAAATAAGTCTTCAAAATGCAAAAGGTTTTTCAAAAAGAAAATTAATAATCAGAAGTGATTATGGGTTAGGTTTGTGTTGGATATTAGGAAAAGGACAGCTTATGCTATGACAATAATTAAAAACTGGAATAAGTTGCTCAGGGTGGAGCATAGCAAACATCCATGGGGAGTACATGGAATATCTGTGAAGGGTTTTCTTATTTTGTTTTTTAAAAATAGGTTATGCAAGGTTCTTTCAAGAGTGGTTTGAAGACAGTTGCTCCTTCTGTTGGCAAGCAGTTGAACAAGATTGACCTCTCAAAGACTTGCTAAGTTCTATATTCTGCAGTTATAGGAAATACCAATTACTTGTTAGCACAGAACTGAAAAATGGTGTTAAACAAGGTGGCGGTTAACACATGCACAGTTATTTCCATGTTGAGGTTGAATAGATTACATGTCATTTAATGTGAGCACAGAGATGTAAATGTATGCTTGACTACAGAGAAAATAGAAACTCCTACTATTTGTAAGAAAATGCTACTTTCATCAGAAAAACATCAAAATACTCTGTGCATTTTGATTTTAAAAGATACATTTGGTGTAGCAGATTTTATTGTAGGCCAATAAAGCTCCTTTTTACTTACCTGAATGAATATCCTCATTTGTGCACCAAAGAAAACCAGAGAGAAATTTTGGCTAAGAAGCAAGCTCAAAATTACATAGTCGTAGAGCTGACTGACACCCAGGCAAAAAGGTGCCATGTTGATCTTGAGTTTGATGGAAGCCTTGCTTGGCTACTGTGATGCAGATTCACTTACAAACTATGGCACTGCAGGGCCTGGACATTTAACCTATGTGTTTTCACAATAGATGTGAAGACAAAGATAAATTAAATGTTCTTGTGTTCATGATGGTCTGGTTTCAGCTGGGGTATAGTTAATTTTCTTCCTAGCAGCTGGTATAGTGCCATGTTTAGGATTTAGGGTGAGGATAATATTGAGAACACTCCAACGCTTTAGTTGTAACTGAGCAGTTTTTATACTAAATTGAGGGACTTTTCAACATCTCCTGCTGCCCTGCCAGCAAGTATACCGGGGAGCACAAGAAGATGGGAGGGGACACTGCTGGGACAGCTGACCCCAAATGACCAAAGGGGTATTCTGAACCATATAGCATCATGCTGAAAAATACTGGGTGGAGTTGGCTGGTGGTAGTGGAGGGATGTGGCATCTCACTGCTTTGCAACTGACTGTTTAAACTCAATCTACAAGTTTTGTCTTTTTACTGATTCTTTCCCCCAGGCCAATGAGTGAGCAGCTGCATGGTGTTTAGCTGTATGCCAGGTTAAACTATGACACAGGAAGACCAAGAAAAAGTTGTTTGCAGACGGATTTGCTTTCCACTTTGCAAGGATTTTATCCCATAGATGTCCAGCTTCATCTTGAATTCTGTCTTCATCCTCTTTCATCTAGTGTATGAAATCTAACGTAAAATTGTAGTAATATATTTTTAATTTCCAGAGAAAAATGAGAGAAAGTTTATATGAAGTTGGTTTGGAAATAATTATGACAACTTTTTCTTCCAAAATAGTGTGTATAATAGAATTCATTATAATTTAATGATAATTAAATTGTATTTATTAAAATTGCTGAATTTATTTAATTATGGCAGTCTATATCAACTTTGTCTCCTTATGTCTGTCAAGAATTCCATGTAGCACTGAAAGCAAAAGCTGGTTTATACACCTTCTAATCTGAGACACAATGTCATTTATTTTAATTACCAGAGTCCTCTCTATCACTTGCCAGTAAGCCTGTAACTTTATTAGGCTTGTTCTTCAGTAAGGCCCCGTAAGTACTCACAGCATGGTTAATCATGGGTGTGTTCTCAGGATCCGGCTTCAGTTCAGAAAGCATGAGTGAGAGTCCTGAAAGTTTTCCTCACACCAATAAAACTGGTAATTTCTCACTGTATGAGAAATTTTACTTCATCAGCTACTGCCTTGTTGCACACACCAAAATGCCAAGGCTTTCAGTTCTTTCCCTCTCACAAGAGTCAACAGCAAGTGTCAAGCAAAGAAAACAGAGTGTCAGCAAGGGGATGCTGGCAACACAGAGAGGGACATTAGCAAATGTGCAAACGTGCAGCTGTTAAGGTTAGAGCTGCGATGAAGCCCAAAGACTGGCTGGATTGCTGTGTCCTGCAGCAGAGGAGTGAAGAGGTAACTCATCAGGCACGGGCAGCCCTGCTCTGTGACAGAGCAGTCTTTACATTTTCAGATAAAAACTAAGTTTCCTAAAAGAGCAAGAGTGTGTCACTCGGGGGAATTTTCGCTTCTTTTTTCAAGTCCTCATTCAGTATGCACTGTAACTGGATGATAGACCCAAGAAGATCTTTGTTGAATTATGAGCACATATACAGAGATTCCAAGAAATTTTCTCAGATTCAGCCCACACTGGAAATCTTTTAGTATTCTCTCCTTTCACTTTCTTATAAATAAAGATTATACACTGGAAATCTTTTAGTATTCTCTCATTTTGCTTTCTTATAAATAAAGATTAGACCAAGTTCTTCATGGGATAGTGACCTACTGTATGCTTTGTGAGACCACTTTGTAACCTGATGGTATGGTTCAATCACTTGAACATCTCAGAAACTTTTCAGATATCATTCTGTATAATTCTGCCTGATTATTAATACCGTCTACGATCTATTGGACTGTGAAAAAGCACAGAAACAACCACTCTTGTGTAATGTTTCTTCTCATGTAGTAGAGAGACCAAGTACAGCAGACTGAAGACAATCATCCGGAATGGTAAGAAACAGATCTTAGCTCAGCACTGGAAATTATGAGATCTGGGTAATATAACCTTTGACAAATTGTGTTTCTGTTTGAGACAAAAATGGAGACTTAACTGCTTTTTTCAGGGTGGTAAAACACAAACAAGAGCATACAGCTAATCTGTCACCTGCTTTCCTGTTTTTATTTTCACAAATGATAATCCGCTGAAAGGATTTGAGTATACTTTCTAAAACTGAAAACTTGAGGCCCTTCCCCTTACGATAGTACATAAAATACTGAGGTATTTGGTGTGGGAAATCATACTGTAAGTGAACAGAACAGGCTGAGGCAGGATTAGCAATAGGGACTCAGTTGCAATTCCGAGCACTCCCTCTTCTCAGAAGTCAAATTTTACCTAGGAATCTTGAAGACACCCAGTCCTGTCTTGAAAGAATGGATGTGAGCAGGGAAGGATTGGACTGAAGCACTGGTACCACATGTAGGGCATGGCCATGGCACAGAGGTGTGGTCTGTGTATAAACAAAACCAAAGAAATGCAATGGAGGTAGCCTAAAAGACGTGTGTGTCTCCCAGTGTCATCCTAAGAGGGGAGAATAAGACACTATGCTTCAAACCAAGCAAGTTTGGGGGTTATTTTGCTTCGGTAGTTTGGTTGATTGGTTGATATTTTTTACTGTTCCATAGTAAGTTGTGATGACAACTCAAAATTGGAAACCTTCATAGAAGTCCAAATTAATAATCTGCTTATTCAAAAAATGAAAATTATTATGATACCATACGACCTCAGCAATAGTTTTGTCTTGTTTAGAAGTACAGACTTGGGGAAAAGCACTAAGTTACCAAAATAATTCCCATATCCCTTTCAGAATATAAACAAAGCATGTTTCCATACTGACAATGGGGTAGGCAGACAATCAACAGGGTTGGCACCTTTTAAATAGAATCACTAATGCTTTTTGTGTGGCAGTGATGTTGCAGCCTTATTGGAATTGCAAAGAAGATGAAGAAGGGCAGGAGAGGTGAACAAAGTGATAAAGGATTTTAAATGATCCCTTTGTGCAATATGCAAACTCCTCTTTACTTTACTGTATTCGTTAGGTCTGGCTGAATTACTTGGAGTGAATAATTTATGTCACTACTTTTGGATTTTTTCTATCACATGGATTATTTCAAGGTCTCTACATGAAGTGGAACCATGCCTGATTAATACTTTGGTAACCTTATTTCGTATTTACAAATTATTTCAAATAACACGAAATTATTTGCAACCATATCTTCATGTGAGTTTGACCAACCAACAGTAGAGAAAGAGTGTTTTCAAAATAATAAAAACTCATAATGTATAAATAAAAAAACCCCACTTTTTAAAATATACTTTTAATTTTAAAAAGCACCTATAAATGAATCAGCAATAAGATTTTTTTTCTTATTGCCCTTCATAGAATGCAGAAGACATGGTAAATATAGTGCAGGTTTCTTCAGAACTCCCTGTCTTCACAGTTAATTTGGGATTCAAAAATAAAATTTCCTTCTGATTGCACAGATTGCATAAAGAAGAACATACAGGCAGAATTTAGAGCTGCATTTCAAATGGTCCACATGTCAGACAATTTCTGGGGCTTTGAAATTGGTATGATTACAGAAAAGTCATTGTTGGAGGAGCAAGGATTATTCCTCCATGGGTGATTTGAATCCAGAAGGCAAGACAGAAACAAAGCACTTGTACTCAGATGTCCCTTATCTCCTTCCTTCAAACATGCAAGCTGCATGCATTACAGGCCTGCCACAATTTGTCTTCTGCAGGAACCACACAAAATTGGTATTCTGCGTAACATCAGTTTCTCTGGGGTATCCTGAAAGAAGGGAATGGGAATCCGCAAAGGTCCAAAATGTGGAGACCTTTCAACTTCACAGCCTCACTTCTTTGCAGGCAAAGCATCCCCCACAGCCGATACAAGCTGAAATAAATTAAAGTGTCCTGACTTTGGTTGTTCACTCTGCAACTTTGATTCTGTGAGTGGGTATGAATGAAGAACCCTTTGTGATGCTATATGGATAACTAAACATCTGTATCTGCTCTTATTTTATGGAAATATCAGTATCTTAAGAAACAATTTACTGATCACATAGGAACTGAAAAAATTTGCTCTTCAGCAACTATGTTGACTCTGCAGTGACACAAATTGCAAAAGTGGGTACTCTAAAAGTACAAAAAGAGGTCTTTGGCTAAATTCAGAACGCTGATTTGTTAACTGGAATGGCAACATTATATAAAATTACTCTTTATTATTATGATTCCTATCTGAAATTGTTAGAATTGTTGAGTTGTTTTGATTCTTTTCCTGAAAAGATGATTAGAATTTTAGATTTGACAGAACAATCCTCATAATTCAGAACTGTCAGAATTTGTATTTATTTGTATTTTTTAATTTGTATTTATTTATTTTTTCTGTGTGAATTGTACCTAGCAGATGATTAATATGTTTTAACATAGGTTTTAAGAGAAAGGTAATAAAAACTGCTCAGAGGTAGGAGGATGCTAAAATGCCTCATAATTCTGTGCATCCTTTATTGAAGTGATTTGACCCTATCTCCCTATTTCAAATAATGTTCTACATCAGATGTAGAGTTCAAAAAAAAAAAAAAGAAAGAATCTATTATTTGTATTTCTTTGGGCAAAAGTAGATTTGAGGACACTACCTAAAGGAAGAACTCTATTCTGTTAAATGGCTTTGTTGTTAGCATTTTTAAATGAAGGCTGCCTTCATTTTGTTTTGTTCTTCATTTAGATAATTCACTAGATAAGAATGTACTGCATGCACAGAGACAAAGGAAACATATTCTTTAAACAATTTCATGAAATTGTGTCCTGGCTTGCTTGGTATTGTTTTGCTGGAAAGAAATCTCACATCAGTGCTTTAATGCCAATAGATTTCTATTGTTATTGTAGTAAAAACAAGGTACCATAACCAGTGGTTTTCTCATTAAAGAGACCATCAGCAGAACCGAGAATACAATATTCATAATTCATTGTTGTCTTTAGGGCAAACAAGTCTTTCTGCAGCTAGGTGTGGTGTGTGATGGAGATCATAATATGTTAAGCCCTGATTTTGTAAATAAGTGAAGGTGGTTTGGTTGCACAAGGACAGTCAGTCCATGTGTGACCTGCTATAATACTGGATCTTGTTTTTGACATCTTATGACAAGAGGTTTCATGTATCTTCTCTTCATAGCATTTGCCTGCCTTTCTTGTTTTTGTACTCACAGAATCACAATATCACAGAGTCGTCAAGACTGGGAGAGACCTTCAATCACTTAGTCCAACTATCAACCCAGAACCACCATAATGACCCCTAAACCACAGCCACCTCCACATGCCTCTTGAACATTTCCAGAGACGGTGACTCCACTACCTCCCTGGGTAATTTATTCTAATGCCTAAACTCTCAGTGAAAAAATTTTTTCTACTGTCTAATCTGAACCTCCTGGTGCAATGTAAGGCCATTTCCTCTCATGCTTTCACTTCTCACCACAGAAGAGACTGACCCTACCTTGCTACAACCTCCTCTTTATGGCTTTCTAATACAAATAAAATTTCTCATGGGAAACAATGATAGGACCATGGCCAGTTGTTTACGGCCAACTACCTTGCTCCCAACTAGATATACACCAGTGCAATGTTACTATTAGATAAAAATCCCACTAGGTTTTCTAGCTTTTCTCTTTGGTTACTCTTGGTTGTTCTCACATCCTCACTGGCATCTATGTTCAAGTTTATATTGGTCTTAATTTTTTTAGATACTGCCTTGCAGTACTTTGCTCAAATGTGTGGATTTGAGAATGCTTTGGAGGGGCCACCAGTTTTAACATCACAGAGTTTTGCTGAGTGATTTTCAGAAAGCCTTTCTCAAGAATAAGGACAAGATTTAATTTTATTTCTTAGATTTGGTTGTACTCACAGAAATTAAAAATTTGAGTTCCTGTAACTCTTGTGTTGCTTACTGGCTTTGAATTATGACATCACATACTACTTGTGTCTTTCTGACTGCAAAGCTTCTTACTCTCTCTTCACACTCCTCTTTAGTCAGATTGCCGCTCTCACCACTCTTGGATATCATATGAGAGCATTCAGCAGTGGGTGCTTGGGAACAGAGCAAGAGTAGGAAAAGTGCACTTCTCCCTGCAGATTCAGTGATAATTTGAGTGTTAGGTGGTGATAAGCGCTACAGTCATCTTCAGGAGTACTGTAAGTACTTGCAGTCTAATAATTTTTAACATATTTCACTTTTAAAGAGCCTTTTACAATTGAGCATCATCATATCCTGTGAATTTAATAATACTGAATTTAATACTGAGAATTTAAGTTCTCAGTTCTTCCTCTCTCAGAAAGACATTGATAATCTTTTATATCTTTTTCGTAACACTCTTGTTTTGTCAGTTCACCAGCCCATAACTTCTAATCTATTCAGTTATTGTACAGAAGCAGTTTCGTACCTCCAGTCATCCTTTTCTTCCTTCTCTGTGTTGTTCTTGGTTCTGCTACATTTCCTTGACACTGATATGATCAAAATAATCCACACAGCATTCAAGATGTGGACTTTCTCAAAACTGGATTGTAATTTTTGTCTAATTTTCTATATCTCTGACCACCATTTCAGCACCAGATACGTGTTTGTAAACTCTGTTGAACAATGAAGATGAACAATCCACAGTGATTCCAAAATCTCTTCCCTAAATGAAAGGAACCACTTTGGTGTCCGTCAGGGTATATGAGCTGGCAGGACGGTTTTCCTATATAAGCATTTTTTCACATTTCCATCAGAGACATTAAATGGTAGGGTAGTAAGCCCTTCTGTTAATATCGTTACTTTATTCATTGTATACCTCCCACGTTTATTTCCCTTGTATGCCTGACCAGCAGATTCATTGACTTCTGTTGCAACTCCGTCCTAAGATGTGATAAATGTACTTGTCTCATTACATTCATTCCTAAATCTACTGGGTTCTTTTTTGTTTGTTGCCCATCACAGACAAAGCTTAACCCTCTCTGTTTTTTTATCAGTGTATATCCCCTGCAGCACCTTTCTCCCCCTGAGCTGAACTGGTTTATTGCTTGTAACTTCACATCTTGTTTGCTGCTTTGTCAATTTGCCTGGGGCTTCTCAAACTTATTATAGCATGTTAATAAATGCCATCTGCTTTTCTGTATTATATGATGAAAGATATGGGTCTTCACAGTGTATCTGCCATCACTTCTGACTTTCAAAGATGATACTTTTTCTTGAGAATGTAGAATTATATTTTCACTGGTATTTCTTGCAGTGACTTGAATCTAGATTTATCTCATTTAACTTCAGGGACCTACCTGAGGTGCCTGTGATAAGAACACAGTTGTCTTTGGTTCATTGTGGAATCAATGCAGCAGAATTATGCATAAGATTATTCACTCCGTGTAAGGGTTGGCTCAGAAATCTCAGAAATACCTGTCTTTCCCTAGCTGAGACTAATATGCAGAACCTCAAAGACTTGTGCTTGTAATTTAGATACTTCAATTGCATGCTGATGTTAGATGAATTAATTCCGGGCTACGGTATTTTAAAATGTGAATTCTTCAGAGTCACAAACTATTGAAAATATTAGTCTCCAATAAAGAAATAGAACAAAAATACAGTGGAAAAAAAGTAAAGAAAGAAAAATAAATAAAGGAGAAAAATCAAACCAGAATAGGTATAAGATATTCTCAGAATTATCTTGACAAAGTCAAGTCATTGTTTTTGTGAGCAGCTTCTACAACAGTTGTTATTGCTGGTACTTCCAGACAAGACAAATACATGTGAATATAAATATAGTTCACATGGATAAAAGACTACAAAAAAAGCTCAAGTGCTACTTAAATGTAAAAATCTTTAAAATCTTAAAAGGAACAGGATCTTAAAAATCTTTAAAAGGAACAGGAATAATTCTTTTGCCATATTCTTCCCCTATTAGAAGTCACCAATCTCACCTAGCCTTGACTCTGGAAGAGAAAAATAAAGGGTAATTGGGAGGGAACAGGTTTTCTGTAACAGTTCCTTCAACAAACAGAAAATTAGGTATTTCTGCTGGATGGAATAATAGGGATTTTTCTATTTGAAGTACAGATGAATGCCCTGTAAGGTGCGTGTTTATGCATAACTCCACTTATGACATTATTCAGAAGACTGCCATGACCTGTCACAAGGGCTGTATGCACTGTGATACAGAATGGACAATATTCCCAGCCACATGCTATCTACCTCAGAAAGGTCTGAGCCTGCGCCAGGATAACCTTTTTAGCTTAGCTGAATAAAGCCCACAGGAATATGGCCCTTAAAGGATGACTGTTGTAGTCCAGAACAAAAATGTCTGGAAATATCGTAAAAGGGACCTAATTTTCTGTAATTTTTTTTCTCTTTTGAATTCTCTGTGCACACTTAAGATTAAAGGGCATAATAAACAGGTTGCTTCTCACATTAAAGCAAAAGGGGATTTCATTAAATAAGTTTTCCTACCTATTATGTAAAACACCTTTACTGACCTACTACAGAATTCAGTAATTACTGACTGAGAGGAGCCTAGCCCCTCATTACAGAAGATAACCTGATAACTCTGCTATTGTTATCATTGTCTCCTGAGGGCAATGGCTGCACAGAGCCCCTGAAACCATCTTTACCTCAGTTCTGAAACATGAGACACTTAACCTAGAAGAGCAAGTCCTCTAGACCTCTTCTTCATTCAGCAGTTGCTCTCTGGAGGTGCCAACCTCATTCCTTCATCAGGTTAGAAGCTTAAGGTGGTTATGCTCAGAAGACTACTTAGATTAAGTTTATGGAGCTAAAATGCTCTTTCCTTTTGAAATGAAATGTTTCTGGAAGTTCTTTGCTTCTATCACATCTGTACAAGTAACCACAAGGTTTGAGGTAGATGTTTGTCCCACTTAATCCTTACCTGAGTGCACAAAGGGGCAGAAGGCCAATGAGGTCGGTAAGTTTTCTATGTTTGTTCTCTGTGGTGGTTAATGTAACAAGGATATAAATGTGAAGACAGAAAACTGCATTGATCCACTGAAAATATACAGGATCTTCTATTAGTTTTGGATTAGAGAAATCATAAGTTAGAGAAACATACAGAAACTCAAGAAATAGCTGTCCACCCATCCCAGTATTAAAAGTGTGGGGGAACAGGAGCATTTCAGCAGACCTCTGAAAAGACAGAGACAAAAGAGAATGAAGCAGAGATAGAGAGCTCACTGTTGAATATAATTTAGTGTCCAAAGTTCTGAAAAGAGCTATTCTCTTTTAAAAAATCTCTTCTGAATGTACTAAAAAATAAGCTAGCCAGATGCTAGCTTCACTGTACAGCAGCCTTTTTATACCAGCAATACTAGAAATAATTGGTATCTTCATAGCATCAGGCAAATTGGCTTTATTGAATAGTCAGATACAAAAATGTGTGGGAATCTGTTGTCAGGGAGAATCTTCAACCATTGTGCTTTATAATAGCAAAGAACCGGATGGTGCAAAATTATTCTTGCCCAGATCTGAGTGATTTGGCATGGATGAGACTAGGCAGAAGGGAAGGAGGTAAATTTCTTTCTCATTTCTCAGAGCATCTCTCAGATATTAAGGAGGGAGGCTGAATCCTCGAGCTCCAGATACATTATGACTGTGCTGGAGTATATTCAGCAGAGGATTCAGGGGCCTTTTCAGCAATACATGTGCACATAAACTCAAACTGTCATAAGCTGTAAGAGAACTAGACTCAGGTGAGACAAAACAATTAGAAACATATGCTTGGTTTTAAACACTGCAGGCATATTTTGTAGCTGGGAACAGCTGTTGTTATGACTGTTTTAAATATCTAAGCACAGGAAAGGACGAGGGACCTCCATAATATATGTGACAATAATAAAACTACAGCCTTAATGGAATTTTCTTCATTTTATTTTATTTAAGTAAGGGTGTGGGATTAAGAACCAAAGCCATTTTAACATTTATTGCCTAGAATATGTTTTATATGTTTTCTCCTGGTCATTGCTCATGAAGAAAACATTTATTGCCTAGAATATGTTTTATATGTTTTCTCCTGGTCATTGCTCATGAAGAAATTTTAATATAGGTGTTTAATTTAATAAAGCCTTAGAGCTCAACCCTAACTGTGTCAGCTGTCCAAAACATCTCATAGGAGTAGTCTTATGACAGGATTTAGAGGCACACCCTTTCTTCTGTAGAGCTAGTTAGAGACCGAACTAAATACTCTTATAAAAATGATGCTGGACAGCAGGAAACTAAACCTAGGCATTGCTATATGGATGACACAGTGCAGTGCAGGAGTCACAGGACACCTGTAGCCACATACTGAGTATGTTTCTGTTGCCTAGGGAGAGCCCTATGAAGCTTAGTCACATGTACATGCAGATGTCACAGATATTTAATAGGCAGATAAATCCCAGCTTCTGGGCCTTGTTCAGCTGCCAGTACAGACACCTAGTATCATATGAAATGTCCTGGGCTCTCCTGCCTAGTATTTGCTGCTATTTTATACGGACTTGGGTCTCCTGTGGGTTCTGTGTCATAACTGTCAGGTGTACATGAACTTGTCTGATAGTTCACATCTTGATGACACTAGATATTTCAAAAATCACCGTATCTGAATCAAGTACAATTACCTTTCCAGTGATTCAAGATTCATTCAGAATTGATCAGTTAGTAACTAGAGATAGAAATGTCCACTTGCCTTTAATATATGAAGTATTTTGAGAAAAAAAAAATGTTTGCTTTGCGGTTAAGTTTCTGTTCTATGTGTTAATAAGGGTCTAAGTTTTTGGAATTGTTCTTAAAGACTCAGGGCACTTCTCAGTGTATCCAAAACCAGAAAACAAGGAAAGACTTATGCACTTCGTAAATCACTAGCATTTAGCATTTTCAGGCATTAATAGCTACACCAGCTGATGTTTCATTGATGGATTCTCATGGGAAACGTTCCTTTCTCATGGGAGAGGTCTTGATTGTAACAAGAAGTTACACAATGATATCCTATTGGAAATTAAAGTTTCATCACACTTGGAATAACCTGTATGAATGTAATAGGATAATATTTCTATGGGGGAAAAGCAATTACCTGATTACCTTGATTTTCCTATAGTGGTAATATTTTAAACATATTTTGTTATCTAGTCCTTGTTTACATTCAGGCAGTTCTGAATTTTATTTGATATTTAAATTATTTTGTTTCACAGTATATAAATGAAATAATATTTCATTTACATTACATTTAAGGATTTTAGGAAGTCCAAGTTCATTCTTCTGGAGGACCGAGGGAAGTTCTCTTTTCACTAATAATTATAAAAATCAGGCTTTTGTGGTAACTTGTAAGGATAAACAATCTTAAATTATAGACTTTCCCTTAAGAATATGAGATTTGGTTGAAATGTGAAAATATGGTATCCAGCCTGCTATATAGCCATGAGTGCTGTGTCCTTACAACTGCAAGTAAAGCAATGAGCAAGAGAGGGGAACCCTGTCACTGTTATGTTCTCTCCTAATTGTCAGTCCCCTCATCCAGCTCTGGACCCAAACCAAACTCTCTGCCACAGTTTTGGAGAGAGGAGGAGAATGCTGAACAGCTCGAAGCTTTGTAAAAAATAATGAAAAGCAATATATCTCCATGCTCATTCACATAATTCTATTGTTCATTCTACTCGTACCTTTTTATTGAAAACATATACACCAGAAATGAATCTCATTTTTCATTCCTTTTTTTTCCTAAGAGTGGCATTCAGAAGTGCAGACTATTTTAATTAGCAGCTTCTAATACGTCTGAAGTCTATTATGTCAGGCTTGGAAGAAATTGATTCTTTCACTGTGAGAGCATTACAGAGAATTCCAAAATCCTTTTTCAGTTCATGTGATCTGGGCTGAGATGTATTCACTGGAAAATATCTTTCATCACACCACAGGGACTTTCATGCTAGTATATTAACATTAAGAACACATTTTTATAATTTTTTCCACAAAGCTTTTGGCAGGAATTTATATGTGCTATCACATTGTAGGGTGTCTGTGTGTATGTTCCATGGCATGTAGAATAATGACAGCATAAACCTGAGGTACAGCATAAATGTCAGCACACTCCCTCAGCTACCTCATAGAACCACTTCAGCTTCTTAATGTATCAGCTTAAAAGTAGCTGCCTTACATCTACCGTATTTACCTACAATAGAGAGGCACCCACCTCTGTATTGCTGCTATTTTAGAAAATAGCTTACACTGACAACAATTCTGTTTTCCTTTAGAAAATCCTTGAAACAAAATGGTCATATCTGTTGCTTTCTAGTCTAAAATAAGTATCTATCATTTATACTACACTAGACCCTTAGAGAGTGCTTTTCAAAAGGTAATAACTATTTTTCGCAGCACTCAGTGCATTAGGTTTTGCTTATTTGTCAGCTGGGTAGCTGAAGATGTAAGGAGGATAACTGACTTTGTCAAGGCTGCACACGAAGTTCATGATAGCAATAGGTGTAGGGTTCAAATATTTTCTTTTCACTGCTATCTTGAATGCTTTTCCACTTTATGAATAAAATACAATTTTGTTCTGTTTTTCTCAGGACTGAGGAAATAATTAATCAGTGAGGGCAAATAAGCTGTTCTCTTTCTTTTCTTTTTTTGTTAAATATACAGAAATTTTCTCAAATTTTTAAATTTATTGTCCAATCGTAGAGCAATCAAAGCTATTTTGCTATTTGCTTTAGGGATGATTTTTCACCTACAGAAGATTAGGTGACAGACTACAGTACTTTGTCCAAAGAAGGAGTTCCTGAGGTTTAGGATGGGAGATCAGATTTTCCGAAGATAAAAACTCTCCTTGCCAATACACAGTTGTTTGCTTCAATCAGCAAATATAATCTTTTTATATATATATATACAATCCATAAAAATGGATTATATTCATTTTGTATTTCCCTCTTTAAAATAGAGCTAAGGACTTTATTTTCAACAAAGATGAATAACTGCATGAAAAGTGATTCACCTGGCCAAATGTAGTCATCTGGGTAGTAGCTTACAATGCTCATACATTAGAACTGACCAATTCAGGTGTGGCAGTCCAGACTGAGACCTGTTAAGTTTATTGAGGTGAGTGTTGCCAGTGCTGCATTCTGTTGCACCCAGAAATTTAGGACCATTTATTCTTCTCAGCCTAGCTGAGCCATATAGATTAGAAGGTAGATTTTTCCTGTCCTTCTCAAGGGCATCAAATAAAATATACTGAATTCTGGTGGCAGACAGATTACAGGGAAAAATTGGACAGAGGTATACCCTTCTTCAGTTCTGTGACTCTAACCGAGGCCAAAAACCAGACTAAAACCAGGAGAGTGGTACTATGTCCATGAGGTGTTCTAAGGCTGATAGGCAGTAAACTCTGTTTGCAGAGTTTACTTATTTCTTATTATTAAGAAATTAATAATAATTTATTATTATTAAGAAATGAATAATAAAGTCAGAACTCAGAGGTGCATCTGTGATCAGATCACTTCACTTGCATTTCGTTTAACTGCCCTATTGGAAGGAGAAAGTATTATTAGGAACAGTCTTAAGAACAGCCACTGGTACATTTTCCCCAAATGTGTTGAGTATTCTCTGGAAAACTATGAGGAAGCAAGGGTAAAACAATGCCTGTGAGCTTCCTTACAATTAATACCATGGATTGTTTCCTGTCACTAAACCCAACTGTGCCTTGGTCTTCTTTTGTTTAATAGGACAGACTTAGCCTCAAATTCTAAATTCACCTTTGTCAAGTGCTATGATCAGTGAAGTCAACACCCATGGTTTTGGCCCAATATGATTTGTGTGCTGCTTTTGTTTACATTATTTAGTTATAGCAATCTTTCTATTTTTCATTTCCATGTAATACAAATGGCAGAAAAATATTTCTATACAACAGTACTGACAAAAGTTGAACCTTGTCTTTAGATCATAAATTGCATTATTTCTGAAAGATAGCACAGTTTTATCTTATGTTTCTGCCTCAAATGAAATTTCTTCCTTTCTTCTCACTTGTGTCAGCATATCCTTTGATTCTATAATTAATTTCTCATGCCACCCACATCCATGTAATTTTACAGTTCCACAAACCAGGATGCAAATGCGGGCTGAACAGCCCTACTGTGTAGGTGTGAAGAGGTCACTGTGGCCATAATTAATACACCTATTGATGCTGATGGTTATTTATTGTGCCATTGTTGTATTGTGTCAGAAGACCCCAAAGATCAGTTTGTTATCTAGAATTCCTGACTAAATTTGGCAGAGACCAGTGGAAAGGCCAAACTTATATGAATTTTATCTCACACAGCAATTACCATTTTTTTAAAGGGCAGGTTTGATGCACTGGGAAAATTCTTAAGATACATTTTACATTTGTGTTCATTACTTAGAAGTGCTATCTGATAGAATAATTCATTTATACTATTTCAACAAGTAAACATTTCCCTTGCCAAGTGCTAGTCTTTGTATACAATTACATTTAGGTAAAAGGGGTTTTTTTAAATAACTTTTTTTCCAAAAAATTTCTGGTATGTGCATTTTTTAGTGAAAATTTTTCTAAGTAGTAACTCTGGGCATTACAGGCAGTAAACGTTACAAATTGTATATATTGATATTCCTAAAATGAAATTAAAATATGGCTTAAACATAAAATCTTAAAATACTTTTACTAATGCAGTCTGCCATGCAGAAGAAAGCTAACTAAGCACTGAACTGCACTAGTCACAGCCTGCCAGCATGCCAATAGAAGTGATTATTCCTCTCTCTTCAGCACTCGTGACATCACGTCTATTCTGCATCCCATTTTGGAATCACTTGTGCAAAGAAGACCTTGAAAACTGGACTAAGTCCAGAAAAGAGCCCTTCTTAGGGACAGTTTAGCGGACTGAAGAACTGGAAAACCAAAGAGACACTGAGAAAAATTAGTTTATTCATTCTGAAGACAAGGTTTATTGGACTGAAAGACTGCTTTCACCTATCTAATGCGGGATTGTGGAGAAGGAGTTACACTCACAGGTACACAGCATATGCACAAAAGAAGAGATGCAAGCTGCAGAAAGGGAAATTCAAACTGACTGTAAGGAAAAAAAATCACAGTGATGGTGGTAAGAACATGGAACAGGGGCCCAAAGGGGGGTCCCCATCCACAAAGCTATTGAAAACTTGGTTGTGCAAGTTTGATTGACCTGGAAGTCATATTCTCTGAGAAGTGTAAGAGTTCTGAGGGATGATCTGCCTCATATTATATGCAAACTGGTTGTGATCATTTGAAGCAAACCCCAAACTGATCAGCAGTGCTACAGCCTCTTGCTTTCCAAATTGCAGTGCCTTACTTTCTGCCATTGTGACTTCATATTCTCCTGAGGTAAAACAGACATGTCTGTACTTTGCACACTAAATTTCTGATGGAGGCTGCTATTAGAACTGATGAAGTCTCAGTGGCAGATCTGCTTTACCTTGCAACTGCAAAGAACGGGGCATGTGTACTGACACAAGGGCTTTCCTGTGACACTTCAAAGGCATTTTCATTTACCTGCAGAAGACAGCAAGTGGCCGTGTATGAGGGTTAATAAATATTTCAGGACAGTACATTTTTTCCTCTTTCCTATGTTTTGACCAAATGTTGCCTTTGAGCATCCTGAAATAGAATCCCTCGGGATAAAAATGTAAGAAACAAGGGATTACATCGAGGTATTCAGAAGCCTAATAGTGCTGCAGGTACCTGAAACTTTGTTAGTGATACTAATGTTTTTGTGTACTCATTGTGTCTGCATATCTTATGAACTGTTATTCGTAAGGGTTCTAGAATCCAACTTTCTCTTAAGTAGCTTATTCAATACTTGTATAAAATCCCTATTGCTGGTAACTGATAAGTCTTAACAAAGTCCCTAGAGAAGTCATCCTTCATTTGAGAATATTCTGTGGGGTTTTTGTAGTTCCCAGGCCTCAAGGGATGGTGGCTCATCCCCATTCTTTACTTGGCAGACTCAGGGTGCTAAGACACCATCAATCAGTCTTATTGAGTCAGGATGCACTCTTGTTTTATGTTAAATGAGTCAGGATAAATAAAAGGAAACAGAAAATATAAACATAGTACAAGGGGAAAAAAAGTGGAAGATGTATAGAAGGAGGTTTTCTAGAAGAACTTTCTAGATAATACAAGGAGTAGAAAATCAAAAAGGCTGAGAGGAAAATGAGTGAAGAAATTATGCTCTGCACTTGGGAATCAATGTACTACTTTGCAGCTTGAGAAGCCTGGAAGGAAAAGAGTCTTCTGTGCCTTACATGCTAACCTGAAGATATATTATTCTATTCTACCATGCAATGTCAAAAGTCTCTTGGAAACCTAAATAGATTACGTCTACCACATCAGCCCTATCTGCTCCCTGCATTCTCCTTTTGATAAGACAGAGATTTATATTCTTATTCTTCTCTGATGGGTGCATCAATCTCTGCTGTCAGGTCTCCTGTCCAAATAACAAACCTGCATATCACAGAACTGTTTTAAATGTAATGTTGATAGATGTTGTTTGTGTGCACTTGGCATCAACTTACAGTCACTTCCCTGCAAATTGCAACCTTCTAAAGAAACCCGTATTTTCTATCTTTTCAATGTTCTCACCATTAAGAATTGATTATGGTCATAGTGTCATTAGTTGGGACATTTCTAGGAATTCTGTGCTTCCGTATCACTAGACTGATTCCCTAAATTGCTTGCAGTACCCAATGCTACCATTCTCATTCTGGCTTCATAAAACATGGTTTGCATTTTGGGGGCAGAAGAGTTGCCAACACTGAACAAAGCTGAATGTTTCCAGTGAAATCTCTGGCCTGATAAAGCATTGCAAAGTGTTCTGCCTCTGCAACTGCTGCTGCTTGCCAGCACTCACCCACACCCTTGGATAACCTTTCAGAGACCTTGTGCTGTCTCAGCTCCAGGTGACAACTCCCTGCTCCTCCCTCCTGCCTACAGCATGCACCTACTTCCACCTTTCATCTACTACCAGGTAAATTATTTGTCTAAATACCATCTCTTTCTTCCAATTCATACCCTCTTCTACTTGTTATTTTTTCCCCACGGAAGCAGTGAACAGCAACTAGACCTTGCCCAAGTAGCTGCTCTTACCTAATACAATCAATGGCATGTTCCTGAGTCCTTCCAAGGTATTGGTTCAGCTCCTGCTCTCATGGTCCTACAGCAAGGAAATCACCCGGAATGACAAAGGCCAAGTTATAATTTCTCTTGAGTGTTGCTGCAGTGGCTCCTTATATAGAACATATAGAAATATGCTTATAAACAGCATGTAGAAAAAAAGTCAGAAAAATTCTCTATGCAACTAATGAATTATTTACTGGCTAATACTGCATTATCATTAAAACTCTTGGATTTTTTTTATTTTGAAAATATTATTCTCCTACATATTTTGCATTCCTAATTCATCTCCTTCATAACTCAGAGGGAAGTGATTTCACACACTGCTCAGTACACTGCATAGGAACTTTTAATTTCTTGCATAAGCTACAGACACCTTCATCTGTTTTTCAGTTTCAGGTCTCTTGAAATGCTCAGTTTGCAAAACTGGTATTTTACTAGCAATCTGTCATAATAAAGTCACAGAAGGTCTCTTGTAATGCACTGTTTATGAGTTTGCTCTTTTTCTCCATACCCTCATATATCCTTACAACATCTATAGATGCTCAGTGAGTATCACATACAACAGTATATTCTAAATGTTATTCATGGCATTTTAAATTCCTTTTGCCTCAAGTATTTCAGAATTATCAGATTAAAGATCACAGTCCTGTGGGATCAATATTTTTATGTGATTACAAATCCATATAACTTTTTAAAAAACTATTTGAATAGTGCTTATGAATATTGTATCTTATTGATATCTACTAAATATGTAATATTTTTCCCTGCTGTTCTTATCCCAAAGAATTCAGTCGAAAACTTGTAACAGGTCACAGTGAATCTTTAGACCAAACTTTAAAAGCTATGGCATTATCATTAAAACTGTTTAACTGTGGCCATGACAGAATGAGGATGGCCTCAATTCTAATGTAATTCTACCATAGTAAATAGAATCAAGCAATGGGAGTACTATGCATGTTTCTTGTAAGAAATCTTGTTTATTTTTCCATGAATGACGGCATACTAGTTTCTAGCACAATGAAGTTAAATTTTTGTTAAAGGAATATGATAGCAGAATTCTGCCTATTGCAGTAATACAATCATTGCAAAGATTTCTTATCAGTCTGAAAAATGAGCTCACAAACATTACAATAGTGAACACGACTGGAAAACTTCCAATTAAAAATATTAATTAATTTATTTATTCAAAACCACAGGTAAGACCATCAAGAAAATTGTTTCAAACTCTAGGCAATGACATTTTAGTTTTCCCAGGTTTAGGTGCAACATCAAAATCATTCATGTAATCATTCCTGTAAATCATTCCATGTAATGGAATCTTGGAAAACATCCATTCGAAAATAAAAATTCAGATTTGAAATTTAATTTTTTATTTCTTTCTGTCTCATTCAATTTCATTAATTTAAATAGCAAATTACGTAACTCAAGTGTTATACACTATGAAAAAATCAAGTTGATCAAAACTAGCCCTTTTCTGAACACAGTTTCAATTAATAATATTCTTTCCAGCTATACATTTCCAATGAAACAATCAGATACTTTTTATTGCATACTGAATATGACATAATGCTTACAATGAATGTCTTATGTCACTTTTCCTGAGGATTAAAAAAATCAGCAGTCATGTTAATTTTTTGGTTTAAGAGCTAAATATGATCATATTTTTGAGAAAGAAAATCCTTAATTCCTGAAATTAAGGGTTTTTTGAAGAAGATTTTAAAACCTGTAAAATGTAGATGTCCAATCACAATGAATTTCAGGATGCTTGACAATTTTTTTTCTGACTTAGATAAGAATTTAGTAACATAACAGTAGTATATTCGATAGCACAGAATTGTGTTTTGGTACTGTGTTACGGATTGTTATATTGTATTATTGTACTTCTAAAAAACTCTAGTTTCTTTACAATTCTTTGGCCAATACTGCACATTTAGTTTTTTCTTCCTCTTCCTTGATGCATTTATGATTACAAAATCTAGTCAGAGAGATCAAAGAGTTGATTCTAAAGGTTAAACACATTATTTGAACAATGACAACAGGGTCTAATAAAAGAAGACGATGGATCCAGCAAATATTTTGGCAAAGTGATAAATAACCTCAATCCATGAAAAACAAAACAAAATAATAAAATACCCCAAACCAACCAAGTCAACAAACAGAAGCAGCATACAGTCTAAATGTGACTATGAGTTTAATCAGTATCTGGAAAGAATAGTGGAATGAAACAGCTATTTAATTAAAAACTTGAGTCAAATAACTCAAGAAAAATTCTTATGCCGGGTCCTCATCTAGTGGATGTTATGGCTGTGTTACCTTTGCGAAAATTTGGGAAGAACTCTTCATATGGGTATCACAGTAAGTTTCAGTGAGTGAGGATCTGTCTACTGAGTAGGGCAAATACACATATTTTGAGAAAATTAATTGACTTGGTAGACTTGATCAATCTTATTCCAGGACTTCTAGTTTTGTGTCTCTTTGTTTCAGCTGTAAAGCAAAGGCTTATGCAATGTGATCTACCTGTTATCAATCAAGGTGTTCACATCTTCAGTGACTGCGCTTCTTTGAAGTGCTGGGAGAAACAGAAGTATTTATCGTGTTCTCAAGGTGGTTTCTGAACCTTTCAATCTTATATCTAGATTACAGCCAATGCCTCTTTCGTCAGCCCTTTTGCAGATTTTGAAATCAGCAGTTTAAAAAGACATTCTCAGCACAGGAAGCACAGAGGAAGTAGGACACATAATCAGTCTTCAGACTCCCATGGAACGCGTTCATTAACAGGTTTTTATTTCTATAGTCATCCAAAGGATTAGACTGCTTGGTAGAACATCTTCACTGTCTCTCTCTGTCTCTGCCTTTCACTCTGTGTGCTTTAGCCCTTTTCCCTCTCTCTGGTATATATTGCTACATGTTGCCTATATTTTCTTTTAAATTATTTTTGTAAAATATCCATTACTACTTTTTCACTCAATCAAGCACATTCTGCAGTGAGATCACAGCTGCTTATAACACTTGAAAGATTCATTCAGCATGGTATCTTTGGGAAAAAAAGAAAACCCAAATGTACTAATGAGTTTATTTTTTGCTTTTTTGGAAGTTTAGCCAGAAAGAAAATAGCAACAGCACAGCTGTTATATCTGTCATTAAGTATATGTGAAAGACAAGGATCATGCTATCACAGAAAAAAGAAGTTAATATTATCTTCTCATGGTAGTGAAAACTTGTTCATTGATAAGTAGAAACTGATATTTACTGTGCAGTGTTTCAATTCCACCAGCATCTTACCCACTCCTGAATGCATGATTTGATTTACAAGTATTGTTCTACTTTCTTACATGCCACACTGTGCTCTCCCTTTGTTTTTTGTTGATTTCAGCCATTTCCCTCAGCTCCTGTAATAACCTTGATCTCTTCCAGTCACTTCGTTAGGCTCCTCTGGTAGCCATCCTCATAGTGAGCTCTTGACAGCACTCATCAATTCTGGATGTTTCAATTAACTGAGCCAGCACCAATCTCCTGGCTGCCTCTGTTAGCTCCTTCCGCCAATACTTCAAAACCTCCAGCAAAGCAATACTGTAGGATGGCAATAGCTCAGTGACCTCAACACTGTGGGACTAGGCTGGTAGCTTAAGCAGAAATTTTCGTCAGAAATATCCTGCCATGTCTCCCTGCTCCAAATTCAATTTTCAGCTCTGTTTCTAGGGATGTGTAATAACATAGAAATCCCAAAAGATTGGTGAATTAGTCGTTTTTGGTTTTTGATTTTTTATTCTTTATTGTTAGTAGGGGTATGTTGTTTCCTGGATTGATGAGCTCATGAGTGAGTGGATCCAGAGACCTTAAAGACAATGTGCAGTTCTTTCTAGTTGTCTTTTATTCATGCATTTGGTATCAACTTGTGTGTGCGCGTTTGTGTCTGTGCGCTCACGTGGGCATGTCTGGTGTGACCTGAAACTTCTAAGCACACTAAGTGAATTGTTCCACCCAATAATTTAATTGTGAATTATTATATATGCAACAATCAAAAGTAATATTTGCATGTTTTTATGAATGTTCAAGTGAAATAAAAAGGAAGAAACACTCTTTTCTGCAAGCTTCTCCACTGGAGAATGTATTTGCTAGTAAGTGCTTTAAAATTATTACTTCTATACTTCCACATTAATTTAGTATTTTTACACTTTTAACCATATCCAGTAATTTGAGATGTGGCCCAATGCAAATACAAATTAAATCCACTTTTCTTCTGCAGTTTTTCAGTAAAATGTCACCAAAGTTTAATTCAAGGCAGTTACCTCTAATTAGAAAAAAATTAAACCTTAATATAATTGAACACTGAACTCATTACTGGGAGGCTAAATGCATAGTGCACAAACCTGCTTCTACAGCAGACAAAGATATAAAGATATTGAAGTGAATACAGATAAATACTTTTTTACAGAAAGAAAGAGCAGTCTTATCTAAGCTAATGTTTTACAGTCTTTGGCGCTATCTAATTGGCTCCCCTTAAACCTGCACACACATTTATAGTTACATGAAGTGTCATAACCAAACATTTCTTTCTACCTAGCTTGTCAACTGAATTTGGTGGAAATATTCATCCTCAAATTCAAAGATCAGATATCCAAGATCTGATCTGATCTTTGTATATTATCAAGGCATTTTTATAGATGTCATTCTCATTATGCTGAGAAAGGAGCCATTCGTATGTTTGGGCTAAATCCCAACCAATCTATCTAGGATGTTTCATTTTCAACAGAGCCAGTGGGAGCTGCGTAAGTTACTCCAGAAGAAGAATTAGAGTTTTAATGAATAAACTTAATCAGAAGGATCTATATCTTTTATTTCCTTTTTTTTCCCCTTTCTTCTTGCTAGCAAGCAGAACTATTATGAAAGGTAGTATGGTGCAATTGAGTGCATTTTGCATTTGAATATAGAACAGCATTTTTGCTGTATGTGACGGTTGTCTTACTGTAAAATGTGCTGTTTCCCTAGAGGAATTTGGATCTCAAAAACAATGGAGCAGAGTGCCTTTTATGCAGTTTGTAACTTATTGTCAGTGAAGGAATGATCCAATTAGTAAGTGATTAATCACAGGTTCCTTCAGGTCTCAAACTGTGTGTTGAAAATTTATGGAATAAAAAAGTGTTTCATACACATTTCTGCACCTAACGAGTAATAACCACCTGGGAATGAGAACTACATTTTAAAAAAAGAACAACAGGGGCAGCAGCACAAAGTACTAATCACTTGACTAATTTCTGTTGTCACTGAGAAACATACCTTTGCCAGAAAATCATAATTATAATGACATTGAAATTAATTAATATTTTATTGTCAACAAACAGCAAAGAAAATATTCAGAATTTCCATCCTAACCAGTTTTTTGGCATTTCGGCAGCATACAAAAGTAAAGTTTGCCATATAGAATTTAATTCTGATATATGAGACATAGGAAAATGTACATAATTTCAAAGATTTAAAATGTTAAAATGCTAATTTTTAGAGAAATCTAACATGTAAAGTGAAATATTTTATTTTGTAAAAAAACCCATTGTGAATATTAAACACAAAACCCTTTGAATAAAATACAAAATTGTCATATTTTTATTTTGTGGATGTGCAAATGCTTGTAGCATGTATATTTCACCATGATTTATAAAACTATTTTATATGGACCTCTTATTATATGTTTTCCAGTTTTCACTTTTTCAGTCACTAAAAGTATCTGCCAATTTTTCTTCTTTCCAGTCTAAACGATCATGACTAAATTTCAGATAAGGAGTAACCTTATGATGCTTAATTTTGACAGTAAGGTGGAACACAACAATGGAATTTTGATAAAGTAGATGATGAAATATGATGGAAAAACATAGACTTTTCAGTGCTGAACTATAACCCCCAGATCTTTTCCGTTCTTTTCCGTTTTGCAATAAAATATCAATGGATATTCAACATAATAAAAATGGAAGTGTGAAAAATTGCTAAATTTAAAGTTTAAAGTTGATCTTGGTGTACTGTTTGTAGTTTAGATGTAAGACTGACCTAGGCACCCTGAGTTCCCTTCGTAGGCAATGGAGTCCCAAACTGGGATTGCATCAACATGATTCTTTTCATCCCAAAGCAGACAGCTAAAATATGTGGACTAAAAGCGCACATTTCTCATGTTCAGTATAGCATTGGAGATCCATCAGATAAATGCTTGTTCCAGCATGATCTGCCTTCAGTAAACCAATGAAAATAAAGTATTCCTTTGTTAGGAACACTGCCTTCGTGATCCTGTCTGTAATTATCTTCCACAGGTGCAATATGGCAGAAAAGACAATGAGCTAGTGGGCTCAAAGATTTCTCAAATCACGTAATTATTGAAAAGCTGGTTGCTCTGTCTTTATTTATATTTCTTCTCTAGCTGATTTTCAAACAACAAAAATCACTTGACTCATTTCTCTGTGTTCTGTACTCACAGTTAAACAATACAGACAGCTATTTTACTGAAAAACTCAACCACAGAGAGCCCTACTGTCCTTCATGATAGCAAACTTTTCTTGTGCTTGACCTTCAGCTGGTAGCTGCCAACAAATTTCTAAAAGTGTTTTTCTGAAAGAATTAGATGATGCATAAAAGGCAGCTCTGCACTTGCTTGCTGAATAACAGCAGAAAATAATAGTTTTGCTGAATTTATTCAGGCAGCCTGGATAATGGTGTCATAAACAGGGAAACTTTCCAGACAAAGCAGAAAAACCTGACTTTTCATGTTGATGGTGTATGGATCTCTTTTCATTTTTCATCCATCTCTTAGAGGGACAGTATATAAGTGCCTCAAGGCAATTCTTCTAGACTTCTCAGAATTTATTCAAATTTAATAAAATTATTTCTTAATATTTTGACTGGTTGCAAAACTGCTAGAGATGTTTAAGTCCACTTCTAACCATCATCAGAAGAAACTAATTAAGTTTTGATTCCGAATTTTCCTATTTTTTAGTAGTGATTCAGAAACACATTGGATAGTTAGCAGAGATATTAGAACACAAGCCATTCCTAAGTGTAGGTCTGTGAGGTTCTCTTCTTTTCAGGGATCTAGCTAAATTTTTCATTTCATGCTGGGAGTCTTCGTTACTTTTACCGAGTTTTATTTCAGTTACTGTCGAAAAAAAAATTACTTGTTTGTCAGTTCTGATTTGTTCCAATTTGATTCACTACCACCTCTAACTTAAATGAAACTGAGAAGGTGCATCAAGAGAAAGCAAAAATGCTGGTGGACTGATATAGCATTTGAATGAGTTCTGTGAAACTCACTTTAGACGAGACAGAGCTAACACTCTTTTTCTGATGACTGAGTAGGAATTATTTCTCCTATCTTTCCTGAAAAACCTGTGTAGATTGTTGAGGACTCTGTTCATGGGTATGTAGATGAGGTACAAGCCACGCCAGTATTTCTGTTGCATGGGCTGATCTAAGCTAACCAGGACACAGAGGGTAAGCATATCTCCTTTACATTGTGAACTGTAATGCTGAATCTTTTGAATATTGGTTTCAGTATATTGATATATAATTTTTATTAACCAATACCTGAAAAGCAAGAGGAAAACACAGCTGATCAAAAAAGGCAGATGGTTGCTTCATTTATAGTATGCACTATACCTATATTCCACAGACTAAACTGGCTTTCAGTTGGTTTCTGGGAACACATGCACTCTGCAAGAGTGTTTTCATTCACAGTGTGACGGAACTTGACCTTGCAGACAATTAGGGCTTGTTACAAAACTCCTTCTGTTACAAAACTTTCTTCCTTAAGCCTTTTTTTTTTTTTTTCTGAGAAAGTTTTAAAGCCTTCAGATAAGAAAATTTGCATTGGGTTAGTCACACAGTCCTGATCATACTGAGACATCGATAGAGGAGAATAATTGTGTTTTGGGAGAAATCATTGAATATCATTATTGGCTATGTTATTAATTTTTATAAGGTGTTTTGAACTTCTGTAAGAATTTAATATCATGGTTTGGAGTGCAGGAATGTTTTCTTAATGTGGTTAATTAAATAGATTTAGCCTTTTTCTTCCTGCATTAGAGCTTCTTCCTTCACACAGATTAAATATCTTTCACAAAACTTTAACATGAAGCTATCATGCTGTGATCTGATTCTGGTGTGGGTCTTATGTGGTACAGATATCCCAGACAGTGGGTGGGCACAGGGTTTGTATTTCTCATACAGTTTCCCACTGTTTTGTGTCTGTGGTCATTTAGGCACAATTCATATCTAACTACGTGATTTACTTAGATCATGTTATCATGTAATTTATATTTCAGTTTATTCAAGGATAAAATATTGACATTATACAAGCAGGCCCTCTACCCAGTCCAGAGATCCTTTAAAGAAGAATGGCTGAATATGGCTGAATCATTTGAAACTGTTTTTCAACAGTTTGTTGCCTTAACTTTCAGAAAGACAGCATGACAGCATGGAAGAAAGGGGAAACTCTGTGACTTGAACCTCAAAGTAATGTCGCTTAAAAGCTTCTGTTTTCATGAGCTGTGTGAAATGAGAAAGCATTCCAGAATGTGGATGGTGCCTCAGAAAGTTATTCGAAGTTCTTCTCTTGACTGTCAGGGAAAGTATAAGCAGAGAGAAACAGAGTATCATTTTAGTCCCAAAGAAAACATTTAATTCCCCCTTTGGTGTTGAATATTAGAATTGCACAAACTGATTCAGACAGTTTTAATTAATTTCCCCCAGGCAGGATTTTGGGTGGTGACTCCAAACTTACCTGATATTAAAAGAGGAATTTGCCAGTGAAATGAAGACTGTGTGCAAGTTACAGCAGCCTCGAGACAGAAATGAATTCCACATTGGTAAATAATGTAAGTTTATAAACCTGTTTATTCTGGCTTAGTGGAAAAGTACATTGATATTTCACTCGATAAATATTTGAGGCACTCATCATCTTTTAAAAGCATCTTATCTAAAAGCAGGAAAAGCAAAATAATATAATTTGTACTCACTTTCTCTTCTGCATTTTTGAAAAGGGTAATATTTTTATGCAACAGAAGGCTACAGCAACTTGGGTGTGAAACTCTGTGCTAGTCTAAAGCAGACTGAAGATCTGCAGAGCAGACTCTGTAATGTGAACTTCTACAGTCAGCACAGGTAGGCAGTAAATATAGGGCTACAATACTTCTCTTTTTTTCTCTTCAGATCTCAATTATTTTCTTTGTGTTTAAGTTACCAAGATAACTTACATAAATTGTGTACTCTATTTGGAAATGGATATTTTTATTTTTCCTTTTTTCCTCCAGTTATTCCTCATATGATTATGTGGTTTATGAAAGAAAATGCCTCTATACAGAAATAGATTGACGTATTTTCATCTCTAGAGTAGAAGACAGTTTGTGCTGAAGGAAATCTGGAAATATTGCCCTTAAAGGATTACAGAACAGCGTCATGCAGGCTCATGTAACATAGTGCATATTAATAAATATGCAAATTGAGTTCTACTTCATGTTTAGTGATCAGACCTCTGCGATTAAAAAAAGTTAATGTGCTTTTTAAAACATTTTCAAATACAGCTCTTCTGACCTAAACTATAGATAGTTAGAAAGGTGGCCTGCATTCCTCATTCAAACTTCAAAGAAAAGGTATTCAGGATTCTGACTAATGACAAAAAAGAACAAAAAACTCACACACATTACTCAAAAGAGTACTTAGTTTAGAAGTAAAAAGGAAGATGATCCTATTATAACAACAAAAACAACCACTAAAATAGCAATAATAACAGTAACATTAACAATTCTACCTAAATCCCCGCAAAATACACTGAAAATCCAGCAATGCCAATAGCACCCTTTTACATTATGGTAAATAAACACAGGTTAATTCTTTGTGAAGGTGCAACATTATAAGTTGTACTAAAGTACATACAGTATGCATATATGAAAATCTGCTCCTGTCTCACCAGTCTGAAGCAATCTCTTTTTCCTAAAATAGACATCAATCAATCAATCAATCAATCAATCAATCTCTTTTTCCTAAAATAGACATCAATCAATCAATCAATCAATCAACATCATCACCTAAAAGCAAAACTCTGGAAAAACAAAATATTTTTTCCATGTAACCAACATCAAATGTTGACAAACTAAGAGGAAAGGTCAGTTCAGACTGAAAATTTTGCCTTTGGCTAGTGCCCTTCATTTAATCCAGCCCTTCTTTGGCAATTAGGTCTCTTCTGTGACCTGTCATTGGTGGAGAAATTAGTTCTAATAAAGCAGTATTCAAACTGTTTTGGAAAATGTCAAAGTCAAATCTATAAATCTACCCTGGAAACTGACTGCTAAATGTTGTGGATGAAATAACAGGGTTACAAAGTACATATTTTAGAAGAAAGCACCATTCAGGTAGATGTAGTTTTTGAATGGTTTTGAGGCACGCAACTCGATGAAGGGTCAGAAGTGCAAATGGTGGAGTCAAGAATAAGAGGTTGAAACCTTGGCAAGCTGGGTGGTAAATATTTTAAGAGTTTCAACCAGAGTTCTGGGCAACAAACAACCAGATTATATAGCATCAGCTAGTCTGACCTACAGATCACCCCAGACAAAGAAGCTGTAATGGCTTCTGCTGTTTCTTCTTTTTGTTTCCCTTATTTCCGCAAATCAGTTTTCAAATGTACTGAATCTTCACTCCCTATTTTTATCTTAATATATGAAACATGTCTAGGAATATTCTGGGCACAAAGTGCAGCTGGCATAATATAAGCTATGTTTATGCAAGCCAGAGTTTCCGAAGTGGAGGTGGCAAAATTTCCTTTTGAGAATGTTACCTGAGACCTCACGAGTGCTGAATCATGCCCAGTTTTGGCTGGGAGAGTGTTAGTTGGCCTGAGCCCAAAGCACGTCAGGGACTAATCTCACAGTTAGCTGAATAGTGTTTCAAGTTCTGCTGGCTGGTAAAGTCCCTGAATGCTCTTCAGTTTGCTCGGCTGTCACATGCAGGCTTCATAGTGAGGGCAATTGTCCTCTCTAAGCTAGCACTGGGAAAAAAACAATTTATACACACTTATATACAGCCACTTGAAGCTTGCCATGCTGGGTTAAAATACTGGAGTTCCTATATGCCAACGTTTTTTCTGTAAAAGGCTTCAATCTAATCCTGAGTATGAGGCACCGCTTTTGTGTCTGTATTGCCATATTACTCAGTTCAATAAAAATTTCAAGTGACAATGCTTCCAGTCATTGATTTTGGGATGTAGTTATCTGACTAAATGTTTACCCTGAGCTATCATGCTATCATCAAATAAAGGTACTTATGTGCAGGTGTAAAGGTACTTGTATGCAATTATTAGCAGGGGTAGGTTTGTATATGTAAAAGTAAAGGCCCTAAATTATGTGATTAATTCTCTCTTAGTAACAGCACAAGCTTGTGCTAACCTGAGAAATTTCCTCTGCTTAATAAGACGCATTCAAACCTGTCCTTTTTCACCTAAATTCATATTCACTCTGTTTCCATTCAAACAGCCTGATTTTGTTTCACTGCTTCTGTCCTAACTGCAGGAATCCACAGCCAAGTAGAGTTTAACACTGTGCCATTGTCCTGCATAACATATATCAGGAAAGTAGTTCACAGGCACAAACAGCAAAGAGGTGAGAAATCAACATCACTAACTCCAACTTTTAAAAACAACTGTAGCAAATTAGCTAGCAAGATCTGCATTTCTCTTGGCCAGCATGCCAAGCAACTTCAACTTTTAGACTTAATTGGACTAAGCAACAAATCGTACAATATTTAATGACTCATCCAATGAATATCTTATTTTCCTGATTATACTCATAGATATGAAGGAGGAAAAACCCAAATAAACTTATATTCATTATGAACAGAATTGTTTTCAAAGAGAATGATTTCCTTGAATCATCAGTAGAACTTTAGTTTTTATGCCAGAATTACTCAGCCTGAGACTGATTGCTTAAGAAACTAATTTTTTTGCCATTAGTAGGCAGATGCAAAATGTTTTTAAAACTATCACTTTGGACTAACTAAATGGAACATTGGACTCACTTCATAATGTCGCTCTGCAAGCTTTCTTTAACACAACTTCCTCTCCTGTTCCAAAATGGCCAATTAGATAAGAGTGACAGCTGTTGGGGTGGCAGATGCCAGCTCCAAACTGATGATAAAAATAATGACTTTTCTTTTTAAAAAAAGACACATTTTCACATAGTCTGGTGGAAAAGATGCAACAAATCAACTTGTAGCAGCAGACTGGCATTACTTAGCCTTTTCAAACACTTGCTTTAGTTTTCTGATTGCATCCAGGGACCCAGAAAAGGTAGACACAGAAAAAAATGGACATACCTGCCAGTATAGTTCTCAATCTAATTTGCAACCTATTCCTATAATAGGAGGGGAAGGGAGGGGAGGGGGGTTGCCAGTGCTGGCTCATATTCAGCCTGATGCCAGCCAGCATCCCCAGATCTCTTTGTGCAGTGTTGAAAAAGGACTGAAAAGACAGTGGAAAAAAAGAATGGTTTAGTCTTGACATACACATAAGATACATAAGATATATTTCAGTGATTAGTAACTCCATGTAATAGTTTCAAAGCAAGTTGTGTGTCTGACCATGTTGTTCAGTCTCCCTGTGGGCAGTGGGGTCTATGCCTGTACTTCTCTCTTGATGCAGTCCCACTGCTCATCCTACTTTGGGGCTGAGTCTCAGCTCACAATTTTCTGGTTCCTCTGCCAAGTCCAGAAGACTGAGCTAGGTTTTCACCCTGCTAAAGACTTTCCTGACAGTGCTCAGTTTGAAGTTTCTTTACATTTCATGAAAATTTTTTTACACAGTTTGTCATTTTTGTTTCAGCCAAAAAATAGCTATTAATTCATTTTTTGCCTTGAAGATGCATTTTTCAATGACTAAATAATTTCTTTCCAACTGTATCCATTATTTGACATTTTTTGTCCCTATGCTTAGAGGTATTAAAACTATTTTGAAGGCCTACATAATGAAATTGCTATGTGTGACTGAAAGAGAGAGACTGCTGTTAAAAGTCAGAAATAAAACTATTACATTACCTCCTAAGGTACTGGTTTATATTTTAAAAAAACCCTTCACTTCAACTTTGTCCTCTTCTGTACTATCATAGTACTGCAGTGCTCTTCCAGTAGACAGAGGAAATCAGGAGGTGATGTTTTCAACATCATTTAAACATACATGCATGTACCACTTAAGATACACATATCTATATAAAGCAAACAAAGATACCAGAAACAGCAGAGTAAGGCATTCATCTCACAGGTGACTGTCCACACAGCTTGCTCAACAGCTCATTCTCTGACAATGAAACACATTTATTTAGAATGAAGAGGTGTGAATTGAAGAAAAAAAAGCCCCTCATGATCAAAGGAATAATTTTGGCAAGTATGTGGATTGCCTTTCGGTTTATTTATAAATGTTGGGCTACTGAAGAATTTAATTAATAAAGTATAAAGCAAGCTCTGTCATGACAGTTTAAAGAACCTATTATTCAGTTCGGTTACATTTTCAGAATATGCTAACGCCTGGCTTCTTTCACGGTTTTAAGGATTAAGGATTGATCCCACTTTTTTTTCATGCAAATGGTTCTATTGTAATTATGGTCTTTTAGCCTTTCTGGCCTTCATCATATTTTAATTTATATGACTCCATTGCTTTAGAAAACAACTCAATTTTACATTCGGGAACTGAACAAAGGGGAAATTATCTAGCCGCTCCTTTGACAATATTACACTCTAATTTTTCTTCAGCTTTAAAATTTATTGCATGTTTATATCCATGAGCAATGGGTCTTAATATTATCTTGACAAGCTTATTTTTACATTTGTCATAGTCCGAGTGAGTAGAGAAGATCACCATGGTGTTCTACCATGGACCTTTTAAATAGAAAAAGACACAAAAAAGGAGAACTCACATCTGTCCAAAATTTCTGTTGCTGTCACATTGTTCTACTTTTTGAAGAAGGAAACTTTCAAAGGTCTTTTTATTGTTTCAAACTAGTGGTTGCTTATACTCAAATGAAATTTTCACAGCATCAGCATGTGTCTGCTGGCTAAATGCATCTTCTTTAATCAGAATAGAGACATTTCTTCCCTGTTTCAGATCAACAGGGAAATTTCAGCATTTCCAGTCAGCATATTAGACATTATGAAACATTTATGCCTTCATGTGCCTTTCTCTAAGAATTGTTATGTATGTTGTTCAGAGTAAGAACTCTGTGGCAACAGATCAGTCATATAAAACAGAGTCAAAAGACTAGGCAGAAATCTGACAAATTTGCTGATAAGAGAAGTATCTTGTGCATGAATAAACTCCAGCATTGATGACAAGTGTTTGAAGGACACCGACATCTGTCACTGAAATCTAAGAAAGGTGAAAGAAAAACTGGAGTTTAGGTCTTCAAAAATCCGTTGTTGAGTGCATATCCACCTTTTCAGTATTTTTAAAAAGACTTAGATTACCTTAAATGCAACTTAAAACATTTCTCGATGTTTTAGAAATCTCCAGCTTTCGAAGTTGTTGCTGGGTCTCTAAAAGCACAGTCTGTTTGCATTCTTTGGTCCCAAGAGAGATGTTTACATCATTACCGTGTGCTGCAACAGTTAGAAAATGGGATGGTTTTTACCATCATCATGAATACTCCACATAATTGGGGCTTAATCAGAAAGATCCCAAGGGTAGCGTACTGGTACTTAATTAGGATAGTAGTGTCATCAGGCAAAGCTTGCTCTGTAATTAAAGCACAGAACTATGCAAATCACTTCATCTCTCTCTCCCTCTCTTTTTAAGAAGGGAAAGGTACTTTTTATATGGGCAGATAGTGACAGGACAAAGGGCAAATGGTTTTAAACTGAAAGAAGGTAGGTTGAGATTAGATGCTTAGGAAGGAAATTTTTACTCAGAGAGTGATGAAGCACTGGAACAGGCTGCCTAGGGAAGCTGTGGATGCCTCATCCCTGGTAGCTTTGAAAGCCATGTTAGATGGGGCCCTGAGCAACCCGACATAAGGAATGGCGACCCTGTCCACAGTGGGATTGCAACTGGTGATCTTCAAGATTTCTTCCAAACCAAGCCATTCCGTAATTCTATGAGTCTATGATTATAAGAACAGGGAAAGGATCAGCCGCTCGTTCCTGTCTTAGGCTTCAGAAGTAATTTCTTACGTTAGTAACAGAAGTAAGGAAAGACGGACAGTTTTAACAATCTCCCTGTGTAGTATACGCAGGGCTAGTAGGTTCTGTATTCATTTAACAGTCAAGTTATATCACATCAATTTTTAGATTCATTTAGATTTCTGGGGTCTCTGGATAGTTAGTATGTGTTGTTCATTACGGACTCATTTGTCCTTGATGGTGGGACATGCAAGTAGGGACAAAAGGGTTTTTGAACTTTAGAACCCTCTGTAAGAGGGTTTAAGAAGAAAGACTGTCTCTGCTTCACCATATATCTCTAAACAAAACCTTGAAGGCCAAGGTGCAAACTCCTGTTCCAGTTAACACCCCTCAGAAATGTCCTTTTAGTGAAGAATTTGAGGGAAAAATGGAGAGAAGAATTATATCAGACATTCCTCCCAGAACAGTGAATGCAAGACTGGGGAGGGGCGGTGTGCGGTGTTTATGATTTACATGTTTGTGGCAGAGTGCCTGTGTGAGAATAAACAGTACAAAGAGAAGGAGAAGACTCTTGATGTGTTGTGAACAGTTGTCCTCTCTAAACTAAAGGAGTTCATACCTAGCTTCTGGGAAAGGCAAATTCCCATATATTTTCTTCTGCTGAACATTTTGCTAAATAGGAACGATGGTATCTTGCTACTCAGAAAAAGAACTTTTCTCCCAATAAGAGCACTTGATAATAACTAGTGCCATGCACATACTTTCTCGACATTAAATTCTGCACATTATTTTTTTTTTTAATCTGAAGGCAATTTATATTTAACATATTTTATAAAACCCAAAACACTTGTCAGTATGTGTTGCTCATTACAGACTAATTCTCCTAGTACCACTGGTTGCCTGAGGATGGCAATGCATAACCTCTCATAATTGTCTGTTTATAGCTGGGCTGAAAGTCATTTTCTCATGGTGTAATTTATGGAGAGTGGCAGGCTCCCCTCTTCCCTGCTTTGAGCAGCAGTGGCAACAGCAATCCTTACACAACAATCCTTGTGGCTGGAATGTGCTTGTATGGAGAACATCATAGGAACAAATCTTCACTGCCAAAAATTTATCATGTAGCTTCAAGAGATTCCATCCTGGGAAGAAATCAGTCCCCAAGGTATATTAGTCAATGGAGAAGAGGAAAAAATTCTGGAAGATCTGTGTGGTTGTTTAAATATTTCCCTATATCCAGAGAAGCAAGTGATGAAACTTGGCACCCAGAAAAAGTCTTTTTCTGGAGAGTTTATTTTCATTCCCAAGATGGGGGTGGGGAAATTTCTGTACACAGACATAAATATTTCTCATATCTATTTCCAGTACAGCTCAGCGAACTCGCTGTTGGGAAAAAGGCTGAATGTCTCTTAGATGTAAATATTCCTAAGAAATTTTTTGTATGATGAATCTTTCCATAGAAAAGTATTTTATATTAATATTATCTGAGCTCTAGGTGAGACTGCCCAGTAGATTCCATAGACATGCTTTAGTTCAGTAGTCACTGTGCTGACAACTTCACCTTTCTTCCAGTTCTTCCCTAAGCCCAACAGCAGCACATCAACTGTTTCTAAAGTTCTTTCAGTGTGTTTTGTAGTTTAGGTTGGAAATCCAGCTTTGATGTAAGTTACTGAATTCCTGAAGATAGAAAAGTAGTAATTCATAATGAATTGCAAACAATAGCAAACTGCACAAAAACATTGTTTTTATAATCTCATTATAATATGTCAGAAAAATTTGTGTTCTAGGGTCTCTGATTTAAAATTTGGATGAAGTGCCTTACATAATTTGCAAACTCACAGATCTGAGCAATACATAAAGCCATTTTCTATGCTATTAATGGTGATTATTTATAAATAGCTGTTTAATTTCAAAGTTTTGTACAAATACATATTAATTTGACATGATAGGAAGAAAATTGGCTTTTGCCAATTTTTTGATTTGTTCCTGGGAGGGCATACTGTCTTGGCAGTTGGCTGTCAGGAATGTGACTGTCGGATTTCCATAAAAATAAATACCATATGAATCAATACCCACGTAAATCAATGTCCATACCCACACACAAAAAAATCCATCCTCACTAGGAAACAGAGGAAAAAGAAAAGCCAGAAAACCTGGCTATGTTACCAGGAATTCCTGTACAGGGAGATTTCTTGGAGTGAAAAGCATCTCCAGCATTGTAAATATCTCTGATAAGTTTAGGGGAGTGAATGTACTTTTAAGTTTCAAGCTATTTTCGGAAGGAAGAGTAAGTGATGAGTGAAAGGCTCATGATTGCACACAAAAGAAAGGTACTTTAAAAATGACCAGGTACTTTATAAATTATCTCTGCATGCTGATCTTGGATGTCTCATGTCCTTATGCAATTTTTAACATCAGAACTGTTAGTGCTATATATTTCATTGCCTCAGATCTAAAGATTTTGGAGTATTTTAATTTTCACATGCCAAGGAGTTTTTTGTGTAATTTTAAAATGCATAAAAAATTCATTGCTGAGATGACATAATGAGGGTATTACTGATGACATGAAGATGCTGCATAAATATGATTAAAGGTTTATCAAACTATAGAAGTGTCAGCTGTACTTGGTAGAAGTGCTAGACAGTTTGTGATGGGCCTTTTATAAAAAAGACTATAGGTTTTTTTCTCCATAGATTTTTCACAAGTAAGTAGAAAAACTGTGAGAAACAGGTGCTGTTTGGCATGATGTGCACCAGGGGAGAAAATGTGAATTAACAAATAACCAATTTAATTTCTATTTTAATTCATAATAAATAGCACCAACATCCCATGACTATTCTTTTTGTACTAATAGTTATTCAGCTGAATGGCATTTGTGAACATCAGTATAATCTGCACAAGAACAATGAAATCTAAAAGTATACAAGAATAAATTAAGGTATTTTTACACATGAAAACTCACTCAGAAAATTGTTTAATTTATTTTGTTTCTAGAGAATTTCTCTTTCCTGCTTCAAACTGTTGTTTTGGGAGCCTGTGGACTTATTAGGAAGTTGAAATGTCAGGTGCCTCTGGTCACCTGACTTGGGGGTATAGTTTTTGGCAGGTCTGGTTCTGATGGTGCCAAACTAACAATTGCATAGTTTAATCCAAATATGACATTTCTTATTAAATGCCAAAATGCGCATCTGTGCTCCTGGAAGAAAACCATCAGAATGGACTGCCCAGAGAGGTCGTGGAGCCACGGTTCCTGAAGGTGTTCGAGAAACAGCTGGATGTGACACTTAGTGCTATTGGTTAATTGACAAGGTGGTGATTAGTCAAAGGTAGAACTTGATGACTGAAGAGGTCTTTTCCCAGCTAAAGGATTCTGTGATTCTGTGATTTTTCCTAGGATCTGTGACTGAAAAAAGACAGAGCTGAGACTGTGATATTTCAAGTGAAAGTCACCACACATCTTTCATCTTAAAATAAGGATAATGGAATTGACATTAAAGTGCTTACATTTAAGTAGTAAACATGCAATCAGATTCAAATGAAACAAAATATAATATGTAGTGGCGATAATGGGATTACGTACCTAGTGATACATGTAACCATGACTAACTCAGTCCACACACAGCTCAATTAACACATAATAAATATCTGTAAACAACATTTACTGTCATTTGTCTATCTCTTTCTTCTAGAGAAAATTTTGTTAATGCCAACAACTACAGGAAAATAATGGCTCATTATCCTTCTGCAAATACAGATTCAGAGATTCCTGTGAAACAAAGGGCTCATTTGTCTGTATATTATTCAGGTTAGAAGGTTTTCTCCTAGCATACTTTTTTCATTTAGCCTGCCCTGATGAACTGTCCAAATGTTTTCACTTCAAAAAGTGATTGTTGTTTTTTAGTTGGTGAGATCTCTTGCTAAGGGGAGTTCTGCTGGAGAATATTCTCCAGGTCAATATTTTTCCTGGAGCTTTACACTGAAAATTAAGAAAATTAATTTCAGGACAGTCATACTTACATTTTCTCTAATATTAAATACATGCTAGTGCTATTCTATAATGTTATATACAAAACTTTATTTCATGAAAATTAGAAAATAAGTTGTTTATGCTACTTTGAGGAGAGCTATTTGGAGAAAGGAAAAAAAATCACATTGCAGCCAAGGACAAGTCTTGTTACTATTACTGGCAGCTATGTTATTTCTGAAATGTAGGGATAGGAGTCACAGATGTATACAGTTCAGACAATAATATATATTTTTAGGCAATACAGTAAACCACAAGTGTCTCCTCTGGTAACCATGTAAGTCTCTCTAGCTTAGTGTTACTTTCTTGATATCCTAGTGAAATAGCATCAGGGTGAAAGCTAAGATAAAAATCCATCTGGATTCAGTCATTTATAAATCCAGTAAGCAGGAACAGCTTTGATAAAAAGAGCCAGGTTCCTACTGTCAACATTTTGTATTCTTCTACCATGAGCAAAGCTGAAGCTTATGAAATCGCTCGCTGTTTGTAATGCAGTCTGCATTCTCTAAAGGGTAAAGAGAAAAAAAAAAAAGAGTTCACAAATTATTTTGTTTGATATGTTCTTCTAAAAATACTTTTTCTGCCCTAAGATAGATTGGCAAGGGATAATACAAGACAAGGATTGTTTGTATTTCTTTGCTTTAATATCACACTCAGTCTCCAGAAACAGTGTAGCGTGTGGACATAGTTGAATATTTGCATCCGGTGCAGTGCCAAAGACCAACCTCGCTCCCTCTCAGTCAGCAGAGATCTCTTCAATGTCACCAACAGGAAATTAATCAGACGCCATGTGCTCTGCAATGAAAGACCAGTAAAAAGGACCATTAAAAAACTGCTGCTTCTTGAATTTATATTACCAGCTAGGCATGCTCTCTCGGAGGTAAATTTAAAATAAAATAAAATTTTAAAAAATAATTTAAAAAAAAGAGTTAAATGCATTAATAATATTAATAACATCTAAGCAGGCTGAAGAGAATTATGGGGTATCCAGTTACACCACATGTAGACGGAAGGCTTGAACTTCTCTTGCAGATGCTGATGTGGGTTAGATGAGTGGACAGCGAGGTGGATTGGACACGCCTGAGCAGCTGGTCCCAAACACAAGTGATCAGTAACACAGAGTCCAGACAAGGCACCAGCGGGGTATCCTAGGGGTTGCCACTGAGGCCATTATTATAACCTGTTCAATAACTATGTGGATAGTGGGACAGTGTGGACCCTCAGGCAGTTTGCAGATGATATAAGACTGGAAAGAGAAATGGCTGCACCAGATGGGTGTGCTGTGTCATTCAGAGGGACCTGGACAAGCTGGAGAATTGGGTAGTCAGGAATTTTATGAAGTTCAACAAGAGGAACAATCAAGTCCCGAACCTGGGAGAAATAACCCCAGGCACAGTAGATGCCCAGGGACAAACATCTGGAAAACAGCTTGGAAATGTCACTCTGGTCTTGCTCCCAACACTCATTGTTCTGTCCTCTGTTAGCCAGCTTAGACCTCTGAACAAAAAGCTGATGTACTGATCCATCTGAAAAGAAAATGTGTCTTTTAGAGTTAATTTTCATATAGATACAGCTCCTTCCTTAGCCACACAAAACCTAGTACAAGAGAAATTACACTGACAGGCAAAAGGAATAAAGAGGGAACAGGTGGAATCAGAAACTTGTGTTGCATCTAAGTGACCATGTAATTACACACTGAATGTGCATACCATCTGTCAGGAAAAATTTTGCATATCGTCTGCAAAAAAGCTATTATTCTTTCACACAAATTATAATATCATGAAATTGTCTTTTCCACAGAATTCTTGACAGTGCTTCCTAGTCAGATCATTCTTCAGTAATAAGTTTTTCAGTAAAGGGTGATTTGAAATAGCTTATAGTTTTTCTAAGACAGAATTTCCTATGTCCTGGATTTATTTCAAGGCACATATATAAAATGGGGCCATAATATTAAAATACATACATTTTCAGCTTGTCTTGTTTCCAGAGCCATCAAGTCAACGTCCTAATCAGAGCACGCAACTGTGCTGGGTTTTCACTGATGGTAAAATATTATCTGAATTTGTGCAAACAGAAACACAAATAAAATATTACCCTAAGAGATGTGAGCATTCCAGTGAGGATGAAAAGAAGATACAGTGTGCATATAGTAAAAAGAAAGAGCCTAGTGTGGATGTTTAGAATGTTAAAATATATTATAAAAATATGTTGGATCAAAGAGTGCAGTATATGTACCCTAACTTGAGAAGCCAAAATTATATATTTAAATTTAATTTAGTCATTGTGCTTTTCTGTCCCATCCCATGAAGAGAAGTAAGACTCTAGAAAGGGCAATTAATCTCAATCCACGATGTTCACCTAAAGAGTCAGAGAATTTATGCTCTGAAAGTATCTATTTCACTCCATGTTATGTCACAGTTTTTTAACATCTCATTCTCATTCACTGATTCCAAGTCTATTTTCACAAGGAATAGCTAAACCAACCCTAGAACATCTCTGCACGTACAAGGGCAGCAGGCGGGAAATAGAAAACAAAAGGAAAATTTAGACAGTAGATGCCTCTTCCATTGCAGCTCCTGGGATATGGAGGACTTTTGTACTGCAGCTTTCCAGTTAATTTCAGAAGTAAAAAGCAAACCAAACCAGCAGAGCCCATTGTTATTAACAGGCAGTAGTTCTGAAGGCAATGATTAGAGTTTCCACTTATATACATTTGCGTTCAATAAGGTCTTCTGGTTTTTTTATGCATCTCCCATGAGGAAACCATATCTATGCTGAAAGGTTTTTCTGAAATCTAGACAGAAATCAACACAAGCCAGTAAAATGACACCCCATGTCATCAAACATGCGGTGAAAGTTTTTTACAGTATGGAGTTCAGCAAGTAAATCAATCTTACCCAGTGCAATCCATAAAATTAATCAGGCACAACCCACCCTATACATCTTAGAACAATTTTCAATGCAAAGGTTTTAAAAAAAAAACCACTTTAGAGCTATTAAATATGTAACTACATGCTCATATCAGTTTAACAGTTTAATTAGCATAGTTTTAAACTCTTCATACAGTTTCCTTTTCTTGAACTTCTGAATGAGAAAATCTCATTGAAGAAGTGGGGAAAGATGAGCATCCACCATGCAAAATTCCACTTTACCTTTTACCTCTCCTTAGGTTATGTATTAAAACCAGCTCTTGAAGGGTTGCTGTGAACTGTGCTGATTATTTCTGAGAACAGCTCAGTATGATTTATCATCTCTAGAAATATTGACAAAAATCTTGATTAGAAGATCAGATCCCAAGAAAATGGAGACAATGTGTTCAAATAGCAAAGCTGGACAACGCCATTTTCATTAGTGTGAACATTCCAAAAAGAGATGTTCCTCCTCTTCCTTACAGTTCCCAGAGGCTGCTGCAGACTAACTCTCTGCATCCGGAGGTGGCTACTATTCTGTCCCATCTTCCTAGTTTCTACACTTCCTTCAAAACACTGCAACAAAACTGTGCTGGCTGCCACTGGAATTGTGACTCTCCTGTCAATGTGTAAATTTCATAACAGATGAAGCTTTGAACGGCTGGGTGTTTTTTAATCGCTCGCCCAGTATGGCAGCTGAAGGGATGGAGTGGAGGCAGTCAGTGCAGGGGAAGGAGCAGTGTTGTGAGTGCTGAGGAAGTCAAGTCTGTGTCTGTCTGTCCACCACAGCTGTTAATAATGCTGGGCCACATTGTCCCTATGCCGATGTTAATACAGTTTTTGCCACCTATTCATGGGAGATAATTATTCATTGGCTATTTGTTTTCACTATCAGCTGTAAATAAGTTACACAACCAATAGAAAACAGCATCATGTAATCAAGTAATGATCAGTCCCCCAGGTAAAATTATCATTGTATGAAATTACCCTGCCATTACTTTTTAATAGGCTGCCTAATTAAGGCAATATATCTTAATATATTGAATCCTTGTTGAGTCAAAAAATAATTGATACAATGAATCCTTGTTGAGTCACAAAACAATATGACTCTGTAAGAAAAATATAGAGGTTGCTAAGGATTATTTTGAGGCTGATGAAGCTGTTTCTGACAGCCCCCAAACGAGCTCTAATATATTGTATAGCCATTATTAAATTGGCATCATATGCCTTGAGATTCCTATTTGATAATAATTTCTGCATGCTTGCCTTTTTAGAACAGTGGTTCTTAATAGATAATGAAAGTTAGAAAGAGGTAATAGAACATATTGCAAGACCTAAAGAAACTTAAACTTCTCTCAACAAAACCAACAGCAGTTGTCAGAGCACATAAAGGAAAACAACAGGACTTGGGGATCTGACTGATAAATCGCTTTGCAGCTGGAAAGTTTCAGATGGATATTACTTTGCCAACAAACCAAGTTTTATATAGACTTAGCTAAAAGTCAGAAGTGTTTACGACATGTTATGACAGCACTTTGATGCCAGAGATTCCCTTCTCCTAATGAAACAATTTGAAAAAATGGAATCCAATGCAAAAATCCTTCGGATTGTAGTCACACAGTTGTGTACTCTGGCAGACTGAGCGTCTTCTGTGTACACTTATACATTACTTACCATTCCAGTGGTGCTTCCGAAGAGATGTCACAAACCCTATCCAATTACTAGAGGAAAACAAAAAACCATTATATTCTGTACCAGAGAGGTAAGGAATGAGAACTATGAAAAAAAATTGATCCAAATAAACATAAGAATGGTGAAGTTAAGCTAAATTACTTTAGCACATATCTATAATTAGGTATGCAAAACTCCTGTGTCATTATGGATCTGTGCCCTTCTAACTTATTTCTTGTGTGTAATTTCCCTGCACCCCAGTAAGTAATATAATACAGCACCTGAAATGGGTGAGTTTTCCCTTTTCTGGAGAGTATATTCCCCAGGTGAATTGATCCCTGAAGGGAAGTTATACCAAAGCCTGCCTCAGCATTTTCTAGAAATGGATATGTAGATGCAGCATTTAACTTTAGAGCCAACATAGAAAAACAAACAACAAAACCAACTAATCAAACAAAAAAAAATAGAAAAGGAAATTTAGATTACCCTTGGGAACATAGTCCAATTTAGAAAATCACAGTTCGTACTCTGAATTGGGCATCATCCATGGCATACTATAAACTTGGTTTTCTTGGTCAGCTTTTGCAGGTGACATCCCATGCTATTAACCAAAGAAGTCCTTGCAAGTAAGTGAAATACTACAAATTGCAACAAATAGATATCTCCTGCAGCTTTACACAATTTTCAAGTCAGTGCAGGTCTGGTGCAAGGTGAGTTCAGATGCATTTAACCTATCATAGGGTAAATAGAAACAGCAGGAGGAGTATTAAAAAGTTGGTCCTTATATTAGATAAGCATAGCAACAGCACAAATAGGAATCTGGATCACAGCAACAGCCCTCTAAGAGCTATTTGAAACCTACATGGCAGCCAGGCAGTGAGATTAAAACTGTAATCAGTCACACAGGAGAGGAAGGAAAGAGAGCAGATATTTTCCTCAGTGTATTTTCCTTGGTGATTCTTACTTGGTGATAGCATTTTAAGGCTACTCTGTGAACTTTCCTTTTCTACTTACTGAAGGCTGCCAAAAAGAAATGGAAAGAATTTTTCTCTTGGCCTAAACAATGAATTACTTATTTTTAGGGTCTCTGTCCTGAATGAAAATTGAGCACTGATCCTTTGAAGTCCATGACTCAATTCTTTTAGAGTTCTTTCACTTTGAAAAAGATTTAAAGCAAAAATAATTTAATCCAATGATTAATTTATTTTAAATGAAAAAAACAAAACCAAAAACAAACATCAAGACTATATTTACTTAAAATCATCTGGCCAAATATATGTGCTTTATAATCAACATCATCTGTTCAGGAATTAAGTTCTGACTGGGATTTCAGGTGTCAGCTACTGGACAGCACTAATGCACCTGAAAATGATAGCTGACCTGCAAAATTAAAAAAGCCAGCAATGGAGCAGTAAAAATATACTTATTTTACATATGGGTTTTTCATATTTATCAATATTATTGCTATAATATTAGTAAAAGTTTACAGTTTATAGGAAAGGAAAAGTAGGAGTGCAGGCTTTAAAGGAAATGTTTTTACTGCAGATCCACCAAATGGGGTGTGGAGGAGGAAGGGAGGAAGGGTGGGATGATCTGTAGCTGAAAACTATATCTTATTCTCATGGTTATTGAAGATATTGTATGAGGAATTCACTTAGGATGGGTAAGGATAGAGATTATAGCTACAAATTTGCTTAGAAGTATCTTGAAAAGTAACAAAATCTATTATTTACTACACACATGAAAAAATCAGGTGTATTTAAGGAAAGTATTACCTACATGCCTTATGAGGTGTCAGCATGCAGGAGGGAGGGTTTAACTGAAAGATTATCTCAGTCTAAGTGACTGTCTATTGCCTGAGAGCTGTCTGCTTATTTTCCATATTGAAGGTGTAAACAGACATCTTGACATGCTGGTGGTGGCTGTACAAGGTGCATCAACATCACTGAGCGCCTTACATTATTTATTTCTGGTTTCCCATTCCCGATGTGTTCACTGGGGCTTGCTTGAAGAATTATCTTCACTTGTTCCTTAAATTTTCTAATGCTTATTAGGGGAGAAAAATGGCAAAAGGATACCTGTGGGCTTCCAAGCAGGGGTTCAGAGATGCAGCGAGGCAGGAGTCAGAGCGAGGAAACGAATTATTTATTAAATTTACAATACCATTTATATATTCTAATTCTATAAAGCAATTGAACAGTGCTTACACTTCTCCTAGGGTGATTGGTCAAAATCTCAGACACCCACTTAAGATACCTACTTCTATTTCATAAAAAATCATATTTTCTTTACACAGTTCAGGTATTTAAGCAGATTTAGATATACTACAGGGAAAGCTGAATTTCTGCCCTTGCTCTCTGTGGTCTGAACAGTAACAGTGGCATGAACACCATGAAACTCACTGAACCATTGGTCTAATGGGAATTGTGTCTTTTTTTACCATTTGTGAATTTCTTCTCTTGAGAATTGAGAGTTTAAAAAAAAAAAGGTGAATAAAATAGACTGTCAGTGCTCATCTTAGGTAAACTTCTTTATTCCTACACTCTGGGCCTGACTGTCAAATCATGGCAGTTGTCAGGAAAGGAACATTTTACTTTGTTAAGCTTATGTCTTGGACACTTCAAATGAAAGCTGGAACTGCTGAGTTGTGTGAGAAGCAGCTGAAGCCCATTCCAATGCACAACTGGTTAGAAATTTTCCAGAAAGCAACTTTGTGTCTGAAAATACTGATAGTAATTTCCACAAGTGTTAGACAGAAGCAGGTCCCAGGCCCATCAGCAAAGTCTGAGGCTCTTGTCTCACACATGGTAAAGACCACCCAAGTTCAGAACATTACATCTTAATGCAGGAAAGCGCTGAAATATAGAAACTAGGTTTGTGTCCAGATGGTGATGCCTTAGAATTTTAGCTTTTATATTTTTCATGTACTTGTAATCCTGCGATTCTTTAGTGTATAACTCTGACCTCCATATGGAGGGTTAGCAACTGCTTTTCCCATTTTGGTCAGACACTATTCCTCTCGAGGCCTGAGAATCAAGGACACCTCACTGTTTCGGGCCCCGAGAAACATAAATGAAAGTGAGTTAGGGGGGAGCAAACTGGGAGAATGGGACTCCACTGCCTGAAGCTGTAATTGGACAATTAACCTCGATATGCAAATGGACAAAACTCATATCTGTCCGAAAAACGTGTGCCTGTCGTCCATCCTGGGTGCAGTCTCTGTGAGACTCCTGCACTGCCCAGGTGTGCCCTGTGAAGGGCTTTCAATAAATACCTGCTCTTTATCCTTTCACTCTGTCCAGCCTCTGCTCCAGGTCAGCCTCTACACGGCATCAATGGAAATACCATCATTCCTTTTCCTCTGCTGATGTAATTTCTTTTTGTATTGCTAACTATTCACAGGATCAGTGAAAAATCCATTTTGGAATCCGATTATCTGTGGAAGGAAGAAAAAATAGATACAATATTGAAATTATACTGAGGTTGGGTTAAGAAGATATAAGTGTTAATGGTAGACAATTCAATATGGAAAGACAATTAAGACCTTTTGAAGAGTGCAACTATTTCTGTAAAAATACTAAAAAATTAAATTTTTAGCTATTGCATAACACAGCTGTGGTAGTTTCATTACCATATTTTTAACCTGTTAGCGTATAAACCAAGAGGTCATTTTAAATTCACTGACCCATTATTTCCATACTTTTAGTTCTAAGAGCTGATAATCATAATGTTGATGGGAGTGAATGTACAAGAAAAAAAATATTTTCAATGTTTTAATTTATGTTTTTTTAAATGTTACATTTTGATTTTTTAATTATTAAATCAACTCTTTAGCACCAGAATAAATGGTGTTTAAAGGTTAAATTTCTTAAACCCACAGTAATTTGTTGAGCTGTAACTTAGGCCTTACTGTCAGTTCTTTGAATTTTCCACATAAAAGTAACTTAATGGCTGCTAAAGGAAAATAGAGCATAATGCATCAGAAGAAAATGACCTTTGGGAAAATATTATTCATATTTCACCAGTTGTCCTAGTATTACTTGTCTCATTAAAGGTGAAGAAAATAAATCTCATCTTTCCATTTTCCTATCATCCTACTCAGAAATGAGGCATGCAGTACTCTATTTTGTCTCAGAAAGGTCATTTCATTTTAAAACTGTTTTTTTCTTCAGTGTTTGAAAATATTTTTTGAGTAAGGAATCATTTCAGGTAAAAAATTAGAATAAAAATAATATTCTTTTTTTAAATCACAGAATTTCATTGAAATTTCAGCTTACCTTCCAGTTGTCAGATTCCTGAAGTACTGCAAAATTCAATAGTTTAGTTGAGGAACTGTATAAACCTAAATTAAAATTACAGATCATAATAGATAGAAATAAAATGGACTTGCAGAAGAGATGCAAAAACTCAGGTGTCATTCTTTCAGTATCAGGACCTAATCTAACCACTAAGGAACACAGAGAGGTTTACACCCTCACATTTGGTTTGTATATGCAAGGAAAAGCCAAGATGTTTTACTCTCAAGTGAATGTATTTAAGTGGAGTAGACTTCTAGAAAAGTTTCACTGTGTGAGAAAGAAAACCGCTCTTTTTCGATTCCAGGCCAGCTCCTTAAAGATTGAGATGTCAGCAACACATCAAAGTGACAGGGTCCCACCAGACTGAGTGACCAAGAGGCACAGGTTTAGCTCCCAGGGGCAAGGGGGCACTGAGCCTGCTCCTCCATCCCTCTGCGCTCCTCCAGAGACAGACCGGCTTGGCTGTTCCTCCATCTTTGCTCTTTTTATTTTCTGCTTGTTTTCTGTTTATACTGCAAAGATAACTGCTAAAACTGGAAAAAAAAGTCATTTTGCATCTAGTTTGCTATTCTCACTCGGAAAATTGCTGTGCGAGAAGAAATAAAGCTGGAGTCCTTTGAGAGGCATCTATTAAATAATTGGTTTCTTTTACTATCTTTGATAATTATAGAGGATGATTTTCAGTAGACATCCTTCTGATCACTAAAAGCACAAAATACAAACAAAATCTAGTACTATACTTAAGAAATTCAATGGAAAGAGATCTAGACAGTCTGTTAAGGGAAATAAAGACTCTGGAGAAAAAATGCAAGGCTATCCATTAAGAGAGGATTGTTTTAAAATCCATTATATGTGGGCATATATATTTCTAAACTTTGAACAGAAAGGTGATATATTCCTACTGTATAATGACGGACTTTCTTAACCTTAAGTCATCATCAGGAAAGTAAGGTAGTACCTACTCTGAATGTCTCAAGTTCAGGTAACTTGTACTTGAAGCCCAAAGAGTTGTCTGAAGAAATAGTTAACTCACTGGTAGTTTTTAATTACCTTAAAGTACTTGGCAGTTCCAAAGACTATAAATCCACTAAAGTTACAGCAGAGTTGATAAATGGCAGTGGGGTGATTTCAGAGTTACCACAGGCTATACCTGCTTTTTCATCAATCCACAGAGAGCTTATACAAAAGTCGACAGGACTTTTTATTTTATGTATGACTGCTCAACAAGCATTTTAAAAATGCTCATAAACAGAATTTTAAAGAGCAGAGATATTATCAAAGAAAATTACATTCATTCTTTGATAAGATACAAATTTTTCAATAACAGTGGCTAATAAACGTAGTCGAGAAGTGGCAGAAGATTTTGTATGCCACTCGTGAGACATTCTATTTAAAAGAGTACACCATCCAATCACAGTAAGGCATAAATGAATGAACAACTGGAAGAGAGAGAAAATGTCAGTGGTACATCAGCTTTATACAAAGGCTTCCTTGTAGGTACTTCTAGGACTGACTTTGTCCTATGAATTGAATTCAACATCTTTACTAATGAAATTGAGACAAATATGGAATCACAGACATTAAAGTACACAGCTAAGAAGGAAGGCTTAGGGGATAAATAAAAAAGAGAAAATTACAACCATATTATATGATCCAGTCACTTTCCTTATGGTTGACAAGTCATTTCTGCAAAATACACTTTAAAAAAACAATTCATACGAAAAAAATAATATGAGCCTTCCTGGCTTTTAGACCTGTTGGAGTGTAGGTCTACAAAGATGATCAGAGGGTTGGAGCACCTCCCCTATGAAGACAGGCTCAGAGAGCTGGGGTTGTTCAACCTGGAGAAGAGAAGGCTCCAGGGACATCTTAGAGCAGTAGATAAAGGGAACCAACAAGAACTGGAGAGAAATGGTTTTCAAGGGCATGTAGTGATAGGGCAATGGAGAATGGCTTTAAACTGAAAGAGAGTAGATTTAGATTGGATATTAGGAAGAAAGGCTTTATGGTAAGGGTGGTGAGGCACTGGAGAAGGTTGCCTGGAGAAGCTGGGGATGCCCCAACCCAGAAATGTTCAAGGCTAGGCTGGATGGGGCTCTGACCAACCTGCTCTAGTGAATGGCATCCCTGCCCATGGCAAGGGGGTTGGAACTAGATGGTCTTTAAGGTCCCTTCCAATCCATTCTATAATTCTATGATTCTTTGGGCTCTTGGTTAGGATTCTCTTTTAGTCAGCAAAATGTGCTGAAGTGATTCTACAGGATATAGGTCTATATAGGGAAGCATGATACCTCTGCAACACAACAGTGCTTAGACCAACGTTAAAACACCCTATGCATTCCATAATAGATGTTATATTTATATTTATTAGAGTAATATTTAGAAATAAATGCACCTATTCATGTATATATCTATCATATAATATATTACATATAGTTTACTATATATATTATTAAATAGATTACTCTTTTAGCTGTCACGCATAATTAATAAATCAAAAGAAACTACATAATTCTAAAGGAATTTCTAATATGGTGGACTGATGTATAAGAACAAGTGCTGTGCTGAAATTGATGAAGATATGTTTAAATGAGAAGCAAAGCATTATTTCTCAACAGGAAGAACAATTTTTCTACTGAATCAAAATATCAAGACAAGTACAATTTTTACATATCTTCAGATCAAGACAAAATGCCTTTCAAAAAGATTTACTTTAATTAAATGGGAGTTAATGGAGTTTAATACAGGCAAAATGCAACTTTCTGATACATGAGAGGTCAGACGAGATGATCTAATGGTTTTGCAGTAACTCAAATGGAAAAAATAAAACCCAAATGACACAGAGGTGATTCTGATAAAATCCACTATACATATATGTGTGTATATATAAAATCTCAAAAAGCTGCATACAGCTAACTATAACATAACCACACACTGAAAATGGAGTCAATATTCTCATAGACTAAACTAATAAAAAAACCAAGGCACAGCCCTAAGAAATGACATGATATATTGCTTAATTACCAGCACACCTGCTGTCATGGTTTAGCTGTTTAGTATTGTTATAGCCTATTTAAAACAGTGCCAGGCACAGTTCAAGAGGATTGTGTGACAAGCACTCTTCCCAAAAGGGCATTATGACTGCAGCCACAGTCTTTACATAAAAACTTGTTTTCGTGGGAAGAAGTTAGCCATGTACCGTCATTTGGCCTCTGGGTTTTTTAGTACCATAACCTAGCCTTGTTTTTAATTTTATCTGAGACTCAGGGTTGAATGGAAAAAGTGATTGTTCACCAATGGTCCCATTAATTCCAGGCTCCAATGTCCATGCCTGTGGGAATGTCCCTTCCAGATGATCACATTAAGCATCTTCTAGGTAATTGAAGAAGTTTAGTCAAATTGGACAAGTCAGAGCTGCTGCTCTCGCCTTTGGATCTGCTCTCAGGAAAGACAGTAAATCATGAGCGCTGCTAAGGTGCCCAGAGCTGATTTTATAGATCAACATATCACGACTTTTTCTTATATAGTCCTGAATCCTGAATGAGGGAAAACTCAGACCACAGAAGCGCCCTAAAGAAATTTTTCCTCAGGCTCTTTCAGGAGGCACCCCTGGAGGTCATTTCCATAGACATGCTGTTAAGGCATCAGGAAGGAGTTTACAGAAAAAAATCTGAAATTTTTCATCTCCCTCCTCACTCTTATCCAATAATCCTGAGTTTAGATTAGAGATGGATTTGAGGTGTTTGTCTGCCTGGGTGTAATCTCAGCCCAAATGATCCTCTTCCTCTGACACTATGACCTATCCATCAGTGGGATGAATTCTTGGTCCCATCTCTTGGAGCTGCACACCTGTGTGTGGCAGTGCATATCCTGCACATTAACTTGCCCAGGAATGCACAAAACTCAGTAGTGTCTTGCAAAGAAAAGCTGGACATGGGAAAGACTTGGCAAAATCTTCAGGGCAATCGTTATGGTCTCACCTGGGATGGAGTTTTCCTTTTAGTAACTGGTACAGTTCTGTGTTTTGGATTTAGTATGAGAATAATGTTGAGAATACACTGATGTTTTAGTTGTTTCTAAGTAGTGCTTACCCTAAGAGACCATGAGGGAGCATGAACAAGACAGAATTGGCAGAAGGAATATTCCATACCACAGAACATCAAGCTCAGAATATAAAATGGGAGGAACTGGTGGGGAAGGGTGATCACTGCTCAAGGACAGGCTGGGCATGGCCAGTGGGTGGTGAGCAGCTGGACTGTGCATTCGTCTGTTGTTTCTTTTGTGTGTTATTCCTCTCTTCCTCCTTTTCATTACAATT